>CM076579.1:241564495-242078971 GCA_034641835.2 Pinus albicaulis | reverse complement strand
TTTAAAGGAAAGATTTCAAAATCAAATTAAAAAAAAGAAAAGAAGGCAACTTGAATCATCAAAAATAATATTAGACTGGATCAAGAAAGAAATGCATTTGCAAAAGAGAATTAAAGATAAAAGGTAATCACTCCAGCTGATTATTATTTAATTAATGATTATATGTTTTCTTCTTAGTAGGGACATTTTAGCAGTCTCATCATATGGGCCCTTAAACCTACTCCTTTAAATATTTCCTTCCTGCACTAATCTGTCCTGCACTTTCGCAGTCTGCTTGTACTAGTGCAGGAACAGAGATTTATGCAGAAGGTATAGATAGTGTCTTCACTAAAGGCTTTTCCTGCTTCATGTAAGGGCTTGAAATTTTCCAAGTTCAAAGCACTCAGATCCCGTGGCAAGAAACTAGTTCTTGCACCAAATCAGAGCTTCCTTCACTTAGCATTTAATTCTTAAAATGAATGTTTAATTATCGCAAGTGCTATTATACTGTTAAATCAAATTGCACACATAAAAATGAATGTTCTAGGTTGCAAAAATAAATAAACAATCAATACATATATTTATCCTTTCATCAGCATTTAATGATAGAAAAAGGGTTGCAGGAAGTTAAACTAAGAAATTTTACAGCATCACACCATCGTGCACTAGTGCAGGTTCATTTCTCCTGGTTGGACCAGGTAGGGAAAACCAATCAAATAAAATTGCATAAAAAGAGATATCACACCAACGTGCACTGGTTCAGGTTCAATTCTCCTGCTTGGACCAGGCGAGGAAAACCAATCAAGTAAATTTGCATAAAAATGGATATCACACCAATGTGCAGTGGTGCAGGTTCACTTCTCCTGCTTGGACCAGGCGGGGAAATCCAATCATAAATTAAATACAGGAAAAGAAATTTCTCAATACTTTAATCAACTCATCAACTCAATATAGAAACATAATTTTTGAAACATAAGTGTTTCAGGGAATATCACCCTAGAGGTTCGTTGGGTTACAACCTCCACAGAGCAGGGGCATGCTACTTAACAGAGACTCACACAACCATGCACGTTCAGAAAAACTAAATAGAGTAGAATGAGAAAGTTACCCGTAGGTCCTATGGTTGAAGAAGATCCCGCGGGGTTCAAACCCCCAGCAACCGTCCTTCCTTCTTAACCTGAAAGACAAGAAGAAACAAGCACGAAGGACTGGTTGTACAGCATATATCTACTCTAAATGTTAGTGAGATTCATATAAAACATTAAATAAATCACAATGAATGCTTGTATAACAAATATTCTCATACATAAAAGCATACACTAACACGTTTATTTCGGGAACAGCATGATACTTCTGTATTATAAATAGCACGTACAAAAGTAATCAAGTGGAGAGATCACCTGATCCTTCCAAGGCCTTCGCAGACTGTCGTCCGGATCCATCCAGCCCTTGCCTCGCTAAGACTCCTTCCAAACTGGTGCATACGAGATAACATATAAAGGGATGTGTATCTCAAGGAAACAAGGGTTTCCTATAATGAACTGGGAAAGTGCAGGAGGCACGGGGAATCAGACTTGGATAGGGAATACCAACAGAGTATAATATCAATAATTCTCTCTCCCCCTTAGGCCATACACATGAGGGGTTTTTATAGTCCCTCCAAGTAGTTTCAACAGTTGGAAACAGTTGGCCACGTGCTGGGGTGGTTGAACTACCTGAGTAACCATCGACCCAGCCCGAAAATAGGGAATAATTATATATTTTTTAATCATTTTAATGGCATATGCGGAAAAGTCTAGCTGGACTCGCGTATACACGCGGAAAAGCACGGGCATAGTCGCGTATGGGGATTTTTACACTGTTTTTAAGTGAATTTGTCCAAGTCTGTAGGAATGGGTGCCCAAAACCATCTAAGCAATCATGAATCATATCAAGGTGAGAAATGATGCTATAACAGATGCCCCCTAATATATGAGGTCAGAAGGGGTACATGATGGCCGAAATATATTATGCACATAGAAAGAACTTCGCAAGGACAAGAGAGGACTTCACCAGATTTCAGCCTGCCAAAACCAATGAAAGAAACCAGAGAGTCAACTCATGCTGAGGCGGGCATACCCATGCTCAGTCAAAATACATCATATGGAAAGTACTGAAATAGATCCAACATGTATACAAGTATAGATGAACTGTAAGTACACAGTGAATCATCTGAGCATGGCCCGAAAATACAAGTCTGAATTAATGTCCAAGTATCACATATAGAAAGCTGATCAAAGATGGTGCAACTAGATGTCTGATCAAATAAGTAACTGAATCTCCAAGTACTGGATCATAAGAGGTGGATCAAACGGTACAATCACGCAACTCGGGGACCAACATATAAGATGCTGCTGTGCTGAACTGCAACATATAAGGGTGGACGGCATCACTGGCAGATACTGAAAGGACTGTCAAAAGTGAACCGAAGAATGCTGATGCAACCCGAGGTCTTCACCGATCACTATGGCACAATTCTACACAATGGGAATAAATGAGCTGAAGTCGACCATGTGAGAAATCATTGGATTACCGGTCAATGATGTATACTGTTAACCAACGCGAGACAACCCACCGATAATGAAAATGAGTGTCAAGGTGCCCCAGTACAATCTAACAAGTGCGAATGAATGAGTTGAAGTCGAACACTTGAAAGAATCTACCAATCAGGAGGCAATGATGAATCCCACTGTCGATAGCGAAGAGTCTGCCACTGATGACTGCAAACCCTAAGGTACTGACAAAAAGACTCTAGACCTTATTCCCAGAGCAATGAGTCGGAGTCGATGGGAAAAGATCTGCTGGAAGGAAGGCATTAAGGCATCCCACATCAGTCCAGCGCGAGTGTAACCCGTAGGCCAAGATTTGGAAGGAATCGGACGAAGTAGAGTGATGGAACCAAAACCGAAGTACGTTTCCAACATGCACAAGATGAAGCTAGCGCATGGAAGAAACCCTCTGAACCAACCAATAATGAAAGCTGACACAGAGGCGAGAAATCCACCGATAGGGTCAAATGGAAATCAAGGTACTGCACGAATCCCAAGTGTGATAATGTGTGCTGACGTCGAACACAGGGGAAACCACTCAGTCAAAGACCCATGATGATGATCAAATGCCGAGCACGAGGTCACCTATCAATAATGGAAATAGGCCCAAGGTGCGGCTCTAGGTTTTCTCTCAGAGCAATGTGTCGTAGTCGATAGGAGACAAACCCGCCGGCAAGAAGTCAATGGGGACCTTCTCAAACCAGCACGAGCAGAAGACCAAAACATCTGATGTGATAGAACATGATACTGACAAGACCGGGAAGGCCGACTGAATAATGAGTCAAGAGACACCGTAGAATGGCCGACTCAGGCTAAACTTCCCTTGAACAAAAGCACGACTCGTGATGACCATGGCAGTAAAAAGTGACACTGTATAAGTCTGTTATGCAGGAGGCAGAACAAACTCTCCATATGATTGGAAGAGGTAACCAATCGGGGGAGAACTGACAAGTGAAACATGGTAAAGGCTGAACCTAGGTCAAAACTAAAACCATCCCAAATGAAGGAGATATATATAAGTATATGTGCTTTGTTCAAGGGCGACAAACTGACTCTGTACTGCCATCAAAACAACGAAGATACATCCCGTTCCCGCTCTTTTTGTTATATTTGATTTTTTTGTCTTTTTCATATAATAAGCCCGAAAAAGAATAAAAGAATGCTATGGTACAATGGATAGAACGAGTATCAAGAAAGCAGATGCACTAGTTCCTGGGATTGGAACAATCCTATGCTCAATGCAAGGTGGCGAAAACTGGTCAGTGATACTCAGAGGAACGTTCCATCCATGGGTACAAAGGTGTCAAGTCGTGATAGCTAAGTGCATGCAATGGTTAACTTGTGCAGAAAGTCAAGGTCAAAAGTTGGCTTAAACATTGAGTCCAAATGAAGCCGGCTAAAGGCCAGGATAAACAAGTAGCCAATATGCAATGCAATAATACAACTCAACGACACCAGGGAGCCTCTAGGGTAAAAGCCAGAAAAAGATAGTGATGAAGAAGAAGAATGAAGCTTCAACACATAAGACATGGCGGGACTAAAGAGGACTCCCGAGCCTACATAAAGCGCAGCATGGGCAACAAGTGATAGCGAGGAACTAACTAGGAAGCCCATGTAAAGGAAGGCTCTACCATCAAGTCATGATTAAATAATCAGCGAGTGAAATGGGTGTAATACTCATGACCTGATGGGATCGACCCTAAGGCAAGTGATCAGTATGGAGGCTAGATTGTAAGATGCAACGGAAAGTGATTTCCCTAACCTATATGCCAGTGAAGATCATATACCTGCCGTGAAGAGTCGGAAATCATGGATCAAAAACCGGGAAAAATCTCAAAATCGTCAAAATGTACCTGAAAACATACCAAACTGGGCACTTCCAAGCAATCGAGTTATACAGCATAAGACAGATCGAAAAAATAAGCATAAGGAATTTTTTGCGAAAATTTTCAATTTTTAGCCATAAATACACAAATTACCTCTCATTTGGTTCATTATTGCATAGCTGATTTGGAAAAAGAGCTCTGGAGCTAAAAACTTGTTTCGTCAAATCAGGAACAACCGACCGTCGGAATTCAGCGAAACTTCAGGTAGGCTCCTTAATCATCCTGTTTATTCATTTTGTCCGTTTGGAAATTAAAATTAAGTGATTTTTAGCTTTAAAACCCTTGCTAAAATATGCGGACTTGCGCATACGCGGGTTCATTGAAGGAAACTCGCGTATACACGCGACTGTGCAAAGGAAAAACCGCGTATGCGCAGGTCCGAATGCAAAAAAGCATGGCTAATGCATAATTTGATGAAATTTGACAGGATGACAATCTCATGGAGGGAACGTGAGCATAGCGCAATAGACCAAGAGGTCATGCAAGATCGCGGAGCTCAAAATATCCTTCGGAATTGCGGATTGTTCAAATTCTTTAAAATGCCAAATATGAAAAGCAATGTGCGGTTGCTAGAAATGCTCGTAAATTACTGGGAACCAGATCAGGATTGCTTCATAATTGATCAGATGCCACTACGCATTGAAGTGGAAGACATATATTTCATTACTGGACTCTCCCGGAGGGGAGAACCAGTTGACTTGCACGGGAAGCCCCTGGGAGGGTTAACCGTGGAAGACTATGTCTATGTGTATTGCGTAGGGGGTTCCAAAAAGGTTGGAACTCAGATTGCAATTAAAGATGTGAGGGATTTGCACATGAAAATCCTCCTTTTCACCATCGGCAGAGTGGCAGGATCTGCCTCACTACATCAGGCGTCCAGGACGCAAATGAGCATAGCAGTAGAATGTTTAGCTCATGTGTACGATTGGTGCACAACCCTTCTACTGAACATGAAACAACAGCTGACCTCAATTCGCCAAACAAAAACCAAACACTTTGGCTACGGGACCATTTTGACAACATTCTTCTTTGAGAAGATTCCAGCTTTGAGACCCAGAGTCATCTCTACTATCAGTAGCCCGCGGGACCCAAGAATTGCCCGTTGGGCGGACATGATGAAGAGACTGGGGGGTAGTGAGGTACCCCGGACCACATGGGACGATGAGTTCTTCCTGTGGTGGGGAGAACAGATCATCGCAGTGGACGACTATCCCTATGCCGGGATGGACTTTCGTGGAGATCCGGATCTAGTTCTTCCACCTGGCACAGCATGGGGAGCAGTCGGTAAGTTTTGCAAAAAAAATTGACTTATATGATTTTTTTGGAATTTTTCAAATATGAATGAAAAAAAAAAGAAAAACAAACATGTTTTTGATTGGATTCATAATGAATGACAATTAAAAATGATCATGTTTCAGATGTTGGACCAGTACGACCTGAGGGTCTCCCACGCCATGAGCGTTGCAGGGGCGAGGCAGAGACAGTGGATTCCGACAGGACTCTCCAGGCCGTGCAGAGAAACTTGGAGGGATTAACCCGCCAAATCCCTATGGCTGCCGTGGAGGACTTGCCGGAAGCCATCCAGAGACGGGTGGTAGGAGTACCACGAGACTGGGTTAGATTATTCCGCCGTGTGGCCACTGCAGTTACGTTCTATAGGAACACGACTGCTGGATAGGGACCTCAGGAGTAGACAGATTTTATATATTAGATGACTGTATATTCTTTTTTGAGACTGAACATGATGGGGCATAAGCCCAAGTTTTGTACGAGATTATGGATCCAAATTTTGTAAATTTTTTGACACTCCGATGATATATATACAGTGATATTTGATGTGATGTGATAAATGTATCAAATGTATGATGTTTTTGATGATTAAAAATTTATTGTATTGAATGATTAATATGCCAATCCAATGCTTGATTAGCTAATGAGTCAGCAAACCAATTGTCAGCTCGAGGAATATGAATGAATGTTAAAAATTGAAATGACCTTTGTAACAAACGTACCCTCAAGAACAATCGTAATAAAATTGGATCTCGTACCCGATAAGTGTTGTTCAACCGCGACACCACCAGCTGGGAGTCCAAGAAAACTACCAACGAATCAACACCCAAGGATATTGCCTCCGAGAGTAGATGAATGACTGCAGTGTATTCTGCTACATTATTGGAAGCATGACCAATGCAGACTCCTCTTGATACCAACAGCTGACCGGAAGGATAATGAAGCACCTAAGCCGCGGAAGCTAAGTTCCGGGTGTGTCTACTAGCACCATCGGCGAAACCAAAATGACTCATGACATCCAACACAACCTGCCAAAGCAGATCAAAAACATCACCAACGCATCAAAGATCGAAAATCAACCAGATATGTACAAAGAAAAACTACTATATACAAAAGCAACATGCCAGGCCGAAGCCTAGGCATAATACTTCTTCAAATAGAGCCCATTTCGGGGCTCCGGCAACTCGTTCCCTTCGAAATCAACCAAGGTATAAGCTCCTTTCTTAAGGAATTTTTTAACGATATAGGGGCCATACCACATCGATTTAAACTTTCCTGCCCCCAAGGCATCTTTTTCTTGGGCATAGACCAAAACAAGGTCACCTTCCGAAAAGACCCTAGGCTTGACCGCCTTATCGTACTGAACCTTTACTCGGTTTTTATGCGCTTCATTCATCGTGGCGGCATCTCGACGCTGCTCATCGAGATGTTCCAGATGAAGAAGCCGTTCTGCCAGACTGGAAGTGTCAGGAAGAAGCTCAACAACTAATTTGAGAGAAGGAATCTCGCATTCAATAGGAAATACGGATTCCACCCCGTGGACTAACTGAAACGGAGTAAAGCCAGTTGCAGTTTTAACTGATGTCCTGTATGCCCAAAGTGCAGGATATAGCATAATATGCCAGTTGGATCTATGTTTATCAATTGTCCTTTGAAGAATTGTCTTCAAGGATTTATTCACGGCTTCCACTTGCCCATTGGCTTGAGGATAATATGGAGATGAATGCTCCTACTGGAAACCCAATTTGAGAGCCAACTCAGCCATCATACTATTCTGAAAATGACTGCCATGATCAGTGACAATCTCTCTAGGAATACCGAAACGAGCGATAACTTGGTTGAAAAGGAACAAAGCTGCAGTCTCACCATCGTTCCCAAAAGTAGGCATAGCCTCGACCCACTTCGTAAAGTAGTCTACTGCTACGATAATGTACTTGTGACCTTTTGCCGAAGGCGGGTTACAAGTAGTGTAATCCATACCCCACTTTGTAAAGGGTCCGACAGTAACGACTGGAAAAAGCGGAGCTGGATGAGCGCGCATTTTCCGAGTATACACCTGACAAGGATGACACTTCTTGACCGATTCAATACAATCTTTGAAAATCGAAGGCCAGAAGTAGCCAACACGCAAAATATTTTGGGCTGTAGCAAGCCCTGATAAATGACCCCCACAAGCTCCACCGTGAGAATCATTGAGCACAGCCTCAGCTTCTTCGAAAGTTAAGCAGCGTCTTAGGATTGAATCAACCCCTCGACGGTATAAAGCATCACCAATAATCAGATAATTCTTGGCTAAGTGACGCAGCTTACGACGCTCATCTTTCGAAAAAGTAGAGGGAAACTTCGCAGTCTGGAGATATACAATGATATCTCCATACCAAGGATCCTGTGGAGAGATTATAAACAAGTGTTCGTCCGGAAAGGACTCATCATAGATCATCTCCTCTCCACAGGGCAACTCGGAGATCAATTCCGCAAAAAATAATGACTTCTTGGATTTGGCAGACATGAACTCAAGATCAAATTCCTGTAAAATCACAATCCATCTATTATATTTGCCCCCAATCACTCGCCTGCTGAGGACAAACTGAAATGGATTGGTAGCTGCCAAGACATAAGTTTTGCGAAGAATAATGTAATGCCGGAGTCGCTGCACAGCATGAACTGCTGCTAAGGCTAACTTTTCTATCGGAGTGTATCGCAGTTCAGGTCCTACCAGTCCTTGACTAAGGTAGTAAATAACATGCTCAGCAAGAGCATCATCCTCCTGAACCAGAACCATACCAATGGTAGATTCTGCTGTAGCCAGATACAAAAGAAAATCTCTTCTATAATCGGGTGGACTCAGTAAAGGAGCAGAGGTCAATGCCTTTTTCAAAGCATCGAACGAGCGTTGAGCGTAGTCATCCCAAAGAAAAGGAACTCCTTTCTTCAACAGTCTCATATATCCCTTTGTAATCTCAGCATAATTGACGATAAACCTCCGAAGAAAATTAGACTTCCCTTGGAGACTTTGAAGTTGACGAATTGAAGACGGGGGAGGCAACCGAAGTATTGCCTCAACCTTGAAGGGATCTACCCTTATCCCTTCCCTAGACACAATGAATCCCAATAGCCGACCAGATGTAACCGCGAAAACGCACTTGTTCGGATTCAATCGAATCTTATAAAAACGACATCTTTCAAATATTTGCCGGAGGTGACCAAGATGATCCATCCTCTTTCGAGAATGAGCAGCTAGATCATCTAAGTATGCCTCGATAATCTTTTTGATGTCGTGGAAGGCGTAAGACATGGCCCGCTGAAAGGTAGCCCTAGCATTTTTAAGACCAAAAGGCATTTTATTGTATGCAAACATTCCCTAGGGACAAATAAAAGCAGTCTTATGTTGATCTTCAGGATGGATAGTAATTTGATTATATCCGGAAAAACCATCCATGAAGGAGAAAATCTCGTTACCAGCACACTCGTCAATGATCTGATCGATGAATGGTGTGGGGTAATTGTCTTTAGGACATGCCTTATTTAGGTCTCTGAAATTGATGCACACTCGAATCGTTCCTTGCTTTTTATCTACGGGAACGGGGTTTGAAACCCATTCAGTCAGAGGAACTGGGAAAATGAATCCCGCCTTAAGCAGCTTTTCAACTTCAGCTTTGATAGCTGCTGCCTTCCTAGGATTGACCGGACGAAGTTTTTGCCTGACCAGCTTAGCGTTTTCATACGTCTTGATCTCATGCTGAACGATAGATGGGTCTATGCCAGGCATTTCCTCATAAGACCAAGCAAATACATCCCTATACTCTTTGAAGAGCTCGGTGTAAATTTGAATCTCTTCACGGGAACATTCAGCTCCAACGAAGACATTCTCGATAATATTGGGATCCCTAGAAATGTTCACCGGGATAGTAGGAGAGATCACAGCCATGTTCCCTTCAGCATAAACCTGTGTTGGTGCCAAAGGGTTCAAGACTGGGTGAACAGGACCAGGAGACTGAGGACTTGGGAAACTAGTTTCAACTTCGCTCAAGTCAGGTAAAAAGTAAGACCGATGATGCAAGTCATCCCACGGTCTATCTATACCAGTCATGGCTTCCAGGATGGCCTCTTCAGATGGAAGAGTGGTATCAAGACAATCCTGGGCCGAAGAAGAACTAATCGTCCAAGCCGGAGCCACATCACCATCCAACTCTTCCGGTGAAAGAGGAGCTGGAACGGATTCTGCAGTGTCAACAATAGACTGATATGCAATCTCAGCTGCAGAAATCGGAAATGCCATTCCACCCACTTGACCCTCCACTAATGTGGCAGTAGGGGAAGGTAAGGTCCAAGGGTCCGAAAAATAATGAGTTCGAAAGAACTCTCTTCGAAGGGGAGCCTTGGAGGATGAAATAGCATTAATATGCACCGTAGGAGGAGGAAGATCGAAAGTACCCATCAGGGAAGAATACATTCCAACTCCTAGATTCTCAATAGGCGCCTTAGTATTGTCCAACTTAGGAACAGATGAGTCAGAAGGCGCATTCAGGTCTACAGGAGGACAGTCCAGTTGATCCACCGTAACTATCCTCCCTTCGTGGGGGAAACATACAATTCAAAATAATGAGGATGCAATGGCATCCATCTCATAAATCCAGTTCCTCCCCAACAGAAGGTTGTAGTCCAAGGCTGCATCTACTACCTCAACCTCTATGTTGACAGTTTTTCCCCCAACACAGATGGGCAAAGCCGAGACAATACCATGGGGTCTGTGAGAATGACCATCGAACGCAGTAAGAACAGTGCTAGATGGAATAGCTTTGGGAGATCCAAGTGTCTTCCAGCATGCGAGAGACATCACGCATGTAGAAGCACCCTCATCAACAACCGTTCGAAAGATATTGCACTTCCGATACGTCGATTTAATATGAAAAGCCATGTGATGAGGAAGTCTCTTCTTAAAATTAGTCATATCAAAAGTAATCAGAAGAGAATTTTTCGGATCAATAGCCCCAATGGCAGTGAGAAAAGCACTGCGCTGAGCCGGACAAGACTGGAGTACCTCTAAAGCCGACATAGCACAAGGACTCTGCGCCAGATCTTCTACAATCGAGTAGTTCTGGGCAGCCCTCATGTTTGGATTAATCGTTGACCGCTTAGAAGATGCTTTTGGCATCCGAGGCATAGACTCAACAGTTGGCTTCATGATGTGAAGCGGCTCAGTAGCATCAGGAACTTCCTTAGCTTTCGAAGATTCCTCTCCGCCATAATCACAGGATCTCGTAGCGATATCCGCGTGAGCACTCATCATAAAAATGTTCGATGGAATTTCCCCTTCCTGGGTGCCCCCAGAGGAAGCCCCAGGATTTTGGTTCGCGCCAACAACTAATTGCTGCCCTTGGGGAAAAGGGTTTGTTAACACAGCCTGGGAACTAGAAGAACCCTGCTGGCTTAACAAGCGCTGAGCATCCTGAATTTTAGGGCAAAGGTGTGTGAGATGGTCTCCAGCACAAAGCTTGCACGGAAACTTCACTTTATTTTTCTCCTTTTGACCCTCACCAACACGCTCGTTGGTTTTATTTGCATTGCCCTTCCCGTTCTTGCCCTTCTTCTTGTTATTACGTCCCTTCTTCTTCCCATCAGATTGTTGATTTCCTTTGGGATCAGAAGCTTGGATAGCATTTATGGACAAAGACTCGGAAGGTGATGAATCAGCAGGCACAGCCTGACTAGAAGGAGCAGATTGTAAAGACAACTGCTGCAATTGAGAAAGCAGGCTGGCTGCACTACTATTGACCGATCCGACAAGCCCGTCACCATGCGGACCAGGTTTGGGTTTCGATAAATCCAACTTGGAGCGAGGAGCATTGGGCAAATACTTATAAAGTACCCCAGACTGAGAATAGATCAGTTCTAACTGCTGGGCCCTAAAAATGGCCTGCTCCTCAGAAAATACCCCAGATAGGGATACATCTTTTGAAATATCTGACTGCAGAGATTTCAGAAACCATTCGAGAAGGAATTCTCCTAGAATATGAGCTTTGATAAGCCTCTTCCTTCTCCTCCATTCCTGGATGTGATCAGAAATGTGTGTTGCCTCATCCTGCTTAAAATTAGCCAGGAGTTCGGTCCCAGCCTCATATCTGACAGGCAACTGAAAATGGTTTAGAAATGTGACAACCAGTTCTCCAAATGTGGCAAAACTACCCCCAGTGAGCTCGATATACCATTTGGCAGCGTTTCCAGTTAGGGTGCGTTGAAATAATCTCAACCTAATCGAATCATCGATCAGGGAGTTCGAAGAACACCATAAGTGGAAAGTGGTGATGTGGTCCGCCGAATCCTCTCCATTCTTACCTTCAAACTTTGGAATGTCTGAAGGAAGTTTGGTCGGGACCGGAGGCCACCCCGGACTATAACGAATCGGGTCATTAGTCAACTTCGACAAATCTGGCAAGTTTAACGTTGCCAGAAAAGGTAAGCGAGGCGGAGCTTGAGGATTCCATCCTTGATGGGATGGATTCCCAACATTCTGAAAAGAATAGCCTGGATTTGATGAGGCACCAGGCTTCCAAAAAGGACCCGTAGAAAAAGGAGAAGAACCTCCTCCCCACGCCGAGTTACCAAAGCCCAGACCAGTTCCCCCCACTGAAGTATTAAATGAAGAGGAGAGCCCCTGATAGGGGTTCCAGGAATTAGACAGAGGAGAAAAGGTCTGATAAGCACTCGACGAAGGGAAAGAAGCATTCCCTTGATGACCTGCGTAAAACTGATTCCCTGCCCCCGCTGTAGTAAACACAGGATTCCAGCGTGTAAAAGTAGTCGAACTTTGCCCCCCAGACAAAGGGTTGAAACTTTGGGTCTGGGACGTAAACGGAAACGACCCTAAAGAAGGATTGGAACTAGGAATGTGTCCAGTCCCAAACGGGAAACCCTGAAACGAAGCTGATCCACTATCCATGTTAGACATAGACGTAGATCCAGCTGAAGCAGCGGAAAAGGAAAAAGAGGGATTCCCACTAATGGACATCCCCGAATGTAAGGGACCGTATCGAGAAGGAAGCTTGGGTGAAACTCAGCCAAACACAAGAAGACTAGAAGCACCGAAGATGAAGCACATTCCCCGCTTCAACCGTAAGCAGAGTCTCGAATGCCCGGCAAGACCACTAAAAGAGAAGCCGCGTTCCGCCCGTGGCCATCGAAAGATAAGAATGATACGGAAGATCTGGCGGTCTCTCCGACTCGGGTTCGATGTACTGAAAAACGAACGGATAATCAGGAGGAAGAGGAGATGGAACTGTAGCAGGAGGCTTAGGTACGTCTTCGATTTGAAAATATTCTTCCTGAGGAAACAAAACTCGCGAGGTGAGCGGAGCGCTCCTCTCAGAACGGACACCAGAATCAGCTATGAAGCCTTCAGACCTCTGTGGAGGATCTCTCTCCACTGCGTTAGACACCACAGGGTGGTAACCACCTGCTAAATCACTCCTACGCCTTCTCGAAGAAGGATCTGTACTCTCGGGAGATAACCCCCGGATTCTCCTCGAACGACGAGGCGCTTGATCAGCCACTTTTATAGATTTTTTAAATTAGACTAAAAAAAGTGAAAATCTAGGCAAGCTAGGAGCAAAGAACACTCACTAAAAAATCCCCGAGATACAGTCAAGCAAACAACCTTCAAGTATTTCCGCCTCCCGGTGATGAGGACCGACACCAAAATACAAGAAAGTTTAAATATAGGGCCTCTCCGGTGCGTCTGGGATGATTAGGCCCAGAACAACTAGCTAAGGCATCGTAAATAGCTACGCGACCCTCCTAACAATGCCCTTTGCCGATGCAAGTACCTAAGCTTCGCAAGGGCACCCTACAAAAGTATTAATGAATGTGATGCAACGTCTACCTCAGGTACCATGGGTATTCCCCCGCTAGCCACTCCGTGTGGAACCTAGGAGTGGCAACTATGGACACTAATCCGTACGTAAGTCAAGGAACGGCCTGGGACAGGTCGATGCCTGCGCCTAATCAGAGAGGGGGTATCTCTCTTCCCAGCCTTCACTTCTCCTCGCGCTTGACTCTCTGGAGGAGAGCTTTCCCGGTCCACCTAACGGAGTTGGATTTCGCACAATTAATCAACTTCTATGTTTTGCTTGAGCGGCCTTGGAGATTTAACTCTCCACTCACCTATTCCAAGGCCCTACAACCTAGCTAGTTGGTGATTGACACTTAGAAAACTTGCGAGTTGATTTTAGATTAAATCGCTTATTTTAATGGCTGTTATGTTAAGTCACAAGGATATGGAGATGAAACGTATGGTGTTTTTGACGCAAAAGAAATTAATAAAAACTTAACTACATGCAAATGCATTTCTTTGTCTTTCGACGAAGAGCAATCTCTATACAGGTTCTACGAGACTAAAAATTGTATTTTTCTTTTCAAATAGCAAACTCACACTCACAAAAACTAAGAAATTGACTAAATGATTAAATGTACCTAATGCAAATCACTACAAGCATGTAAATCCTAAGATGCAAATCTCTTGAAGCAAAGTGAAATTCCCAAAAAGTCCTTCAGTTTTAACTCTTCTTTTGTTGTCCAGAAAGCTAATTCTCGAAATCAAGAACTCTTAAAATAAAGACGCCAAAAACACTTAAAAACAAGAAGAAGAAATCAAATGATAACTCCTCCTGAAAATCAAGCCAAAACTAAAAGCAAGAAACCTCACAAAAGCTTCAAAAGTTATAGCAAACGAAAATGAAAATGCAACAACAAAAGAAAATAACAAGTGAAAATGTTTTTTAAGCCTTTGAAATGCAAAAACAAAAAGCAAAGCAAATGTTTTTTGAGCTTTTTAGTTTTATAGAGAAAGAGCTCGAAAAGACCAAGCACAACTATCAAAATCCAAACCAAATAAGACCAAATTTCAAGCACAAGCTTCAACAATGCTCCCAAACCTTATAAGGCTAACTCGTAGCAAAATCAATAAGAGCAAAAGAAGACCAAAAAACTCAGCCACTCAGCCTAGAAAAATAGTGCAAACTTGTCGCAAACAAAGACTCCAAAGAAGCAAGAAAAGCTCTTCAAAAGTTGCAACAAAACCTAGCCTATGGAACTCAAGAAAACCAATCAAAAACGAAGCAAAAATCGCAATGCGAAGCACAACACAAAGATAGGAGCAAGTAAGTGAGCAGAAGCTCTCTGTTCTGATAAAGCAGAACAACCAAGAATGCTCAGAAAGCGATCTTGGAACTCAATCCAGAAGTGCCAGCACCAGAAACAACTCTTTGCCAAAAAGACTAGTTTTCAATCAAACGAAAGAGAGAAAAGACATGAAACCACTTCCTTCACAATCCAATGAGTATAGAGACACTGTAGAAATAGGCCTCCACAGCCAGAAAGGACCAAAAAGTCAATAAACCCAAAAATTCAAAATCTGCCTAGGTATACGCTACTTCACAGTTATGCAACCAGCGTGCATACGCGTCTGTGCTAAGGGAAACTCGCGTATACGCGGGTCCCTTAAGACAAACATGCGTGTATACGCGACTGTGTGCAGAAAAAAGCGCGTATACAGAGGTAAATAATGAAAAAATAAAAAGGACAAGCCTGGAAAAGAAACCAGGACTTCAAACTGACTGAAAGAAAATAAACTGGACTGCAAATGAAAGTTAAAACTGTCGGCAACCTACCAAACAGCTGAAACCACCCAACAGGAGAATCACAAGAATGTGATCCCCAGCGGAGTCGCCAGTTCTGTTTCGGGGAATATCACCCTAGAGGTTAGTTGGGTTACAACCTCCACAGAGCAGGGGCATGCTACTTAACAGAGACTCACACAACCATGCACGTTCAGAAAAACTAAATAGAGTAGAATGAGAAAGTTACCCGTAGGTCCTACGGTTGAAGAAGATCCCGCAGGGTTCAAACCCCCAACAACCGTCCTTCCTTCTTAACCTGAAAGACAAGAAGAAACAAGCACAAAGGACTGGTTGTACAGCATATATCTACTCTAAATGTCAGTGAGATTCATATAAAACATTAAATAAATCATAATGAATGCTTGTATAACAAATATTCTCATACATATAAGCATACACCAACACGTTTATTTCGGGAACAGCATGGTACTTCTTTATTATAAATAGCATGTACAAAAGTAACGAGTGGAGAGATCACCTGATCCTTCCACGGCCTTCGAGCAGACCGTCGTCTGGATCCGTCCAGCCCTTGCCTCGCTAAGACTCCTTCCAAACTGGTGCATACGAGATGACATATAGGGAGATGAGCATCTCGAGGAAACAAGGGTTTCCTATAATGAACTGGGAAAGTGCAGGAGGCACGGGGAATCAGACTTGGATAGGGAATACCAACAGAGTATAATATCAATAATTCTCTCTCTCTCTTAGGCCATACACATGAGGGTTTTTTATAGTCCCTCCAAGTAGTTTCAGCAGTTGGAAACAGTTGGCCACGGGCTGGGGTGGTTGAACTACCTGAGTAACCATCAACCCAGCGCGAAATTAGGGATTTTTTATATATTTTTTAATCATTTTAATGGCATACGCGGAAAAGTCTAGCTGGACTCGCGTATACACGTGGAAAAACACGGGCATAGTCGCGTATGGGGGATTTTACACTGTTTTTAAGTGAATTTGTCCAAGTCTGTAGGAATGGGTGCCCAAAAGCCATAAAGAAATCATGAATCATGTCATGAAACTTTTTCCTGCTTCATGTAAGGGCTTGAAATTTTCCAAGTTCAAAGCACTCAGATCCCGTGGCAAGAAACTAGTTCTTGCACCAAATCAGAGCTTCCTTCACTTAGCATTTAATTCTTAAAATGAATGTTTAATTATCGCAAGTGCTATTATACTGTTAAATCAAATTGCACACATAAAAATGAATGTTCTAGGTTGCAAAAATAAATAAACAATCAATACATATATTTATCCTTTCATCAGCATTTAATGATAGAAAAAGGGTTGCAGGAAGTTAAACTAAGAAATTTTACAGCATCACACCATCGTGCACTAGTGCAGGTTCATTTCTCCTGGTTGGACCAGGTAGGGAAAACCAATCAAATAAAATTGCATAAAAAGAGATATCACACCAACGTGCACTGGTTCAGGTTCAATTCTCCTGCTTGGACCAGGCGAGGAAAACCAATCAAGTAAATTTGCATAAAAATGGATATCACACCAATGTGCAGTGGTGCAGGTTCACTTCTCCTGCTTGGACCAGGCGGGGAAATCCAATCATAAATTAAATACAGGAAAAGAAATTTCTCAATACTTTAATCAACTCATCAACTCAATATAGAAACATAATTTTTGAAACATAAGGTGGAGCTCCTTTTATTAATTCACTGAAGCAAGTACATACATTAACGGATTGTCCAACCCAGATATGGGAAATAACAAAATACAAAGACCTGCTACCACCTCTTGGCTGTGTTCGTGTTCTTTCTCTACCAAGAAAAACTCCCTGAATCCTATTTACATTATAAATTATATAGGCCTTTTGCCAGAGGCCAAAATAGTTCCTTTAACTACTTATATAACAAAATATAGAATTTAGCTTTTGCGATCTTCAAAATTAAATAGTTAATCAGAACTGACCGTAGCTAATCTTCTGTTTTTTCTCTTCACAGATCTGATCTCGGCTACCTTTGGATTACTCTGCTATTGTGGCTGAAGCGGCACAAGACGAGGTGATGATCGATGGGATTCAAATATAGTGCATAGATTTACGGTGTTGGCAATGGTGCAAGATTCGATCCTGGACTAGGATCAACAATCACGGTAAGTGCTCTAACTACCAAATGAACATAGGAGATATCGATAAGTTACAAAGGATGATTTAAAAGTAAGAAATCATGTAATAAATATTTAATAAATTCTTAAGATGAATTAAAAAATATGAAAAATAAATTTATACGAAATAAGCCACCGTGCTTGGACTGGTGCAGGATGAGGGTGCATAAAAGGGTAAAGTAGAGGTAAATGATTATGATTTGGGAAGGGGAAAATGGTAAAAAGAGTGCAAATTAGGGGGCTAACATGTAGGAATATAGATGGATGGACATGGAGTTCCAATACAAATCTGCACTCGAGATTTTCCAAGTGGGGTTGCAATAATTAAAGTTCAGGCAAGACATATTTAGGAGAGCATGATCCAAGCGAGCCAAAACAGTGCACAACCATTGGATGTTTCCTTGTCAACATTAGGGGATGCACGATTTTTCCACATCCTCCTGCCCATGATACAAATTGACGCTAACCAATGTGTTCATTTTACGAGTACAGGAGATATTCATGTTAACCTTTCAGTGTCTGCTAAAGGTAAAATACATTTGGTGAATTTACTAAGCACATATGTACCTCAATTTCGAGAAGCCAACAAGTGCAAACGAAGACCGAGTTACGGGAACATCAAAGTTGCACATGTGCACCAATAGTAATAACAAGCACAAGAAACCTGTAGGGAAGCATAGGCCTAGTGCGATGTGTTATAAGCTGAGATCAATTAGGTGTGTCATAATATTATAGTTGTCTTGGAAATAGCTATGCCGGCTGAGAAGTTAGAGGAGTCGGTCGCTACAGTAAAATCAGTGCGTGAGGAGGTTCAAACAATTAGAACAGAGTGTGAGCAACAGATCATCAACCGCCAAACCATGTTGTGGCTAGAGACACATGTAGAGGTTCATATGAAGACGGAAGTAGAGGTCACCCACTGTGACAAGTCATTAAATGAAGCCATCGACATTTGGGCCTCTATCCAAAATGATCCAGTCATGCAGTAGCTTTGTAGCACACTCAATGGGAAGGAGAAATAATTTGAAGAAATATGAACAATCGCACCTAATTTAGTCCTTAAAAAGAGACTTTCTCATCTGTAAGAAGGTCGTAGAATTTAGACAGAGATTGCAGACTTGTGCAATAGGTTTAAACGATCGTATGCAACCGTGGGCAGAAAAATCGCTGCTACTATTCGAGCCCCGTGACTTTGGATGAGTCACATGTTTATTTTTAGGATTTGTTGAGGCACATTTTCTTAAGACACCTTTTGTATTTTTGTATGTGCATGTTGCGCAAATGAAGTTAAGGGGATTTTTGGCCCCTATTTTGGATGTAATTAGGCTTAAATCTAAACTTTGGGCATCAAACCATGGTTGGAGACCATAGTATCTACATGTTAGGTGTATTATAAATAGATAGAGTATGTCTAAGCTAAGGTTTTAAGATATGACTATTATGAGATATTGATGTTCAGATAGTTTATGCATTCGTAAGGGTTTTTGGGTTAGGTTGAAAGGCTCCTGCTGGCTGTGTGCATGGAGACCTAGTCCTGGCTTTGTATGGAATCCACTCGCTATGTGCGCATAATGGTTTGTAAGTGTTTGTAAGGATTTGTAAGTGTTTTGGAAATACTGTTGATGTCTTGACAGATCTGAAAGATAATAGAAAGAACGGTTTTGTCAAAGCTCTCTTTTTTATGTGTCTATATTGCTTACTAGTTATGCTCTGATGAGATGGAATTATCTCTTTAATTCTTAGTTATTGCATTAAGTTATCTCATATGATTATGTATAATTATTGATGATTAAGAGATCTGCTAAGTGTTTACCTTGATTAAGAACTAGATCTAGTTCTGATATGTTATTTGCACTACAATGAACAATATTTATATATTATTATATTGATAACTGTGCATTCTCTTTGTTTCTGTTATAAATTGTTGCTCACATCTGTATAAGTTCACTTATAATTTTACTAAGGACCACTTCATTAAATTTTCTATCAGGGTGTCGAAACCTGGTTCCAACACCCCCCCCATACTGCTTCGGGTGAGACTTTGGTCTACGCTAGCATATCAGTAATGTAAGGGCCAGCACTTGGAGGGTTTGTTGGTTTATCCATAAACTATGAACCTGGGTTAGGACCTCTCAAGCCAACTCCCACTACTGGAATGGAGCTTCTACTACAATGGGTTTCAGGGGTAGAGGCAATAGCTTCATTTTTACTTCAAAATTTTTACATTCATGGCAGCTTGAAACCATTTTATACACATCAAAAAACAAGGTTGGCCACTAAAAACCAACCCTCAAAATTTTGTTAGTTGTGGCTTTCCAAAAATGGTGGCCTCCACAATACTCTTTGTGAAATTATTCCATAACCATTTTTCTTCATCCTCTAGTAAAAAATTCAGGAAGACACCTCTAAAGTCTATTCAATACAAAAATTGATTCAAAATGAAGAATTTTACAACCTTCAATTTTAGAAATATTTCCTTTGTTTTTTTCATCTCTAGAGGAGCCTGTAAATGTTGTAAAACATAGACTATATCAACATACGATGGAGAGGAAAGAAAATTTTTATATACCTATGAGATGCCTATGAACTATTTTCATCTAACAAAAAAACTATGAAATTTATGTCCAATACACTTATATTTTAATGATCCATCAATTTTTCCAATCCTCCACCCTTTATCGACTTGGTAGGTTTGATCTCCACATCATACTGGAGAATATATTATATCCATCTACCTCTTCTTCCGTCAATATCAGGTTGTGTTAGAATGTCTTTCACAACAACCTTTGGACATAATAAATCACATGTGAATGAAGCACATAAAGTCTAAAATCCTTCAAAGATTGAACTAATGCATAAGCTTTCTTCTCCATAATGTTTTATTTAAATAAAGAATCTCTTAAACCTCTTCTAAAAAATACTATTGGTTGTTCATTACCTTGTTCATTTTTTTGCATAGGGACTATTTCAATTATGTGTTTTGATGCAAAATTGAAAGTGATAAAATATTTAGTATAATATGCACTAGCTAAGATAGGAGCGCTAACCAAGACTATTTTTACCTCTTCAAAAGATTTCTTTGTTTCAATAATCCACGTGATTTTGCTTTAATTTTTTAGCATGTTGGTAAAGAACCTTATAATATCAGCTAAGTTTGGAATCAACCTTCTCAAAAAATTAACTCTTCCCAAAAAATATTGGACTTCCTTTTTATTCCTCGGAATATCAAATTTTTGTGTTACAACAACCATGTTTGGATTAATTGTAATACCATAATTTGGGATTATATAACCCAACAATTTTCCTCCCCCCATTGAAAAATGTGACTTCGTTGGATTTAGGCATATGCCAAACATTCTACACTTTTCAAAAACTTGTCATAAATGATGCAAATGATCAAAATCAGAACTTGAAAATAGAGTCATATCATCAAGGTAAATGACAATTAACTTCTCCTTTTCATAAAAAAATTCATTATCCATGGCCCTTTGAAAGGTTTCCCCTACATTCATTAGCTCAAAGAGAATTTTAGCATACATAAAGGTTCTCCATAGTGTGATAAGGGTAATTTTTTCTTAATTATTGTGGTGCACAAAAACTTGATTGTATCATGAGAAACCATCAAACATGCAGATCCTGCTAGAGAAAACCACCTTTTGTAGTATGTTGTCCATTTTAGGTAAGGTATAATTATCTTTAAGAGACACATTGTTTCAATTTATGAAATCAACACAAATACTTATCTCACCAATATTTTTCCTTAGAGGAACTAAATTAGAAATCCATTTTGAAAACCTTAAAGGGACAATATTTTTTGCATCAAACAATTTTCCAACTTCTTTTTCAATAAATGGAAGCAAAAAAGGATTATTTCTTCTCAAATTTTGTTTAAAATTCTTTTGATCCTGATTGATTGGAATTGTATGTTGAATAATGCTCTTATCATACACTTTGAGGTCTTCATATCCCTAGGAAAAATACCTAAGTATTCCTTCATGAGATCAAGGAATTTCTAATTAACTTCATGGGTTAAGGATATTGAAATATTAACAATATTAGGTTATTTTTCTGTGACTATATTGTAATTCTCTACTTTAGTTTCAGTGGGAACTACCTTGGTATTTTTTTATATGTCATTTTGATCAAATAACTTCTCAAGAGAAACAAACCCTTTCAAGATGGTATTATTCTTCAATTGTATAACCTCTGTATCTTTCACTTAATTTTCAAAACCATATAAATATGAACCCAAATCCTATTTTTCATCCCCATCAAAACAATGTTCTTCATATATGCACAAATTGGAAAACTCTTCACTCATTTGCAAGAAATTTTTAAGTTGCTTGTCATCTTTGAAACCTTCCCAATATTTTACATTATTTGGGGATTTTGGTATATGTTTGACTTCTATTTCATCCTTACTATTTGGATATTTAGGAATAATAAAAACACTAGCTGAGGTGACCAATGCATCAACTATCATATTCTACTATTTAGGAATCAAAGACAAATTATAGAGTCTGAAAACATTTGCAACATTTCTAGGAAAAAATTCCTATAGGATCTCATCCTAGGGTATTTATTTTGATACACACCTTTAATTTGAATGATAATAAACTATAAATCCCCATGGAATGAGATCCTCTTTACCCCCAAGTATTTCAAAGTATGCAATCCCAAAATCAACACTTCATACTTAGCCACATTGTTTGTACAGTCAAAGGCTAGATTGAAAGAACACAACTGTGACTTGTCCACATTTGGGCTTATTATCCACACACAAGATCCAACCCCTTCTTTACTAAAACTCTCCAAAAAAATACATGTTCCAAAGTTCATCATGATATTCTTTATGTTATGATTTAGTCTCTTGCAATTCACCTTGTTTTTCTTCTGATATGCTGACCATGTTTTGAATTTCTTCCTCATAAAAAAAAATGATTATACAATATGAAAGAATACATATCACAATGAACCAAATAAATAGGATGGTTATTTGGCCTTTCATTTCCGCTTACCATGTACTTTATCAAGGTTTATCCATACAATCTCCTTGACTGTCTAAAAGTACAAATTGTGGCATACGACATATCCATATATAAAGTACCCTCCATTTTTTCAGCCCATTAACTTGACATAAGCATATAAAAATTTGGAGGAATATCAACAAAAACTATATCCATCACTAGGATTTTTGTTGGAATTTGAGTGATAGAGGCAACCATATCCTTGATTAAACCCAAACATTATGCTTTACTTCAATCAAATGAAAATAAATCTTTATATGGTCTTGTTATGTCTAAACTAAGTTCTTCATGATAACCTTTGGCATTAGGTTATGTGATGTACCTGAGTCTAACATTGCGTTGTATAGAATCAAATCATGCACATTCATACTAACATAAAAGGGTGGAACATCCGTATCTTCATAATTGAGGATGATCACCATTCAAATTAACGGTATCTGGAACATCACCTATATTTAGTGCTTTGAAAATTTGAATCTTGTATGTATCGTTCTTGATCAGTTCATTAAATGGAACATATATTTTGATTTTATATATTTCATTTTCTAAATTGAAAGAATATTGACTGTTTTCTACCTCTTTGATGGTTGTGTATTTATTTTCAGGAATCCATTTCATATAATAACCTTTATTCTAGTTGGAACTAGGTTCATTATCTTTTCCTTTCTTTGGAGGATTTTCTAGAACCTTTCTGTTTCTCAAATTATACTGTCTTTGAAATTCAATGATTTCATTTTCATACGCCTTCCTATAATGTTTTGATTCCATATGAATGATATATTCCTGTGGCTGAAATAACATGTATTGTTGTTATTTTTTCAAAAATATTGAGTCCTATTCTTCAGCAAAATAATTTGTTTAATCCTGATCTTTTGTTTCTTCATCCTCTTCAGAAAAATTCTCTTGTAAAGGGTGCCTTATTTATTGTTGATCTCCCTGATTTCTCTATTCTCTTTCCTTTATTTGGAGGTGAGGTATGCAAAAATTTGGATTCCTTACTTGAGGGGGAGATTTTTGTTTTCTACCAATGGATTTGTTCTCCAGAGTTAGCCTTTCAAACATATTTTATGATTTTTTCACCATATAATCTAACTTGTTGTCTGATGAAGATGAAGCCTTCTCTTTAAATCCTGTTTTTTCATCTTTCATTCTGGCCTTTTTGTTCAATTGATTTTCTTCCACTCTAATATAATTTTTCTCCCTATCAGCCAAAGTGTTTGGATTCCTTTCTCTAAGATTATAGGCAATCTCAACATCAAATCCATCTAGCTAATGAAGCAAAGCCCAAATTAGAGGGGGTTTGATTTTAGCTGATATTGAATTGTAGAACCTTGGTACATACATAAAAAACTACATATAGGGTTGGGGCCCAACAACCCCATCGCCCTCTGCATGAGACCCCCCATAGGACAAATTAGGAGATCATGACCTCTGTTTACAAAATTATTAGCGACGTTATGATAAGGATGATGTCATATTCATCATGGTACCCTCTATTCCATTTTTACAAAATATTCATTTTTCGGTTGAGTACCTCTCAGGTGTGTATTTTCATGTTCTTTGATAAATATTTTTATCATATTTCATATTTAAAATTCATTAATATGTTTTAACTTGGGGTATTGGTTGTCAAATATGCATGTATACCAAAAGTTTCTCATCAAAATTAGTCCCCCAGTGGTCGTCAACAGTTAAGGTATCATTCTTCACCTAACATGATAGGATTCCTAAAAATATTTGCACATCCTAACATCATTTCTTTGAAACTCACCATAGGGTCCATTCTCTTGACCATGTTTGGCCCCACCTTCCCTTGCACCTGGTAAACATCCATTTTTTTCTATTGTACCTCCCCACACATGGCTCACCCCATTTCATAGATAACCAAACATAATCAGTATCCATGACCATTCACTCAAACTTAGGAGCCATCTCATTCACATGTCTGGAATATTAGCCTCACTCTCCACTTTACTAGTTTCTTACCAACGCCACTTCCGGCTCACCCCATTTTGTTTTGTTGGATCGTGTTGAAAACACACCCAAATTCTATATTTTTCCTATCTATAAGGCATAGCCCATCTGCGTCACTTCATCCACCTCATCAACCTAACACTGTTACCAACCAATGGGGCCCATAGACCCAGCAAAATACCCTCCCTACATCATCATGCATTTCATCCTTTCTTGGGGCACTCGTTTCCATGTATCTACATCACCAACCACTTTTTACATTACTTTTACATCAATGGTAAAGGGTCATGGTTCTTTTATCAAAACCTTCAAAATAATATGTTAACCTGATTATATAGAGACTCCATAACATTTTCTTCTTAAATATATCATATTTTTCGATGTCTAACAAACTCTCCCCTTGATAGCAAGCTTCCTTTTTTGTAGAAATGACAAAATATTCCCCTAATATCATGTTTCCAAAGCTACTCCATTTGTTCTTATACTTCCCTATTGTCATGAATGTTGATAAATATATTAGTAAAGCATGCGCATTTATTTCTCTTTACATGAAATTATTTGTGGTATTGTACTTTCTTCTCTTATTATTATTATATTCTTATCATCAAAAAATTGCCAAAAACCATGAATACCATAAAAGCTATGAACACAATATTTAGTCACTCAGCTATGGAAAAACCCCTCTCCTAGGGGAAAACCCACACAAAATCTCTTCTTCTTATAGAAGAAATTCAAAATGAAACTTCCATGGCCCAATAAAAAAAATATTAACTTTACCAAGAACCCAACCATCCATCTAAGAGATCTTCTCCAAAATAAAAACAAGGCATCCAAGGAAAGTTCAGTACAAAATCTTCAAACATTATCAAAAATTTTAGCCTAAAAGTGGTTTCTTAAGGAAAAATAATAAATAATAGTTATGAATTTTGGAGGGAAATTGTTGAGATTCAACAAGATGATGAGCTTAGTGAAAAGAGTCGCCTTCACTAAGTGGGCCCGAAGGCTATTTTTGGCGCAAGTCTATTTTTAGACTATGTCTATTTTTAGACATGATGATCATATCTCAGAAGTTGCAGGATGCTATTTGTGGATGGTTGGGCAAGCTGGAAAAATAAATGAAATTCTATTTTTAGAATATTTGGCGAAGTCTATTTATAGATCGTCAATCTAAATATAGATGCATGTTGATTATTATTAGCTCTTAATAATAATTAAACTCTAAACAACTACTTATTCTCTTGGAGCACTTCAGTTCAGTGCACAAATGTGGCACATCAGTTGACAGAAGGAATCACGCTTTTCCTAAGGGTTTACTGGAGCTAATGTATGAAGGACTCAGTTAGAACTCAAGTGGCAGAGTTATGACATAGTTGGAAGAAGTAGTTATGGAGTTGTATTCAGTTTAACTCAATTAGACTCAGTTGAGCTAGTTGTATCTAGTCTAACTAATTGATACACTAGTGAGAGTGGAGTGAATTAATTAGTTAATTAATTCATGAATAATAACTCATTAATCAATTGAAGAATACATCAGTTAACTATGGTGCATGGCAGTTTTAGTGGAGACCAGTGGAGAGATAGGTGAAAGGGAAAGATAGACTATCTGTTGTGACTATAGTGATGCATTGATTGCATCACACACTCAGTGGAGATGCCAGTGAATATTGTGCAGTCAAGGATGGAGTAATTCAAATTCATTCAGATAAATTCTTCATCAGAGATTGCGCAGTGGAGGCAGGCTAGCAGGTGGAAAAGATCGGTGCATGGATTTGCAAGATTAGGCTTGATTAGTGTATGATGACTGTACTGTACTGAGTGCTTGTGCTAAGCTTTGTATGCTTGTATTAAATTTTCATATGATATCCATGTTACATAATATATAGTTGGGGTTTTCAGCTTCAGGCTTTCCCAGTTAAAAACCGTGTTATGTGCGATTGAATATTTTTGTTTGTGCTTCACATGTGTGTGCAATTAATTTTTCTGAAAAAGATTAACAAGTGGAATAGATTTAATATCTTGCATAAAGTTAAATATTGTGAGATTAGGTGTATCTTGGACATATGCATTCTTAGTGCATATAATTTCTACATGGTATTAGAGCTGTGTTATAGATTTTCTACATGGAATGAGAGCAGGAACTTTTGGGCGCGCGAGTTTGCAGAGAATATCTGAAATTTTTGGTGAAATATTTTCAGCAAAAAAATAGCATATTTGGATTCCTTGTGAAAAAATACCAAAATTGAAAAAACAAATTGGTCGAATCGGAGCTCGGATGAGGGAGATATCTTCGATTTAAAATCAGCTCTTTTGTTAGAAAATTTTGCAACGATGGGGCAATTACAATGTGCGTGAGCCAAGAATCTAAATGCACTGAGGTACAAGATGCATGCAAAGCTTTGAGGATCAAATAAGAGGTTAGTGACTTCGTGGTTGAGAGGGAGCCTCTCAACATGCACCCTGAGAAGCAGTCTCAGAAGGTTATGGAGCAGTCACAACTGGAGATGCAGAAGAATCTTTATATAATTGATGTAGATGGGATTTCTACGGAGCTTCCTATTGTTGGGAAGTGAAAGAAGACATGCAATTAAAGCTTGAGAGGGAGAAATATTTTCATGTAGGTAAGAGTGAACCTCGGGATGTGGAGTAGCCACAAGATGAGGATCATGGAGTGGGAGAAACCACTCATGCAGAGAAATTTCATGCCAGATGGGCAGAGGGAGTGCATGTAGCTATACCACTAGGTGAGAGGTGGGGAGACATGTATGAGTAATCCCAAGAGGAGATTCATGGAGTGGAGGAGTCCACTCTTGCAGAAAAAAACATCAGACAAGGCAGAAAGCATACCACAGAAGCTAAGAGACTAAATCTTGATGCGGCACAGAATGTAGGAGTCCCTACATCACAACACAGACAGAGACAGTCACCTGACCAATATACTGGATACATGGCTCTTATGAACAAGTGTATTGTGACAGAGCCATCTTATTTTGAAGAAGCAGTGCAGGATCCCACATAGGTAGATGCCATGGTGGAGGAGTATAACTCCATTGTCACAAAATGTGCTTGGGATATTATTCCAAGGTCAGTGGGAAAATCAGTTGTAGGATCAAGATGGATCTACAAGGTAAAGAAAGTTGTTGAATGGAGTGTCAAGAAGTATAATGCAAGATTTTTTTCCCGGGGCTTCTCACATATTGAGGGGATTGGCTATGAAGAAACCTTTGCACTTGTTGCACGGTATTCTTCCATATGGACCATCCTTTCTCTCTCAGCGTAGATGGGTTGGCACATTCATCAGATGGATGTGAAGACTGCTTTCCTTAATGGGATCATTGAGGAAGAGGCGTACATTGAGCAGCCTGAAGGATTTGAGATCTTCAGCAGCGAGTCGCATGTGTGCAGGCTCAAAAGAGCACTGTATGGGCTAAAGAAAGCACCTTGTGCTTGGTACACTCAGATCGACAGCTATTTCACTAGACTTGGCTTCACCAAGAGTGAGACGGATGCAAAATTGTACCAGATTGTGGTTGAGGGAAAGATTTTAATCATTTTACTTTATGTTGATGATTTAATACTAACAGGTGATGAGTAGTTGATGCACTCATGCAAGGCAGATCTTGCAAAGGAGTTTGAGATGAAGGATTTGGGCCTCCTTCATTATTTCCTTGGATTGGAAATATGGCAGCGAGAAGGTGAACTATTTGTGTCTCAAGGCAAGTATTCCCGGGAGATACTGGAGAAGTTTCACATGCAAGGCTGCAAGCCTATCGACACTCCTCTTCTAGGAAATTGGAAGAAAGAGGATGCTACGTGGGAAGAGGTAGTGGATGCCACTATTTATCGATAGTTGGTGGGTTCACTCATGTATTTAGTAAATACAAGACCGGACATATGCTATGCGGTGAACCAACTTTCACAAGAGATGGCTAAGCCTACCAAGCTCTTTTGGAAGGCAGGAAAGCATGTATTGAGATATCTCAGGGGCATATCTGAGTATGGTTTATGGTATAGACAAATGGATGAGGTGAAGTTGCATGGCTTCATGGATGTAGATTGGGCAGGAAGCCCAATAGACAAAAAGAGCACATTAGGAGGGATTTTAAATATCAGATCTACGGTAGTCTCTTGGTACAACAGGAAACAAAAATTTGTGGCACTCAGTTCAGCGGAAGTGGAATACATGGCAGAAATTTTATCTACATGTGAGGCTATCTAGATAAGGAAGATCCTAGTTGGTTTGTTCGGTTCACATTTAGATCCCATGGTGATTCATTGTGGTAATCAGATTTGCATTAAACTCTCGGTTAATCCTTTGTTTCATGATAGATCTAAACATATTGATATCTGGTATCATCATATTAGAGATTGTGTGTAGCGGAAGATCATGTTGCTTCAGTGCATTCCTACGGAGGATCAAGATGCAGATATTCTGACGAAGGCGCTCACCAGGAGAAAATTTGAATACCATAGAAGCAGGATCAGGGTGAAGGATAATCCATATATTGTTGGGAGGGAGTGTTGATATTCAAAAAGATGATGAGCTTAGTAAAAAGAGTCGCCTTCACTAAGTGGGCCCGCAGGCTATTTTTGGCGGAAGTCTATTTTTAGACTATGTCTATTTTTAGACATGATGATCATATTTCAGAAGTTGCAAGATGTTATTTGTGGATGGTTGGTCAAGTTGGAAAAATAGATGAAATTCTATTTTTATAATATTGGGCGAAGTCTATTTATAGATCGTCAATCTAAAAATAGATGCATGTCAATTATTATTGGCTCTTAATAATAATCAGACTCTAAACAACAACTTATTCTCTTGGAGCACTTCAGTTCAGTGCACAGATGTGGCACATCAGCTGACATAAGGAATTACACTTTTCCTAAGGGTTTACTGGAGCTAATGCATGAAGGACTCAGTTAGAACTCAAGTGGCAGAGTTATGACACAGTTGGAAGAAGTAGTTATGGAGTTGTATTCAGTTTAACTCAGTTAGACTCAGTTGAGCTAGTTGTATCTAGTCTAACTGATTGATACATTAGTGAGAGTGGAGTGAATTAATTAGTTAATTAATTCGTAAATAATAACTCATTAATCAACTGAAGAATACATTAGTTAACTACAGTGCATGGCAATTTCAGTGGAGACCAGTGGAGAGATAGGTGAAAGGGAAAGATAGACTATCTATTGTGAATATAGTGATGCATTGATTGCATCATGTTATAAAATTATATATTATGGAGCAATGCAACACATAAAATATGCGGAAAATACAAGAACACAAAAACACATAAAACCAAAGAGACATAGATATACGTGGTTCACCCAGTTTGGGCTACGTCCACCCCGAACAGCCAGTCCTTCCTTTCTATTATCTAGAAAAATGAAGAAACAAAACCTACAGTAGATCCGCTGTAATATCCTCTGTTCTCTCTCACAGTCTCCCTCTCTGTTTCTCGCTCTGAGAATACACATATAATACACAGCCGCAATAAAATTCCCTCATAAAAACGAGGGGTTTCCTTCTAGGGCAAAAAACCCTAATCTAAACATAACTTCTACCATCAGCTCATTTTCCTAATGAACGGCCCAGATTGAATAGAAATTACTATACTTTTACAAGGCAATTTTACATCTATTTTTAGCTTCGGGGGCGCTGCCCCCGAAAACCCCCGCCAGGGGGGGGCTCCAAAAAGCGCTGCCGCCCCCCCCCCCCCTTGGACCCCCCACGACAGCGATTAATTACGGGCGGTGTTGCCGCCCCTTTTAATGTACAGGGGTCCAATGCTGTGATACAAAGTAAACATGATAATTAGGCTCCACACCCAACAATCTCCCACTTGGAGACTGATTGTAGCAACTCCACCGCTGCTTCATTTGCTAGACAATGAATCCTCTTTGGACCTGGTTGTTCCTCATCTTCATCTTCATCCTTGAAGACCAATTGAAGCTGAGCACATTCTTAGTTTCTCCCTGGTTACAACTTTTGTTAGCATATCTACAGGATTCTGGCTAGTGTGTATCTTTTCCAACTTCAACTCTCCATCTTCCAATACTGACCGTATGAAATGGTACTTGAGATGTATGTGTTTAGTCCTGGAATGAAATGTTGATTTCTTTGCAATATTAATGGCACTTTGGCTATCACTGTATAACGTGCCCATATCATGCTTCTTACCCAATTCACCCATAAACCTTTGTAACCAAATCATTTCTTTACTAGCCTATGTAGCAGCAACATACTCGGCTTCTGTTGTTGAAAGTGAAACAACACTTTGGATTTTTGAAACCCAACTGACAGTTGTTCCACCTATAGTAAATATATATCCTGTAGTGCTCCTCCTTTTATCTCTGTCACCTGCCATATCTGCATCAACATATCCCTGTAGAGCAAAGTTTGAACCACCAAATCATAATGCTTGATTTGTGGTACCTCTCAAATATCTGAGAATCCATTTTACTACCATCCAATGTTCTTTTCCTGGATTATTCATGTACCTGCTTACAACTCCCACTGCATGTGCAATATCAAGCCTTGTGCAAACCATTGCATACATTAAGCTTCCAACTGCTGATGCATATGGAACTTTAGACATATAATCCATGTCTTCTTGGGTCTTTGGGCACATCTCCTTACTAAGTTTGAAATGGCTAGCAAAAGGTGTACTAACTGTTTTTGCATTCTGCATATTAAATCTTTTCAACACCTTCTCTATGTACTCATTCTGAGACAGTGTTAATTTGCGATTTTTCCTGTCTCTAGTTATCCTCATACCAAGGATTTTTTTTGCAGCTCCCAAATCCTTCATTGCAAATGAATTTGCCAATTTTCTTTTGAGCACATTTATTTCCTGCATGTTAGATCCTGCAGCAAGCATGTCATCTACATACAATAACAATATAATATAGCTTCCATCATTTTGTCTTTTTAGATAAACACAATGATCAGAGTGACATCTGGTATAACCTTGTTTAGACATAAACTTGTCAAATTTTAGATACCACTGCCTTGGAGCCTTTTTTAAGCCATAAAAGCTCTTCTTTAACCTGCACACCAATTTTTCTTTCCCTTTTACCTCATATCATTCTGGTTGTTGCATGTATATCTCTTCCTCCAAATCTCCATGGAGAAATGTTGTCTTTACATCTAACTGTTCAAGATGTAAATCTTCCGCTGCTACAAGACTTAAGATAGTTCTGATTGAATTCATCTTAACAATAGGAGAAAATATTTCATCAAAATCAATACCTTTCTTCTATGAAAACCCCTTCACCACAAGTCTAGCTTTGTACCTCTATTTTCCTCCATCTTCTTCCTTCAGCCTGTAAACCCATTTATTCTGCAATGTAGTTTTACTTGCAAGCAACTTGAATAAGTCCCAAGTCTGGTTATGCATTAAGGAGTCCATCTCTTCTTCCATGGCTAGCTCCCACTTCTTCCTGCTTTCAACCTGCATTGCTTCTTCATAACATTCAGGTTCACCAGAATCAATCAACAATAAATAATATAATGAAGGAGAGTATTGTTCAGGGGGTCTACTTATCCTGGTAGATCTTCTAACACCACTTTCAGGTGTTTGAGGTGCCTGTTGCTATTGTGGTGGTTGTTGCTGCTGTGGTTGTTGATTATTATTATTTTCAGGCACCTTTACTTTTTCAGTTATCTCATCAAGAACCGTGTATTCCTTGCTTTCTTTTTCCTGTTTCTTTTCCTACAGCTGATTCTTATACAAGACCTTTTCATTGAATATTACGTCTCTTCTCCTAATTATTTTGTGATTTTCATAATCATATAAGAGATAACCAAAATCATTAGCACCATATCCAATAAAGGTACATTTCTTTGATTTTGCCTCAAGCTTTTTTCTATTTTCTTTATTAATATGGACAAATGCCTCACAACCAAAAGGCTTTAAAAAAGAGTAGTTTACCTTTTTACCTGTCCATGCTTCCTCTAGAATACCACCATCCAAGGAACTTGAAGGCCCTCTGTTTATTAGATAAACAACAGTATCTACAACATCTACTAGGATTGTAAAGGCAATCCTGCATGAAATCTCATGCACCTTGGACGCTCCATGATTGTTATGTTCATCCTTTCTGACACACCATTTTCTTGTGGTGTTCTTGGAACTGTCTTCTCTCTACGAATTCCATTCTCTGAACAGTACCTATCAAACTCTTTGCTGCAATATTCACCTCCATTGTCTGATCCGAGACACTTCAACTTCTTTCCTGTCTCAATCTCAACCAAAGCTTTCCATTTCTTGAAAGTATCAAATACATCAGATTTATTCTGAATACAATAAATCCATGTTTTTCTAGTTTCATCATCAATAAAAGTAACATAATAACGAGAGCCACCGAGAGATGATACCTGAGCAGGTCCCCATACATCTGTATGCACAAGCTCCAATTTTTCGCTCTTCTTTTCTTTCCCAACTCTGAGAAATCTGACTCTCTTTTGTTTTCCATAAATGCAATTCTCACAGAAATCCAAATCAACATTCTTCAAACCTCGCAGCAAATTTCTTGAGTGAAGAATTTTCATCCCCTTCTCACTCATGTGTCCGAGCCTATGATGCCATAATGCTGCATCTACTCCTTTGGAAGTTAAAGCATTAACATAGTTAGAAATACCATTGCATAAATACAATGTACCAACCTTTTCGCCTTTTGCTATTACCAGGGCTCCTTTGGTGACCTTCCAAGTTTTATCTGTGAAAGTTGTCACACAACCTTCACTGCCTAATTGCCCCGTTGAAATCAGATTTTTCTTCAGATCTGGAACATGCCTTACCTCCTTTAGTAGCCATTGGTTTCCATTCTGTTGTTTTACAAGAACTTTACCCATTCCAATAATTTTACAGGGTTTATCATCACCCAAACGAACTTGTCCAAAATCTCCTTGAACATAGTCATGAAAATATTTCTTATCAGGTGTGGCATGGAATGAAGCCCCCGAATCTACAACCCAAGAATCAGTAACATTTTCGAAAGAAAGAATCAAAGCATCTTGTAACACATCACCTGTCACATTTGCTTCATGATTGTTTTCTTGCTGTGTGTCTCCTTCTTTTCCCTTCCGAGATCTACAGTCTTTCTTTAGGTGTCCTTTCTTTCCGCAATTCCAGCACACTATCCTCGATCTGGACTTGGATCTGCCTTTCCTTGATTTACTGCGATATCCCGAGCTCTTTCCTCTTTCCATTCTTCTTCCCCTAGACTCTGCACTCAAAGCATTACCTGATGTCTCACCGGAGCTTTTCCGTCGCATTTCCTCGCTAAGGATAGCACCGACAACATCATAAAACTTTAAAGTACTAGATCCAGAGACAGAGTTACTAATGGCCATTACTAAACCATTCCAACTCTCTGGAAATGAGCACAAGAATAACAGAGCTCTAAATTCATCATCAAATTTTACCCCTACAGAACTTAACTGACTGGTAACTGTATTAAATTCATTTAAATGGTCTGCAACAGATCCACCTTCCGACATCTTCATATTAAATAGTCGTTTCATAAGAAATACCTTGTTTGAGGCCGAGGGTTTTTCATATAGTTTCGCCAACGTCTGCATCAAACCCTTTGTTGTTGTTTCCTTCGAAATATTGAAGGCGACTGACGCCGCAAGACACAACCGTATTGTTCCGAGTGCCTTTCTATCAAGAATGTTCCATTCTACATCTGTCATGGCCGCCAGCTTCTTTGTTTTTCCACTGAATGGTAGGTACGTATATTTTCGATACGTATAATCTTCCATCTCGTATCTTTCTTCCATACCGGGAAGTTTTGGCCATTCAATTTCTCGACCCTAAACTTACCATCTTCCGCCATTGCTCCCACTCGAAATCCGTGAACCCTTCTTTCCCCGCGTTTATCGCCCAAATATACCTTCGGCCGATACCAGCTTGTTACAAAATTATATATTATGGTGCAATGAAACACATAAAATATGCGGAAAATACAAGACACAAAACTCATAAACCTCGAGAGACACAGATATACGTGCTCACCGAGCTTGGGCTACGTCCACTCCCGAACAAACAAAATTCTTCCTTTCATTATCCAAAGAAATGAAAAGACAAAACCTACACGTATTCGCCGTAATATCCTATGTTCTCTCTCAAAGTCTCCTTCTCTCGTTTTTTCCGAGAATACACATATAATACACAGCCGCAATACAATGCTCTCATAAAAACGAGGGGTCGCTTTCTAGGGAAAAAAACCCTAATCTAAACATAACTTCTACCGTCAGATCATTTGCCTAATGAACGACCCAGATTGAATAGAAATTACTATACTTTTACAAGGCAATTTTACATCTGTTTTTAGCTTCGGGGGCGCTGCCCCTGAAAACCCCCACCAAGGCCCATGGCAGTGATTAATTACTGGCAGCGTTGCCGCCCCTTTTAATGTATAGGGGTCCAATGCTGTGATACAAAGTAAACAAGATAATTAGGCTCCACACCCAACACATCATACACTCAGTGGAGATTCCAATGACGATTGCGCAGTCAAGGATGGAGTAATTCAAATTCATTCAAATCCATTCTTCATCAGAGATTGTGCAGTGGAGGAAGGCTAGCAGGTAGCAAAGATCGGTGCATGGATTTGCAAGATTAGGCCTAATTAGTGTATGACGATTGTACTGTACTGAGGGTTTTGATAAGCTTTGTATGCTTGTATGAGATTTTCATATGATCTCCATGTTACATAATATATATTTGGGGTTTTCAGCTTCATGCATTCCCAGTTAAAAACTATGTTATCTACGATTGAATATTTTTTTGTATGCTTCACATGTGTGTGCAATTAATTTTTTCGCAAAATATTAACAAGTGGAATAGATTCAGTATCTTGCATAAACTTAAATAGTGTGATATCAGGTGGATCTTGGACATATGCATGATTATTTCATATAATTTCTACAGAAATGAACGAAACCACCATTTTTACTTGTATTTTTCGCTTATCTCCTTATCAATTTATCCAAATTTCAAGTCTAGACACTCATTGTATGTGGACTTAAATTCCACATCCATCGAGTACCCATTATGCATACTTTTGATAATACCCACATTGATAAAAAAAATGAAGATACATTAAAAAATCATATTCAACATGTTTTTTTAATGTATCTTCGCTTTTTGTTAATGTGGGTCTTCTCAAAAGTATGCATAATGGGTACTCGTAAATTTGGGTAAACTTATAAGGAGAGAAGCCAAAAATACAAGTAAAATAATTAGTTTTTTTTCTTTTCCCTATAAAATATTTACATTTTCCTCTTTTTAAAATGAAAGTATTTTGATTGGTTTACATATTATGACATGGAAATTACATGAAAAATTCATGTGGCACTTTTAGGCTGAATTTTCCTTTAATTCCATGGCTATTTTATCCTTTTCGTCTCCTATGATGATCTGCACCTTCACCTAAAATTTTTGGGCTTGTTACACGCCCAGAATCCCTAGGCCTCACCCACATGTGAACTGTAATAGAGATATTTATGAGAACAAAAGTCTCTTAGGACTGATGCCTTTTTTTATTGTCTATTTTTCCCTTCTAAGACCTTTTCTCCCCTTTCTTCAATTCTATATTAAATTAAATATGTTTATTCTTAATGTGTCTTGAAATAGGCCTAAGATTCATCTTTATATAACCTCTTCTAAGGGTCGAATAGCCTTCTTTAGGCCAATTTTTCCTTGCTTGGACGACTTGGAATTGGGAGTCTTCTATACAAGAATAATTTTTATTTTCTTGATACAAAAACCCAATAGGGTTATTTACAATATTACAAAGACTCTTTTACTCATGAAAAGCCCAGGAGTATTAGATGAATGCTTGACCTAGAGACAAAATACTTGAGCATGAAAGTCATGCTTTACAAATAAACAATATTTTTCATTTTTACATATTTTTATTTGTTCTATAGATACAAAGGAAATACATGATTACATGACTCAAATTAAAATTTTTAAGACCACACATAGTTACATTTTCAACACTCCCTCTTAACTAGGGAGGTATTCATAATTGTACAAATGGCACATGGATGAAATCAATTTGAAATGTTCTAAGAAGACTTTCATCGTCAAGAGATACAATTCTAGGGATCTAGATACCATCTAGGGTAACTATCAAGGTAACAACCCATTAAGGTATTTAGTTATCATCTAGGCTATTATCAAGGTAACAACCCAATAGGGATCTTGGTTCCATCTAGGATACCTCCGAGGACACCAACCCTAGGTATCATTTAGGCTACCTTCCAAGATACCAACTCAACCAAATATCTAGGTATCATCTAGTCTACCTTCCAAGATAGCAACTCAACTATATATCTATGTATCATCAAGTATACCTACCAAGGTACCAAGCCTAGGTATCACCTAGGCTACCTTCTGAGATATCAACTCAACCAAGGATATAGGTATCATCTAGGCTATATGTTCGAAGATACCAACCCTAATAGGGATCAAGATATTATCTAGGATAGATTCCAAGATATCAAACCTAAAAAGGATCTAAGTATCATCTATGCTAACTACCAAGGCACTAACCCTAACAGGGATCTAGGTATCATCTAGGCTACCATTCAAGCTACCAACATTAATAGTGCCACCATATGAGATGTTCAGGTTAAGGTACAAAAACTCATCACCATGATCTAGTCGATATATGTTTTCCATCACAAAGGTCAAACCTCTAGGAACATTTATCCTTAAGGAGTACCAATCTCATATTCTTACCCAATCCTCTGGACCCCATTATCTCCTCATGTCCTTCGATAGACGTACAATTTTTAGCCTTGAGCTAGGGCATGACACATGAAGTATACCCGTCATCTCTCCCTCTCAACCAGGGAGGATATACACAAAGCGAACATATCTGAGCTCCCTCTTAACTAGGGAGATGTTGCCAACATAAAATAATTTGTTCTTCCAGTGGAGATCATAGTAGTAGTAGCTACATGGGCTCTATATTTTGCATCATCATGCCATCAAATAACTTCAACCTTCATTAAAGTCATGGAGCCATCCTCTACCACATGGTACCTTATAACTTAGATACATACCTTAAAACTTGGGAGTTAAATTTCTCCCTTAAAATCCACAAATCTTTCAAGATTCAAAATCTCCTTTTTAGGTCATCATTCCTTTGCTTTATCTTCATATGGCAACAAAGTTCGGCTTTGGATTTAAATCAGCCATATGATTATTATACATAAACTTCAATATCAGAAAGGTTTCTCGAGACCTCTCCTTCTATGATGCTTATTATGTAGTCACCATCAAGCACAAGATTTTTTTAGTTCTTTTCTTTCATATTTCTCATATTACTTTCACAATGTTGAAAGCCTCCATTATGTACTTCCAATTTTATCAACAAGTACAATGAATCAAAATATACATGTACAAGAGCATGACGATTATTTTATCAATCATAGGTTATCATCACATTAAAAAAAATTCAACGAGGGTTTTGGTCACAAACTATAGATATCCCATGACCCAACCCTTATTAATTTTTTTCCTTTGAGCATAAACTTCTACACATAGGGCTTTCAAATTCAATCCCTAGGTTTCAATTTTACTTCAACCGTCGTTATGGTTTTACCACATATCCTAGGTTCTTTCTGAAATTCTTAGAAATCAAGAGTTAGGGCTTCATAAGAGAGAAAAAATAATTAGGATTACGGTTTCACTATTCTAGGGTTTTCAAATTTAAATCCAATCTAGGGATTATGAATCCTAGAGAGAAAAAAAAGTCTAAAAAATGAAAATCTATAACCTTAGATCTCATATCTCAGAAGGTATGGTTTCTTTATAGGGAACAACTTGGCTATGATAAATATTTTCTATTTCAATCCTATACTTCTAAGGTTAATTTAGACTACGGTATAGGAACCCTAGAAGACTACAAAACTTAGAATTCATATAGTCTTTAAGACTTATCAAAAATGTAAAAACAAAGAATCTTATAAATACCCTAACAACATTATGGACCCTTTATTTTTTACAGAAAAAAAGAAATTCATTTAGTAATTATATGTGCCTCTGCAAATTTTACCCTAGAATTTTTCTTGCTCCTTGATGTCCTCAACATTTCTTCAATAGAGTCCTTCTGAGTTTCTTTGATATTTATCCCAAGATATTTGTCACTTCTACAAGGTTTCTTAAATTATGTTTCCATGACGATAGTCTAAAAAATGTGTGTCTTAAAAATGATCCTTCATGGGGCAGATTGATGCTACTTCACAAGAAATTGACTTGTAAACTTAAAATGATAGAATTTTCTATTTATTTTCCATAGTCCCTTTTAAATAAGGTTGTTTTGTTCCTTCATTACTGTCCCATTTTCATATCAAGGTTTTTTACTTACAATACCTAGAGCAAAATCTTGTCATTTTCATTTCTTCAAGAAATTCACTTTTGAAGACAGTTTCTTAAAACTTACAAGTTAGATAACTCACTTTCTTTGTAGTGACTCAAATTTTACCAATATCACATTAGAACAAGATATTATTAATGTGTGATGTTTTAAAACTTACAACGAAGAGAACTTGCTTTGTTTTTAGTAACTCAAACTTTACCAATATCGTATAAAATCAAATTACTATTGTTTTGTTTGACATTCTATATTTTCACATTGTATTAGCTCAGATATCATACTTTTCTCATCATAAGTGTTGGTGCCCTTCTTCTTTGAAACAAAATATAGTATCTTCATTAGAATTTGGGTGTCCTTCTCCTGGCTTTCGAATATATTTTTAGAGACGAGGAAATTTTTTTGAATGTCTAGAACATGACAATCCTTCTTATAATTTTGGATAGCATATTCATAGCATAGCCTTTCATAAACAAATTCTAATATACTTTTACAAAAACATGATTTGTATGCCTTTCGACATATATGAAATTTTGGATGTCTTCCTTAGATACATAATTTGGATGTATTCATTTATTATATAGTTTCACATAACAATACCTTTCATAAACTTAGATCTTTCAATCCTTCACTCGTTATCTTAGTCCATCCTATTTATCATACATAAGGTTCCTTTTATTTCTTATTCTTATTTGTCTTTTAAATGGAAACTATAGAACCCTGAAACATTAATTATTTTTCCATTAAAATTAATATGACCTTTTTTCAACACATATACAGGGGCTCAGTCTTACTATAAGTTGTAGACATAGAAAAGGGCTTATCACAGAGCTACTTGCTCACACATTTCCCCGAAAACCATGGAAAATAACTCATTATGTAGAGAAAAAATAGAGACACCAAGTTGGCCTTCTTGTCCAGATTATCTTCTTGAAATAATGATTTTAAATAATGTAGCATTTTGATGTCTTCAAAACAATTAAAGTGATCTATCAAGCTGCCAATGTTTTCCACCTTAACTCTGATACCATGTTGAAAAATATATTAGGGAAACATGTACATTTATTTCTCTTTACATGAAAAATATTTGTGATATTTCACTTTCTTATATTATTATTATTATATTATTTCATCAAAAATTTGTCAAAAACCATGAAGATCATAAAATTTATGAACACAATATGTAGCCACGCATCCAGGGAAAAACCCCTGTCTTAGGGGAAAACCTACAAAAAATATATTTTTCTTATAGAACTGTTGGCTCGAGGGGTTCTGACCCAAGTTCGGAGGTTAAGGTTTGCCAACAAGCCCCTATACTACTGGTCCTTTCGGTAGTGACCTGCTTGCGCAGGCCAAATTCTTACCCGAAGTAGTATGGGAGGGTGCTAGAACCAGGTTTCCACACCCTGAGAGAGAGCAGGTAAGTCAAACAGAGTTACGTTCACAGCTTATCAGCTTTGTATTTAACAGATCAAGTTACATACTTATATCGTAGAGCTCATATCTACTAACTACCTTCGCATCCACGTGCGTAACACTGATCTATCAGTACAACAACTATAATCGCAGTAATCCACAGATCATAGATTCATCTAACAAGAACAAGGATATTCTCGTAGCTATAAAACATATATATTTGAAGGTTCCTTAATCAATTATAGTCCACATTTACCATAGTTACTATTAGTCATAGATTAAATCAGCACCTTCACATCAGCAATATCACAAGTAATATCATAAACTCACAAACAATAGATCAGAGGAATACCCCATATTATAAAAAAGATAGATCTGCAGCAACAACGGATAGCAAACATAGATCCAACAGTTCGCATCAACAATAATACATAAACTCTGATAACGTAGAGATACTCTAATTAGATTCACATATATTAGCATCCAAAACCCAATACAATCCAACACAGCCTGCGCACATAGACAAGAGGGTCCACACACAGCAGTACTGAGGATCTTTGCACACATAGCCAGCAGGAGTCCTTACCCTAGAAACCCAAATAGATCTAAAAATTCACAACTATCATCAATATCTATTCTTTTCTACCTATGACTAAAAAAGGTACATATATTTATACCGATTTAGCCTATGCATCCAATGGTCCACAAACCATGGTTTGTGGATTCTTGGTCCACCCTTGAGCCGTTAAAATGCATTAGGGGCTTTGATCCACCCCAAAACCCCTGTGTTAGACTAATTAAGACAAAAATATACAAAACCTATAAAAAATTGTAGCTTTTAGGGGACCATGTTCCAACAGTTCCCTAACACAAGCTTGTGACTCATTCAGAGTCACTAATATGGTGGGTTCTCCAACTTTTCCTGCAACAATTTGATCGCCTTGGCTAATGGAGGCAGCACGCATTCACTCTGAGCAACGGAATTTTGTACGATTCTGACCAAATTTTATGAAATCGGGCCTTCCGTCGGGACGGTAACACTCTCCAGAGTCTGGTTCAACTGCTTAACCGCGATGTCCACATCTTGTGAAAGCTTGAGGGCCTCAATAGCCCAAGGCTTCAGGCGATCACCGAGGGCATTCTTCTTTCTCCAAAGTTCATCAATATCATCTTGGAGGGCGTGACTGGTGCGCAGCTGTGTCAAGCATTGAGTAGGAGATCAAGTGGGCAGGGTAGCTTGTAATGTCTCGAACTCTTCTTCTTTCTGCAGCAGGTCCTGGTTGATGCTACGTAGGATCGGGTCACGCTGGACCTTGGTCCATAGCTGCATGGTCATGTCTAATAATTGTGCACCCTACGTGATTTTCCCTGTAATGGTATTCGTAGCCTCAGTGACGAGTGCAATACACTGGGCCCGTACCTCTAGAGGTGTTTCAGGCTGCAACTTAGCCTAGAGGTAGGTGATCCGCTACTCCATTCATTCCTAGACCATCTGAACTTCCTCGCGGGAGGCCTTCCATGCTACGACCAGCCTTTCAACCTTAAGCTAAGGGGTGTTTTTGGTTAGGATCTCTATGGTAACATCTACGTAAAGTTGGTGAATCATGTTTTCGAGCTCCGCATCCTCCGCAGTGGTCTGCAATGTATCTGCCTTCATCTGTAGCGCCTGGAGCTCATCCTATATTGTCTTGATTACAGCTTTCTGCTGCTCCTCTAAGGCTACCCATCTATCCTCCATAGCTAGAATGACTGCATCCATGATTTTTTCAAGGTCTTCATTAGTCAATGCAACCGTCTTGTCACATGCTGTCCGTTGGGAGCATTGCTTCTTGCTGGGAATTTTGATAGGTTTTCTTGTTTGATTCATGCCGTGGGGGGAGGCAGGTCCTCCTACATTCATTCCTTTTATCCTAGGGCTGGCTATGAATCTACCTGAGTCTCTGCCTCGATGTCCTTCTCAAATTTATTCTTCTGCTGTGCATCCTTTTGTGCAGCCGCGATTATGTCTTGTCTAGTACTCTTGGTCGCACCTCTGGTATCTCTAATGATGACAGAGGGGGTGAATTTTGATGCGCTAGTCCCTTCGACACCCTTTGCACCAGCTTTGAAGCCGATCTTCCAAATAGGAGGCCAGAGAGAAATGGCATTGTCAATTTCTGCATCCGCCACCATATAGGGGAGCAAAGTCGAGGCTTTATCCTTGTCTGCTTTGGTCTAGATGTTCTGCATAGTGATCTTAAATGCTGCAATGTTCTTGTATCTTTCATACACAGTAGGGGACAACTGTGTTCGGGAGTTAACAATTGCGGCCAAGCTACTCTGAAAGAGGACCCAGAAAACTTGGTTTTCCTCGAGATTCTGTGGGTCCTTAGAATCCCACAAGTGTGCATAGCGAGCCCCTTCGCACATGTCCAAGGTAAGTACAGGAAGGACTGACTCCTCATGGGCTTCCCAGGAAACCAACAATATGAGGAACATTAACCAAAAGGAATAAAAAATCTTCGGCCCTGCTCTTGGCACTCGCGCACATTAGTCAAAAACTCATCACAAAAATACTGGGCCCAATTAAAACATACCCCTTTCCCGCATTGGCCTACTAACAGAATTACGTAGGCTGTGACAGAGGAGACCTAAAATTTTCTCATCATTTTGCATGCCAAAAACATCATGCCCAGCTGCATGCCTTGGTCACTAATAGACTTTATTATAAAATCCTGATTATTGTGCTCCACATGGTACGTCTTGTGCACATACTCGGCCATTTCCGCCTCATAATTTTTACCCATGCGCTCCGAAGGGTTGGGGCCGTGAATGGGAAGGCCGGTAATTTTTTGCACTAGCGTAGCGTCGATGGGGTTCCTATCCCAGATCCACAGGAAACCATCATGAATAAGGGCAACCAACTGTCGATCTAGTTGATCCGTCATGTTGTAGTGACCAAAGTGAGGAATCCGTAGCAAGTTCAGGAGCCCAGACCTGACCAATCCATGGACTCAGTGCTGAGTAACAATTTTGATCCCATTGTCTTCCTAAATCGTGTCAAGGTATAATTCAGGTGCCAGCTCAGGGAAGGCCTCCAGACTAGCCAAGTCACGATCATAAAATTTGATCTTGTGTTTCTTTCCAACACGGTCACCAATGATAGGGACTTCTCTCGGGGTCAGAGACATCTGCAAGTAAGTGATCAGGCCATGGAGGTTCTTTGGCGTTCACGTTGAGGTTCTGCGTGGTTGGACGAAGGGAGGCAACCAGTTGATTGGTCCCATAGGCTGGGCCTCCTCCTCAAGAGCTCATGCCTAGGGTGCCACCTTCGAGGATGTTACATTCCGCGGGGAAGCAAAAAGTTTCCCCTTAACGCATCTCGTGGGTTTCGGGGATTTTCTAGAGTCTTCTTCATTTTCCTTGTCCTTCTTTGTGACTAGGGTGGAGAAAACTTCTTCCACCTCAGGCTCAATTTCCACCACTTCCTCAATGCCCTATTCTATCGATATTACTGGTTTCGAGGGTTCAGTAGATTTATACCCATCATCCTGGCGTGATAGACAAACTCGAGATTGCTACTGTTTGAGGGAGAAGGTTTCTCAGACAGGAAAGAGATGCTAGAGGCACAAAAATTCTTACAACACAAATTTGTCTAGGAAAAATATTCCAAGTACAAGCTATTCAAGCGATACAGAACCCGTGTCTACTCTAGTCCACCTATTTTATAGCTTTGGCGATTTCCCAATGGTAGGGTAGAATTCATGTGGAACTTACCATCAAGTAAAAGGTAAAAAATCTCCAGAAATCACCTCATTAAATTTCGGTCACCCATAATTTTTTCTTTTTACCTGATTTGACTATTCCAATGGCTAGTTTTCGCACCCTAGGTGCACTCAGCATACCCTTGTGCTCCCAGTGCACCAGCTGCAGCCTGAGCGTATTCCTTCTAAATGTAATTCTACGTCACCATAGCCCAGCCCACAAGATTTTTTTTCCATTGTCTTGCCTGCATAGTGACCTCTTGCTATGCCTTCGTGAGCATTTGCCATGATAGCATGCCTTTCATGCTCCAGAACGTATCTGCAAAACACTTCACGAGCGGCTAGTTTATATAAAGGACCTGCGATAATGGTAAAATCCACCACCCAGGTAACCAACTCCTTCTTTTTTCCTACCGAACACTCTACATATGCCATGCATGTAGTCAGAATATGAATGATATCAGTGAAGTGCACATCAACAACCTAATGGCAAGCCGTTGCACATCAGGAAATCCTTCCCTCAAGTTAGTGGGTTCCCCGCCCGTCTCAAGTCGGGACCAATGATCTGGCCTAGGATTCAGCTTTGATAGCTTGACCATGATTTCAAAATCGTATTCTTGAAACATCAACAACCACCTACAAAGTCCCCCCCCCCAACATAGGCTTATTCACCAGGGACTTTAAAGCAAAATTATTTGTAAACATATTAAAGTGTCCTGCCAACAGATAGTGTGATACTTCTGTATTGCATGGACTAGGGCCAATCCTTCCCTCTCTGTGGTGGCATAATTTTTCTTCACACTCAAGAGTTCACGACTAGCAAATACGACTAGGTGATCAATGTCTCCGGCACTAGGCCACATAAGGATCGTTCCCAGGGAAATCCCCAACGCTTTAACATGTACATGACATTCCTTCACCCCATTAGGACAATTAAGAATAGGTGTAGATACCATCCCTTCCTGGAGTAGTTAAAATCTCTTCTGGCACTTGTCATCCCAAAATAATGAAACATCTTTCTTAAGCAGTTTTTCCAAAGGTGCAGTTGTTAGTCCGTATCCCAGAATCAATATTTTGTAGTAGCATGTATGTCCAGGCATCGAATACGCGTGTTTTTGATGCTTCGACGCGTCCAACGTCTATAGTGGAGGTCCCGTAACTGCGCGCTCCCCCTCTGACCCGGGAATAGATACATTGCGCGGATCCCCATCGCACTCTTTTATACTACCAGAGTTAGCAAAGTAGGGTAGTTATCTTACCTCTAAAAATATGTAGCGAAAGTTCCTTGTAATTTGCAAGCAGCGGAATGAAGAGACATCATGCAGCTGATTTTTCCAATTTTCCATTTCCTCATCGGAGTCGGAGAAGTATTCGCTATCTCTTTCCCAGCAAATAATACCATCGATTGTAGGATTGACCCATTCTTTGTCCCTCGCAGTTAGCTTATAGATGTGATCCACCTCTTCTTCCTCACGCACTAACTCTGTATACCTCTCTCCTTCTGCGGGATCTTGCGGTACTATCACCCGTGTTCCTTCACTTTCAAATACCATGATTCTCTTTTTTAAGTTGATAATACCACCCATATCTATGGCCCATTCCAATCGTAGGAGCATAGGATAGGGATATGCATCTTCTACAATCTGAATGACCTCAAAATCCGCCCAAAATTTTACCCCTGCAATGTCTACCACGATATTTTATAACCTTCCTAAAGGTATGATATTATACTAATTAGCCATGTGTAGCTGGAAAGTGGACCATTCCAACTTAGGTTCTCCCATGCGCTACGAGGTTTTCTTAGGTAGTACGTTCGCATCTGAGCCTAGGTCTAGAATAACCTGATCCATTTCATAGTCACCAATCTGTGCAGCTAATCACATCTCCCTGCCAGTGTGTCTCTTATGCTTATATATTTTTTGTACATCCTCAATTTCCACAGCTGGGGTTGTCTTTTTTGTGCAGCTATCTATCGAAGCTTGCAGGTTTTCTATGGCCCTTTGGTTGCGCAACAACTTCATACATGCCCGCAGGAATTGTTTAACCTCATCATCTGCAGGGGCATGAGGAGAAGGTGCCTCAGCCTTAGCAAAGTCTTAGCGAACTATGACAAAGGCTTCTTTTTCTTGCTATAAGTCCACACCTTCTTGTTTAATAGCCGATTTACAGATGAGGGGCTCCGCATCAGCTTTTTCCGTAGCTCCCCCAGTGGCCATGCCACTGCGTGTGATAACATTAACACTTGGTCCTTTATCTTTAGGTTCCACCTTGACCCTTTGTACATTCTGCGTAGGTGTATGCTGCTTCTCCTGCATCTTGGCCATCAAAATCGGGCAATATTTGATCACATGATCCATCTTTCTATAGTGTCTGTAGGATTGTCTTGTAGGGTTTACACAGTCCCTTGCAAAGTGCCCTATTTCTCCGCAGTTATAGCAAACCAGTTGTCCTCTGCCCCTACCCGTGCTTCCACCTTAGCCCCCTCCTCTGCCCCTAGCTGGAGAACCACCTATGCCCGAGGGGGATTTTGGCGATGAAAGATCCACCTGTACCCAATATAGATTTCATCGATCTATCATTAGATCGTATGCTCAACAGTTATGTTCATCATGGCCTACAAATCTGTAGAACCTGCACAATTGTTGCTTTATCTCTGGGACATATGCAGCAAGGCGAGGGCAGTGGTTGGTATCATACAGCCCCGCAACACGAAAATCATCGTACCAAAGCACCGAACTAGGTCTTGCAGCTTCCCTAGGTTGCAACGGATTGGGTCCCCCAACCTGTATGTACTCTACTAGGAGAGGGAAGTTATCCTTGGTGTGTCCATTCACTCTACATCATATGCACCATCTTTCAAGTCTAGCCTCTGTTCCTCACTCCTTCCATAGATTCTGGATCTCCATATGCATTTCTTCTATCTGGCCATGTATATGTTGTACTCCTAACTGGGTATCATCATTTGGTGCAGCTTCTAGCTTCATCGCAATTTCCAAGGCCTTTTCCTACAATTCAATGGCTTGATGTCCCATTGGCATGCGCAGGTGGGGAAACACCATAGCAATGAACCACTCTATGTGTTGTCTGTCATCGTACAAAAATCCCCCTTCTCTAATTACCTTCTTTAACCATTGGTCAGCCTCCCATATGGATTCGGACGGTCCTTGCTTGAAATTCTTCAGACTGTTCAGCATATGCAAGTAGGACTTGGGATTTTTGAACTATTGTTTCAAAGCATTCTTAATTTCTTCAATGGTTTCATTTGCATGCTAGTTGATGTACCCCATATACCAGTCCAAGGCCCTTCCTTCAAAGGCAAGGGATAGTTGCGCCCTTTTCACTACATCACTAGGTACGTTCGGCATAGTCCATACTGATCCTGCGATGAACCAAAAATGATCCATATCCTCATCTCCTATGCCCTTGAAGGTGGGTATCTTTGTGTGTGAAGCCATATCGTCTTTCGGTGGTCGAGGTGGTGAGTTATTACCCATATGAGGGTTCGACAGTGGTGTAGATGCAGAGCTATGTGCAGTGGAATTTCTTACTAGACTGTAGACAAATTAATCTCCCTCCTGATTGGTTCTATAGTATTTACCACTGCGCGTTGTACCCTCATTTTGATTGGATCTCATTCACTCTGTATGACTACACAAGATACTCTTTTCACACAATAAGATCTTAATCAGTAATGGCAGAGTCCTCAAAAACTTACCTCGGAAGCCCTTGAAGAATATTCCTTCGACCTCAGAGTAGGACACAACTTGATTATTCACAAATTCTATCACAAACCCTCCTACTATCCACCAAATGGTCTACCATGCGAGTTATAGTGTTATCAGTCATTTCTAACTATTGAATCAGCTTTGGGGTCCATTGTGTGATCTTTTCATCCTTTCAACTCTTCTGGAACTCTACGGGCCTTGCAAGCCACTCCTAAAGCTCGGTTGCAAATGTAACAAAGAAAATCTCGTAGATCTCTCTGAAAACGTGCTTATTCTTCCTCTTTTATGATATCAACCTCATGTTGCGATTCTCTTTTATCGCAAATTCCTGAATTTGTTTTCAAACCAGTCCTCAATTTCTTTCTTCTCAGGTTTCCAATATTCTCTTTCCATTCCCCGATCTCTCTCTCAAAATGCTCCCAGACCTGGCAATAGAAACATTTGTTGGCTCGAGGGGTCCTGACCGAGGTTGGGAGGTTAAGGTTTTCCAACAAACCCTTATACTACTGGCCCTTTCGGGAGTGACTTGCTTGTGCAGGCCAAAGTCTCACCCGAAGTAGTATGGGAGGGTACTGGAACTAGGTTTCTAAACCTTGAGAGAGAGCAGGTAAGTCAAATAGAGCTGCATTCCTAGGTTATCAACTTTGTATTTAACAGATCTAGTTAAAAACTTATTTCGCAAAGCTCATATCTACTAACTACCTTTGCATCCACATGTGTAACACCAATCTATCAGTACAACAACTATAATCGCAGTAATCAATAGATCATAGATTCATGTAATAGGAACAAGGATATTCTTGCAGCTATAAAACATATCTATTCGTAGGTTCATTAATTAGTTATAGTCCACAGTTACCAGAGTTACTATCAGTCATAGATTAAATCATCACCTTCGCATCAACAATATCACAAGTAATATCATAAATTCACAAACAATAGATCACAGGAATACTCCATATTATAACAAAGATAGATCTGTAGCAACAACGGATAACCAACCATAGATCCAAGAGTTCACATCAACAATAATACATAAACTCATATAACGCAGAGATACTCTAACCAGATTCGCATATATTAGCATCCAAAACCCAATACAATCCAACATAGCCTGCACACATAGCCAGCAGGGTCCACACACAGAAGGACTGAGGATCTCCGTGCACACAGCCAGCAGGAGTCCTTACACTAGCAACCCAAACAGATCTAACAATTTGCAACTATCATCAATCTCTACTCTTTCCTACCTATGAATAAAAAAGGTTCATCTATTTATATCGATTTAGCTTATGCATCCAATGGTCCGCAAACTGTGGTTTGTGGACTCTTGGTGTACTCTTGACCTGTTACAATCCATTATGGGTTTTGAATCACCCCAAAAACCCTACATTACACTAATTAAGACAAAAATATACAAATATTATACAAAATCGTAGCTTTCAAGGGACCCTGTTCCAACAAGAACCAATTCAAAATGAGACTTCCATGACCCAAAACCAAAGAAAATACTTCACCAAGAACCAAGCCATCTACCCAAGGAATATACTCCAAAATAAAAGAAAGGTCTCCAAGGAGAGTGAATTTAAAAATATTCAAACCAAAGCACTTCTATCCTTTTTGTCTCCCATGATGATCTGGGCCTTCTTCTGCAATTTTTAGACCTATTACATGCATGAAAACCCTAGGCTTCTTGAACATGTGAATTGTAACTAAGATATTTCTTAGAACCTAACACTTTTAGGGATCATGTCTTTTTCGCTAGAATTATGTTCCTTATAATAAATTCATTCTCCTTTCTTCAACTGCATATCAAATTCAATATCTATATTCTTAATGTGTCTTGCAATAGGTCACATATTATTCTTTGTATAGCCTCTTCTAAGGCTCAAATAGCCTTGTCTAAGCCAACATTTCCTTGCCTGGATGATTTTTCCTTAGGAGCCTTCTAAAAAAGATAAATTTTTATTTTCTTGATATAAGCGCCGAAGAGGATTATTAAATTGATTCTTTGATCCATGAAAAGCATAGTATCATTAAATTAATTCTTGACCTAGAGACAAAATATTTGAGACTGAAAACCAGGCTTTGTAAATAAATAATACTTTTCATCTATACATATTTTTATTTCTTATTTTGATAGATACATAATAAATATATGATTACATTAGTGAAATGAAAATTATTAATACCAAGAATATTTTCATTTTCAACAATGAAAAAGTATCCCTATAAGGCCATGTTTCTTTTATGTGTATCATGGTTGATTCTACCTCAAAATCCATACTTCCTCTACAATTATTCTACAACTGCTCCAAATATTAATGCTCTCATCTTTGAGTGCTCATTAATGGTTCTTGAAATTTATTATGGACCTAATATATTATCTCTTGAAATCATGTTTCCATCTCCAAATGTTATTTGACTTCCCTTGAGACCATGCTTTTCTTCGATTACATAAATATTCCTTTGATTTGTTACACCATTTTGATGTGAAGTTGTGAATTCTTACTATCATATTCACTTATCCTTACTTTAAATATGAAATATAATCATCAATTCATACTTATTTAATGTAATTTTAATATTTCCTTTCCATTTTCCATATGTTGCCTTCATGACATAGAGAATAACCTACTTCCATACAAATTTCTTATTCAAGATTTGATTCAACAAACTCTAGTCTTGAAAAATCCTTCACCAAGGGATTATATTTTATGGGTAAGATATAATTATGATTCTTCCTCTCTTATCCTCCATCCAATAGATTTCATTCTTTTATAGACAATAATTCCCCTGTGCCATCTCATGTTGAGTAAAAACTATTTTTTGTATGACCTTCATTATGGCATATGTAACATTCAATATTAGGCTTCAAAATTTGTGGAAATGGATGAGTTATTCTTCTAATTTGGTCCACATGCATCAATATAGTAACATTGTGATACTATATATTTGATCGAATCATATGTCCTACAATCTTGTTCTTTGTGCCAAACTTTAGTACAGGAAAAACAATAGCCAAAGAACTTGTTTTGATACCTAGATGTATAGGGTGACCTTGATATTTTGAATTTTATCCTTGGATGAGCCTTAGTCATTTACTAATTTCCAACACCTTCTTCATTTATAGTTATGTATCCTTTATGAATATTTATTATCACGTGAGATTCCATTCCTTCATTTTGGCCTTTTTCATTACGTCTACTTTGTTTCTTCCTAGAATTATCCTAAGAGACAATGAAACGAACATGCCTGACCTAATTCATCATTTTATTAGGATATTAAAAGGATTTTATACTATATTATATGAATGTATGAACTATCCTCTTCAGATGATTTTCTTTTATCATACATTGAAGGCCATTTTCCTTAGGTGCTTTCTAATTTTCTTAATATACAAGACCTATTTTAGTGAGGGGATACCTTTTCAATGTGAAAATGTGATCTATAGATTCAATCCATTTGTGGAAATTTGATTTGAAATATTCCAATTCTTATCTCAAGAGGGAACTTCCTCTATTATTTCACAAAAAATTTTCCTTCTCATATAGTTGTTCTAACCAAAACTCCATTACCGTTTTAGCTTTGTCTAGTTCAACTTTGAGATCAAGAATGGTGTCTTCATTTAGATTTTTGTCTTGAACCTATTGGAGTTATCTAACTTCTCTTTTTCCAAGGATATTTATTTCCTTCAATTCACTTCTAATTTCTCCTTCATAATATATTCCTGCTTCAAGTTATTCAATTTTAGAAATGAATAATATTTCAGCTCTTTCATCATTGGCCACACTTTCATTGCTTTCATTTTCACCTTGTTCTTTTGAGTATAAATTATTGTTATTATTATACTTATTCTTCTTTTTATGCTTAGACTTGAATATTAACTCATCATCACTATAAATTATTTTAGCACAGGGAAATTTAGAAGCTTAATGTCCCATCCTTCCACGTTCAAAGCACTTTAAAGGGAGCTTACCTTTGAACTTGTTGATTCCTCCCTTTAGCTTTCATAAAAACTTGGATTATTATTCATCAGAGATAGAGTCTGCTTGATCTTCATGTTTTTTTATATTCTTTGGTTACATGGAACATTGCTTCCTTTACTTATAATGTATCCTCCTTTATTCTTACCTCATATGTAGAGATTTTTCCATGAATCATATCCACAGTATTTTTTTCCAATTCTTTCAATTCTTCAAGGGATGATACTTTGGGATTAAATATGGATGGAAGAGGTTATAATACCTTGAGAACAATAGAAGTATCCTTGACTTCTTCACCGATACCTAAAATTGAGTTGATAATATTTTATACTAGAAGAAAGTATGAAGAAGTATCCTCGTCCTCTTCAATATTAAAAATTTTGAATTGAACCTTGAGATATTGTAGCCTAGGCTCTCTTACTTTTGGATCATATTCATAATAAGCTTTAAGCTTCTTCCATACCTCATGATTCTACTTACACTACATTACCTTTACAAAGTATGAATCTTCCAAGCCACTTAGAATAACATGCTTATCTTGTGAATTTTAGGTAAACATTTCCTTACCATCCACATATGTTGGAATAGAGTTGGGGACTTTATAATCAATATCCAAAATTTCCCAAAAAAATTCTCCCAAGAAGATGAGATAGGTCACCATCCTTGTCTTCTAAAAATCATAGTTGGGTCCATCAAACACTGGGGGCTTACATTCTTCTCTGATCATGGCCATATTCCCTTGAACTTAACCATCTAGTAGTTAATTTTTCTTAAAGAACCTACTCTGATATGACTTATTGGACCAAACATCACAATGGGGAGGGTGAATCAGTGTGGAAGTAATTTTATATTTTCACAAATTCTATCAATAAAAAAATATGTAGTAATGAATAGAAGCATATTAATGAATAGAATAATGAATTAATAAATCATTAGCATAACAAAAACACATCAGGAAGCCATCATATCAACATAAGGAGATACAATATTTTACATGGAAACTTGTACATGAGAAAATCATGAATTTTTTTTCTTCTTCTTATTCAATTCATTACATAGATTTGTAGGCACAAACGTACTAGAGGCACCCACTACCAAAAATATGAAAGCTACTACTTGTGGTGGCATACAACCTGATTGAGGTAGCGACTTCAAAAACTGTACAAGAAAAAACTCACTTTAGGTTGCAACCTAATTGAGGAAATGACTTAAATGATGAGAAAGCTCCAACTTTCTCTAGGCTCCAACCTTATTGAGACTATAGCCTTAGTAGAGGAACCAAAATCCTCTTTCAACCTCTTGCACCTCTTTTCAAAAAATTTCAAACTAGATCCACCTCCTCTTCAAACAATGTAAATCTTTAAATTTAATAATATGTCTTTATCATAAAATTTCCAATGCCCTATCATATATTGTCAAAAAAAATTCTTCAACCTATCCATTAATCTATTTACATAAGGACCTACTTCTTCCATGTACTCAAAACCACTACATCCTACTCATAAGCCCTTCAAACATATAAAAAATATTTTGATCATCAAGAACAACCCAATAAGGATTTTCATGCCTTCGTAAATGTCTAGCTTTGAGCCCTGATAACCATGTGTTGGTTTGAGGGGTCTTGACCCAGGTTTGGATTTAAGGTTTACCAACAAAACCCTGTACTATTGGCCCTTTTGGAAATTTCCTACTTGCGTAGGTCAAGGTCTCACCTGGAGTAGTATGGGAGGGTGCTGGAACCAAGTTTCTGCACCCTGAGAGAGAGATAGTTAATTAAAGTGGGTCCCTTCAAATCTAACAGGCCTGCACTCAAGAAGCCCTAAACTAGAAACCATTAATAGTATATTGTCAAAATAAGCAAAGTGAAGCCCGGTAATCAGATGTAACAACCAATATTCAAATGTAACAAAATAAATTACATCTAGATATATGCATTCAATCCCTTATATAGATTCGTATGCACGTGTGCATTAGTAAACCATCAATATTCCAAAAACATAAATTATCTTAGAAATAACATATAGAGAAACCCATAATCATAACACATAGATACTCAGATATCACAAAACATTATTCTGATTCATTTGTATTCAGGTTCCACTTACAGACTCTCTTTACCAGCCTGCATACACAACTAGTGGGCTCCGCACACAACACGACTCATAGTGTCTATGCACATAGCCAACAGGAGCCCTTACCCAGAAAACTCGCACAACAGATCCACATATTCATATCCATGCTTAATAAAACTAAAAAACTTACTTCTAGCCTCGAATTATCCATCTATTTATATCATATTATCCTGCGCTACTCTATGGCCCACAAGTCATGGTTTGCAGATTATTGGTCTACCCTTTGACCCATTAAAATTAATTAGGGGCTTTGAACCACCACAAAGCTCGTACGCTAGAGTAAACTATTAAAAAATATTACAAAATTGTACCAAAATTGTGTTTATGCGACCCCACTCCAACAGGCCCACAACACAATCTTGTGACTTGTTGCGAGTCACAATGGTAGTGGGGTCTTCATATTGGCTTGGAGCTTCTCAATAGTGGTGAAAAATGGGGGTAGGATGGCTTCACTCTGTGTGGATAAATTCTGCACGATGTCAACCAAATTTTGTGAAGTCGGTCCTTCAGTCGCTGCAGTGACATTCTCCAATGTTTGGTTCAAATGCTTTACTGACACGTCTAAGTCTAGTGACAAATTAAGAGCTTCATCTGCCCATGGTTTCAAATGGTCATTGAGAACCTACTTCTTGTGGTGGAGCTCCTCAATTTCTTCTCTGAGACTGTCGTTGGTCCAAATATGCGCTAAGAGTTATGCTGGCACAAGGGTGGGCATGGTAGCTTCGATCTGTTCAAAATCTTGCTCCTTCTGGTGCAAATTCTAGTTGAATTGGTGAAAGAGGGCATCTTGATACACCATGGACCATAGACTCACAATAGTATTTAAGAAGTATGAGCCCTTGGTGATCTATGCTGAAATTCTACTTGTGGATTCCTTGATCAGCGCGGCTCACTAGGCGCACACCTCGGGAGGGGTTTTGGGTTGCAGTTTGGCTTGTAGTGCAGCAATTTGTTGCTCCAAGTCTACTTTGACAGCTTTTACTTTTGCCATGGATGCCTTCAGCTCAACAAACAAGCCTTAAAACTTGGCTTGCAGTGTAGCAGAGGCATGAATCACATTTGGCATGTCTTCACATAATCATTATTTAAGATGTTCTAATTCTACTTGGTGTGCAATTGTCGCGATTTGTGTTTCCTGTGCTTGGGTGGTTTCGAAAGCTTTAGCCGCAATTTTTTTCTCGGCCTCACTTAACTATTGTTGTGCCCACAATTCCCTGTGCTGGAGTTCCCCATAGATGAATAAGTAGAGGGCGTGTAGCTTCTCACCCGTTAATCTTGCAACTTTGAGAGAGACTGCAGAACATGCGCAGACTTTCTCACACAGGACCGGTCGTTTGACTGTGAATGCCACACCCGCGAGGATGAATATCCTACTTTTGGTCACCATGACCAAGGATGTAACTATGCTTGGCTCGCTCACTTGAATCTGCTTTGCCTAGTTCATGCTCACTTGAAGCGCATCTTCTTTGAGCTGGAGTACCTGCAATGCTTACTGAAGAGCCTGTAGCGGAACCTTCTGCTGATCTTCAAGGGAATTTCATTAGTCCTCGTAGGTCATCATGATGAAATCTTCGATCTTACCTAGATCTTCCTGTCTTAAAGTGACATCTGCTTCCTCGCCATTCTTATTAGCCTTGCGCTTTTTGAGCTACCCTTTGGGAGGCTTGCCTGTGTGCTTTGTTCCACGTGGGGACTTCGTGCCCTCCCCACCAATCCCTTAAGCCTCTGCATCCCATTGAGACTCTTGCTCCGCCCCCTTGGTGGCATCCTTGGGGGTTTCCTTGGTCGTGGTTTGCTCAATGGAGCGCACCTTAGTATCCTTTGCTGTGTTCAGAAGGAGAGTATCCTTTGACGTCGCATCCTTACTAGAGGTGCCCATTATGACTAGCATAGATGATTTAAAGCCATGTTTCCATGCAGTTGGCCAAGTCGTGATGACTTGATCAATATTCACCTCTGTGGCCATATACTGAAGTTTGTACCACACCTAATATTTGCGAGCCCTGATCTGCACATTGTGCATGGTGACGTGAAATTAAACTATGCACTTGTATTATTTGTATATCGCGAGCGATAAGTGCGACCTGGAATGGATTTCTGGAGCCACCGCATGATCTGATGATAGCCAAAACACCTTTTTTCCCTCAATGCACTTTGACTCCTTCGAGTCCCATAGGTTCGCATATCGTGTGATCTCACAGACACCGAGCTCGATCTTAGGGAGCACTGTAGCACAGATACATCATGCAACCTATTCTGCCAATTTTCTATCTCACCATCTGAGTCTGAGAGACATGTGTTATCTCTCTCCCAACACAACATGCACTCAGTTGTGGGGCTAACCCAATCATCATCTCAGGCAGTTAGTTTGTAAATGTGATTAACATCTTCCTTCTCATGCACTGATTATGTATATCATTCACCATCTTCTGGATCCAAGGCAACTATTACCCATGCACCATCATTCTCAAAGACAATTCTTCACCTCTTTAGATTGATGATACCCCCCATGTCAATAGCCTAGTCTATACCTAAGAGTGCAGGATAAGGATCTGCATCATCCACAATGTGGATTACTTCAAAATATTCATAGACTTTAACTCTCCCAATATCTACCACAACATTCGGCAACTTGCCTAGTGGAATGATATTTTGTTGTTTAGCTATTTGTAGCTGAATAATGGACCATTTCATATTAGGTTCTCCCACCCTCTGCCAGGTTTTTTTGGGCAGGACATTGGCATTTGATCCTAAATCAAGGATGACTTGATCCATTTCATAATTTCCAATCTACGCAGTCATACGTATCTCCCAACCAGTCCTTTTCTTGTTCTTATAAATATTTTTCATGGTTTTAACCTCTGTTTATGGGGCAACCTTTTCTGCGCAAGTGTCTCTTAGTGCTTGGAGACTCTCCACTACCTTTTTATTGTGTAATAGCTTCATACATGCTCGAAGGAATGGTTGAACTACTTCATCTTCTTTCGAATCCACTAAAGTCCTTGAGGCAAATGCTTAGTCCTTGGAAAAATCCTTCTTAGCTTCAATGAAGGTCTCTTTCTCCTTTTTCAGGTCTAAGATTTTCTTTTTGTCAGAACCCTTCATAATTAGTGGTTTAGGTGAAACTTTTTCCTTAGCTCATCTACTGGAAATGCCATTATGTGTAATTACATTGATACCTTTCCCATCATCCTGTGGTTCCGCCTTAAACCATTGTATATTGTGCATTGATGTCTGTGGTTTCTCCTACATATTTGTTATCAACACAAGAAAATTTTAAATAACATGGTGAGACTGCCTGCAATACCTATAGGATAGGCACGCAGGGTTCTATGTCCCACTTCCCCAAAGTTGTATAAAATTATTTTCCCTCATCCTCGACCTGCGCCACTAACTCTCCTTCCTCCTTGTCCTCTTGCAGGGGATCCCCCCCACCCAGAGGGAGATACAGGTGACAAAGGGTCAACCTACACCCTGTATAGGTCTACCCTATCTATCATCAGGTTGAATTTTCAACAGTTATGCTCATCGTGACCTACCGACGAGGAGAATCTTCACCACTGTTGCTTTAGTTCTAGGATATAGGTGCCTAAGCATGGGCAATGATTTGTATCATCTCTTCTTGCTACTCGAGAGTTAGTGCACCACAGAATGGGGGTTCTTGGTCCAGCCATATCTCTAGGGCATAGTGGACTTGGTCGCCCAGAGTGCATATAATATGGAAATAGAGGGTAGTGATATTTTGTGTGGACTGATACCCTATAGCATATGCACCAGATATCCACGCTGGCTTCTTTTCCTTGATCCCTTCTTAGATTCTAAATTTCTAAGTGCATCACTTCTAGCAGATTTTGGATCTGCAGCGCCTCAAACTGAGAATCATCCATTGGCACAGCTTCCAACTTCACGGAAATCTCTAGGGCCCCTTCATACGAATCAATATTCTGCTGACCCATAGGTCCGTGCAGGTGTTGTAATAGCATGGTGATGAACCACTCCTTATGATGTTTGTTTCATATTTAAATCCTCCATCACAGATGAATTTTTTCAGCCATTGGTGAGCTTCAAAAACAGACTTTGTATGTCCATGCTTAATATCTTTCATCTATATTATGCATTGATCATAGGACTGAGGCTTTCGGAACAGCTGGTTAAGGGTGTCCTTAATTTCCTGTATTTTGGGATTGGCATGTTAACCAATGTATCCCTGCATGAACCAATCCAAATCCCTTCCTTCAAAGGCTATTGATAGTTGAGCTCTCTTTACAACATCATTATTAATATTCTGCGCGGTCCATACCGAATCTGCTATAAACCATAATCGATCCATATCCTCATCTCCTGCACCTTTATAGGTGGCTAGCTTCATGTGCACAGCCATATCCTCTGCATGTGGTGGTGGAAGTGGGATAGGAGATTTATTACCCCTGTGTGAGTTTGACGGTGGCATAGTTGGGGTACTAATCTCTGCATGCACAACCTCGCCTTGGTTGAAATCAAGTGAATCCATCAGAGGATTATATACTAGTCTATCCCCTTCTTGACTAACCTATTAGTATTTACCACTTCGTGTTGTGCTTCCACTCTGGTCGGAGGTCATTCACTTGGTGTGACTGCACAGGACACCCTTTTCACACACTACCATCTTAATCAGCAACAAAATTTTTTGCAAGAACTTACCTCTAAATCCTTCGGAAAACCTTCGCTCTGATTTAGAATAGGACACAAAATGATCGACTACAAACTCAGTAATAAATCCTCCAAAAATTCTATCATCCCAAGGATCTATAGTCCGGGTGATCTTATTATCAACCTTATCCAAATGTTGGATCAACTCAGGGTTCCATTGCGTGACCTGATTGTACTTCCAACAGGTTTGGAATTCCGCTAACCTTGCCAGCCACTCATACAGTTCGTGTGTGAAGGTTACAAATAATATTCCACTCACTTTTGTAAAAATGTACTTGTTCTTCCACTCTTCAAAAGATAGCTTCTTACTTATATTCTCTTTTAGGGAAAACTCTTATATCTTCTTTTCAAACCATCCCTCAAGTTTAGGCTTCAATGGCTTTCAGTGACCCCGTGGAATTACCCAATCTCTGTCTCAAAATGCTCCTGGTCCAGGAAATGGAACCATTTTTTTGTTTGAGGGGTCTTCACCGAGGTTCATATTTAAGGTTTACCAACAAACCCATGTACTACTGGCCCTTTCGGCAATGGAATGCTTCTGTAGGTCAAGGTCTCATCCGATGTAGCATGGGAGGGTGATAGAACTAGGTTTCTACACCCTAAGAGACAGAAATTTAATTAAAGTGGGTCCCTTTAGATCTAATTGACCTGCGCTGGAGAAGCCCTAACCCAAAAACCCTTAACAGTATATTGTCAAAATAACCCAAGTGAAGCCTATTAATCAGATGTAACAACCAGTAATGATATGTAACAATACAAATTATAGCCATATCTATGCATTCATTCTCTTCTATAGCTTCACATCCATGTGCACATCAATAAACCATCAATATTCTAAAAACATACATTATCTCATAAATAACATATAGCGTAGCCCATAATCATAACACAGAAATACTGGGATATCACAAAACAATATTCTCATTCATTTTTATTTAGGTTCCACTTATAGACTATCTTTACCAGCCTGCACACACACCTAGTAGGGTCCGCACACAACAGGACTCAGGGTCTGTGCACACACAACCAGCAGGAGCCCTTACTGAGACAATTCACACAACAGATCCACGTATTCATATACAAGCTTAATTAGACTCCAAAACTTACTTCTAGCCTCAAATTATCCATCTATTTATATCATATTAGCTAGGTGGTCATCTTTTAGGTGATAACAACAACAGATAATGAAGTGCCCTTGAGAAACAAATCAAATAAGAAATTTCCCTATGAGAATAAAATCTACCATCATGTACAAAAAATCATTTATGGCTATTGTTTTTCATGCAACTCTTTTTTCCATAAGGATATTGATTGCAAATATTTTGGAAAGAAGAATATGATTACATTGGGAAATTCATATGAGGATAATAGCATGAGGAGACATAAGTTCCTTCCTCCCATTCAAAGTCACATAAGGTGTTATTTTTGTGACAATATTTGCCACATGGCCAAAGATTGAAAGTTTCCTATTTCTTTCACACAAATTGAGAAAATGGAGTAGAACATTCAAAGAAGATTATAAAAGAAAGCAAAAGGAAATGGACGGAGTAGGAGGAAGGCCACACAAGTTTGGAAAAGGAAGAAAGAGTAGCACGTGACTTCAATGAAAAATTGAATTCAACATGGCCTTATGGGGAGATACTCAAGAAAAAGAAAGCATACATGACAAAAGAAAAATCTAACTAGTGTTAGAGAAGTAGTAGCTTATTGGGAGAGCAATGCCATGAATGTTCCTTGGAGACATGGCAGCCAAGCACATGATTTTATGATTCATATATCTTTCACTAAGTAGAATAGATTTGTTTATTATGTTTGTAGCAAATTTGGACATGATAAGAATTGGAATAATATGATGAGAATGTAATGAGAAAATATATGGAAGGCCCTTTCGAGTTGTCAAGGGAAGACTTGGGAGGAGTTGAGAACTTCAAAATATCACAACGTCACCTACACAAATAAATATATGCATTTATTCAAAGGTTCTACTCAACAAAATTGAAGAAAAAAAATAAGAATCCAATGGCACTGATATGATGTGTCATGAAAACAAAATTAACTAACCAAATAGGGGTTAAAATGAGCTCAAAAGACAAATCAACCAGATAGGGGTTAAAGCCATAAGCATGGAGAAAATCATGTCAATTATCTGTTCTATTTTTAATAATAGGGAAGTGAAGAAACCTCTAGTAAATGTCAAAGAAATTTACATATATCCTATCAGTTATTTCCAAGGAATTTTAGTGCCTCATACAAAGGTTTTCCCCATAGGGTTCAAGAGTGGTAAAAAATATAGGACAATACATAGGGCATCGGAAAAAAGGATAAAAAACAAAAAAAAACATTACACCACCATGGACCTTCCTTTGTCCACATCGGATTGATTTAAATACCCTTTCATCTTCCAAGAATTCTTCCCACGACCACTCAACTCCTCTTATGCATCATATTTTTGTGTTTCTTGTAGTGGAAGTCGAAATACTCCCTCCTCTCATTTTTTTTGAGTTAATTGAATTTTACTATATATTAAATGTGTATTTTTTCCCTTTCTATCATAATGGAGTAGTGTAGAAGAACTTGGATTTAACAGTTTGCAAATACCAGTATTTACTTCACTGAATTTCATAATGTGTTAGTGCATTTATATATCTATGGATCGGGGAGGAAAATTTTGTAGAAAATAAAGTTAAAGTAGCTAGGGTTTCTCAAGAAGATATAATGGAAGTTAGAAATAAGTTGTTGATAGCAAATTGTATGGCCTTTGGTAACACTAAAGTTGTTTTTTACGAAAAAGACATATACATTATGCAACATTTTCCTGAATGCAAACACATTGTTAAACTATTGAATGAGTAAGAGGGAGGAGATTTTTTTTTTCTATGGCATTGAAGTATACTGGGCATGATATTAGTGCAGTGTTACAAGTAAGACATACATACATAACAGAACGTTAATTTCCATGAATAGCTGGAGGATACAATCTGAACTAAAGCATTACATAGTCAATGTTGTGGTGTGTATGACAATTGAAAAAATATGTATACAGATATGGTTACAGTGGTATGGTTCGATGAAATACAAAGTTATGAGTATATATGTTATGTGATGATAGACTATACATTATATGATCTATGGTACTATAACATTGTGTTCCAACATATTTTATAGTGTTACATGAATTATCATCATTATTGGCATCAAACCTCATGCAATCTGAAATATGCACTAGTATTGACAGAATTGTGGCATGCTTCTAATAATGAGGATGGTTACATAAGTAGTGTTATGAAACTGACTAGGAATTTACATTGGGATTTATGGCTGCATCAACAACTAATAAACTTCCATGAATTGTACTCCTTTTTCACGCAAATACTATAATTTGTAAGCATGTGTGTTGGGTCATCGACCAAAATATGTGTTGACTATCTTTTAGTCAACCAACACAGGATCATTACTATTGATTGTGGAAATGATTCTTACAAGAAGTCCAGTAAAGATGTAGAAATGATCATAAATCACTCTCAATAATGGCAAGGTTGTTTAGATCACAACTTCTAAAAAACTAGACTCTATAGAAAAATTACTAAATACAATATGGTTATCTAAAATCATTGCAACAATATTCAAAGTCTAATTTCATTAGTACATGATAAATTTTTGTCAAAATCCTAAATATGCATGATTCCTTGGAAAATTTTATAAATGTAGTTGTTTTTTGAATAGTAGGAAAACCATATGCCCAAGATTATCTCACTAAGTATGGAAAACTACCTCAAATAAATTTTCAAGTACTAAGTTTGCATAGGGATGTTCCTGTAAATCTCAAGGAAGGATGGTATTGCGCTAGAGACACTCATCATGACATGTTTGCACTATCAAAATTGGAGGGAAAACTCAAGGAACTTTGACAGTTACAAACAAAGAAAGTGTATCCTAGCAAAGCATTGCAATGTTGAGTTGTTGGGTGACATTTTTCAAGATCTCCCTTTGATAATAGGCATGGAATCAGGCTTAAAAAATTGTCCTTACCCATCATGTACAAATATTAGTCAATGCACATGGAGAATTTTTTCCAAGTGTTTAACAATTGATTCTATCATTACATGTTTATAGTGCATCTAGGTAAGTAATAAAATCATATATTACAATGAGTGATTGTATGCTAATTTATATCACCTTCCACTTTATGGTGTGCTAAAAAAAATATCCTAATTTTGATGTATAAAGTATATGGAGTACTACTAGTTGTTATTTAAAAATTTGTCCTTGAACACACTACAACAAATTGAGCTATCCAAGTTTCCTAAAGTGTCAAATAAAATAAATGTGTGGGATGCAAACAATGGTTAAATTTTATGTCAATCATTTGTAATTAAGGTCGAAAAATGTATCTTCAGGCATTGCCTCACCATAAGTACAAATGATGTGTATAAGACAACAAAATTAGTTAGACAAGTTGGGGGGAATAAATTGTGAACCTAGAACCGCTTGGAATCAACACAACGATTATAGCTTGTCTTGATACAAATAGAGGGAAAGTGTATTATCAAGCTAAAACTCCAATTGCTTCATATTTGAAGTTCCCCAGAATATAAAAGTAAAGTAGTTGTATCACTCATGTCTCCTGATCTTCCAGCTCTGAGTTTGATCTTCATGGTTATCTAGCTTATATAGTTCCAATATAACTGATCCAATGACTATGTGTCCTAATTCATCTCTTACTTGTCACATCTAAATTTTTAACAATGAATTTGTCCATTTCCTATTTGAAGGCGATATAATTTGTTTTAGATCATAAAATTGGAGTGATTATTTTTCTTGATATTATAAATTGTAGTTTGAATTTCTCATTGCACATGTACTCAAATCTTGACTATTAGCCAAATATTTATGCAAACAATTAAGTTTGTGATTTGTTTCATCATTAATAGTCAAAAGAAAGCTTTCCTTGTTGATTTTTCTTACAACCATACCCCCTTCAATTGATTTCAAAGGGGGAGGTAATTAGAGATAATTCTCAAGACAAAAGGGGAGGATCAAATCAATGTTTCCATCAATGTCAAAGGGGAATATTTTTCGCAAAGATGTCTTTGATGGAAATAGGTTTTGAATCATCTAAACCATAGTTCATGCATACACTCCATATTTTACAATATGTTATTTTCTCATATCAAAGATATGGGTGTGTTGGTATTGTACAACTATTATATTGTTACAACTATGTATGTTTGCCCCTATGTATGTATTGCACATGTTTTGATGTGAATGTCTTTAAAATGTTGTGATCAAAATGTGTTATTATAATAGGTGGTCAACTATTGTGGTCCATGAAAATGTTGTGATTCAAGATATATTGTGATGTAAATGTTTGGAAATTTTTTTCCTTGGCTCATACAATCATTAAAGTGGATGGCATTAATATTGTAATATTATTTGAGGATTATTAATTTTGTTTCAATATTCAAAACTAAAAAATGTGAAACTAATATATGGAATACAAAGAGTAATTATTTCATTATATATTCTTGCATGAAATACTGATAGTCAACAAGTTATTTACATAAAAAGATATGCTTTTAGATGATAGTATGGTTAGTTCTTTGTTAGAGTGAATACTGATTTTTGTGAGACCTAGTTCATGTGTTACCTAGCACAAAGGAAAAGAAGAAGAGAAGAAAATGTGAATCAGAATTAAGGAAGAGAAGGAAAAGAAAGAGAGATGGAGGTATGAAAAATAAAAGAGAATGTAAACCAACACATTAAATATTTTATATTGCATGGGATTGATGTCTCCTTTCGGGTAGTGTCCTAAAAAAGAGCAAGTTGGAGCATGTAAAAGAGGGAGTAGGAGCTTCCTATAAAATTGTATCTTGAAAAATCATGGTAGGAGCCTTCTATAGGTAGAAACCTACAAAAAATTAATTTAAATGGGAGTTAGTGCTTTTAGCAAGTTGTAGCCTACAAAATCAAAAAGAGGTTATATCCTCCAAAATTTGATGTAAAAAGGTAGTGGGTTCTTTCTTGATATCACAACAACAAAAATTCATGGTATTTCACTTTATGGGTTTCCAATTATATTTTTTTTTCACATGTGTTACTTATTTGTGTTGATTCTTATGTTGTAGTTGCATTTGTGTACATGTTAAATCTACTTTTCATATGATGTAATGATGCTCATTTAATAAATTGCAACACCATAAGAAAGAAAAGTAAAAATAGAAATTTGATTACCGTGAATGCATGATATTTACTCATTTCCGATCTCAAAATAGTCAAGTTTACAAAAAAAACATTAGATATTAATCCACCACCATTACTAAGTTAGCCTGAAAATCTAGGAATCAGAAAAATTCTCAAAAATTAAAACGCTATAAATCTCTCGAAACAAGTGCCAAATATTAGAGCTCATTTTCCTCAATCCAACGCCACTTTTGTCTCCTCAAACCGAAATCATATGCTCAAGTTATGATGTTCTTAATTTTTGTCCAAATAACTAAAATTGAGTATGAGGGTTGATGGGGTTGTTGATTCGGTAGATCGTAAGAAGAGATCAACACCTGGATGTTCAGGCATAGTAGACTGTACAGACCAAACCCAGCTCAACATGTGGCAGGGTCATACTGAGGAAGATGACATTTTATCATTGGTTCGTTGGTTGCGAGGTGGGCCAATTATGAGGTGCCACGTGGCCTAACGCGAGGGTGCTACATGGCACCCCATGGCTGGCCAATTTTTTTTTAAAGCAGCCCAAGGGCCTCAACGAGGTTCGACCCGTAGACCTGCCACAATAGAAGTACACTCCATACCATCAACAATCGCATTACTTATTAATTAATGGAGGAGTATGAATATATTCAAATTTTAATGATTTCCACTTTGGGGGTAGGGGGCAGGCCACTTCACCCCATCCCTTGGTCACACACAAACCACAGGAACCTACGGTATAGGGCAAGCTGAGGGGGTGAATACTAGGCCCCAACCTTGGTCTTTTGGTATCCATGTGACCACTGGCAAGGGTAAAGTGATGAGGGAGGGTGGTTAAACCTAGCCACTAGTTATGATTGTGCCATATGTCCAAAACCAACGGTGAAGGGGGTGAACTGAGAGGCACCTAGCCCATGTTGGTCCTTAGTCTGGTGAGCCATTATATAACCATATTCCAATACTAGAGGGAGTAGAGCAAAGGGGGTGGGGGGTTAGCCCAAACCCCAGCCAGATGGCACTATATGACCTTGAATAGAGCTTAAGGGATATTGGAGGAATTAAGGAGGAAACAAATTTCCCCATTTGCGGTGGGAATCCAGTTAGCGCCAAGAAAAAATGTCGCTCGATAGTTCGTAGAAAGGTGGAAAACATAGAATGGTTAGCCATAATTGCATATTTTCAGAACATTTACTAGCATTTGTTCAAGGAGGCATATCTTGCTCATTTTTTAACCCTTTTTAGCTTAACAAGAGCCTGGATAAGGGTTTTTTAGCATTATGAATCCATTAAAAGAACTATTTTTGTATTTTTAGCACTTTAAACTGATGTAATTTATGATTTTAGCACATAATTGAAGAGGAACAACATTATAAATTGTACCCGGAGACGTAGCCTAGGAGCGGTGAACTCCATTAACAATTTGTTGTTTTGTGCTATTGTTCATGGTTGATATTTCTTTGTTTTATTCCTTCAAACTGAGCTTTGACAAAAGTAAATTTTATGTGCTTTTTCAACTTGATCCATTTCCCACAAGACATAAACTTGCTTGAATATACTCAATATACATTCAAATTTTTAATTACATATAATTTTAGTATCGCAACATGGTTGTTTTGAAGGTTTGACAATGTTTGTAAGTGTTTTCTAATGCTTAAAAAGTTAAAGTTGAAAAGAGGAGAAGGAGTTCTTGAATAAAAAAATCCTAAAATTAGTTCAAGGAGGTCACAAACTCATCCAAATCCACCCATCATGGAACATGAATAATGACATAAGATGATGTCTGAGGATGAGAGAGATTTCAGAAATTCTTTCTATGACATCTGAAATGGTGAATGTTTTATATAAAGAGAGGACTACAAGGATGCATGGAGAGAGTTAAAATAAACCAAAGGGTAATGTTGGTGAAGTGATAAATCCTACACCTCCACCTACTCCTTCACCTCCATATTCACTTTCATCCTAATATACTTCATCTCCTTCACATACTATTCCAAGGTCTCCAAAAGGGCATGATAAGTCTCTTTTGTTAAAGCTTTATGTCAAGTTTCAATTTCTTGTGTACAATGGAGAAATAAATGTTGAAAAGTTGGATAATTGGGTTCTTCAGATTGAAGTTCGTTTCAGGATTCAAAGGATTAAGGATGATGTGAAGAAGATCGAGATTTCTTCTCTTCATTTGGAAAGTGCAGCTCTCATCTAGTGGAAGGATAAAACTCAAGAATACTTGAAGAAAAGTAGTAAAATTATCTCTTCTTGGAATTCTTTTGTAGCTACATTAAGAGGGAAATTTTATCCATTAGCTTACATGCAAAACGAAATCATGGATTGAAAAATTTTTAGACAAGTGAAAGGTAAGAGTGTTCAAAGTTACACACAAGAATTTAGAAGAAGATCTTTAATCTTCGGTGTAGATTTTCCTTCACAAGACGCTCTCCTTAAATACATAGGTGGATTACATAGTTATTTGATACATATAATTCTTATTTTTAATTCCAACAATCTAGATGAAGTATGTGTTCATGCAACTCATTTATAATAAAGAGGGAATAATGTTTGTCACGAGACCAGTGAGAAACCATTCAAATGTGGATAAAAATGAAAAGGGAATTTTAAAGGGAAAGGCAAAAAGAATGATACAGTCAAGAAAGAGGGAGAAAAATTCACATGCAAACATTTTTTAAAAGAAGGCCATGATGAAGACCATCATTGGAAATTATATCCATAAATGAGACCAAATAAGTTTAACAAGAAGCAGAACAAGAAATTGTTTGCAACAACTCAACAAGATTTAGGATTTCATTAAGGTGATGAGACCAAAATCACAGCCATGGTAATGAAAGGTAAAGCTTATATTTCAAAGAATAGTTCTTCAATTAAGCCAATTGAGCCTCAAGATGATAAAGAAATAATTGAGCTTTTCCATATCAAGGTCGTTACAAAACATACCAAAGTTGATACCTTGTTTCATAGTGGATCCCAAGTTAACCTTATTTATGAATATATTGTCAAGAAATTAAACTTATAATCTATACCTCATCCCAAACCTTATCCTTTGGGTTGGGTATGTCACAATGCGAAATTGCAAGTGACAAGAAAATGTAAACTTAAATTCACCATCCCCACAAACTTTACTGATGAGGTAGAGTGTGATATTGTATCACCATTGGCATAGGTGGAATTGATTTAAGGAGTTCACACTTGTATGACCGAAAATCCATATTCTATCACCATGAGAACAAATATCAATATGTTTAAAGATGGAATTGAGACTTTTGTTGGAGCACATCACAAGAAGATGAATTTGTCTCTTGTAAGTGTGGTTCAAATGAAAGGGCTTGTAAATGCTACTATGACTTTTGTAGTGTTGATGATCAAACCCAAAGATATTGTTGAATCTAAATCTTTCTGAGGATGTGATGTAAAACTCAATCATGATTTGGTTGAAGTTGTTGATATATATGATAATATGTTTCAGTAACCTAAAGGGTTTGTTGGGTTCTCGTGATTTAGAAAATTGGCATACCAAATGACAGGGTAACATGAAACCAGTCTTTGGAGTCCTAGGACCTATCCTTCCTGGACTCAGAGAGGGATCTCTCTATCTTTTTTCAAAGGATATGAACTTTTTTTCTTTATAGGGTTGATTTTAGGGTAGTTATTATGTGTGAGGTTTTTTTGTTTGTTTTGGTTGGGTATAATGATCAAGAAGTATAGGTAGAATGAGGAAATCTCTAAGTCATTGGGAAATGGAGTATAATGGAAGTCATGATAAGTTCATCAATGGATTGGGGAGCATCATAAGGAAAATCTAACTTGGTCAGTGGATCTTTAAGTTTTTAGGGGTAATGAGATGGACATCAATTGTAGGAATGAAAAGTAGGACAAATGGAAATAAAGAATCCTTTATCATAGGTACTTCTCAAAAAAGGGATTGAAATATCATAAACATGAAGAGGAAATCAATAGACAGGGAAAACCATAAATTATTTGATTCAACTAAAGCAGATGATAATTCAGGAGAAACTTTTCCAATGAAATATAGAAGGCGAGAAACTCATTTAACTTCTAGTGATTTCACTTTCAAGGACATAAAACATTTAAGACACACATATAATTGTAATCAAAGAAGAGGGAACTCCTAAACATCCTTGATTATAGTTATGAAGATCTCTAAAACAATTATTTAAGCAAGTACAAATGGTATGATCAAAACAAAACCTCTTTGGCAGACTTTAAAGAATTCTACTTTAGAGAGAGACTTCAAAAACAGTGTTTTAATGGCATCAAGTAAGCAGGGTTAGCAATAAATCATGCTTGATACTAGCTATATTCAACTATTTATGGAATAAATAAGCCTAGGGGGTCTAGAGAGAAATTAAGAATTATCTAAAATGTCCTATGCACAAGAAAACATTAAGGCAATGAAGAATAAACAAAACTAAGGTGCTTTCGGAAGACATTTCTTAGTCTAAATATTTTATTCTACTGCAACATAGAAAGGGTGGAAACATAATAAAACAAGAAATAAAAATAACATATTAGAAACACTTCACCAACAACCAAGATGAGGGATCCAGTGATCTAGCCTCCTCCATCAACAAAAAAATCAGGGTATCCACAAGTTCCAAGACATCAATTTCTTTTCAACTTCCAAGAGACTATGTATTAATTCAAAGAGTCGTCAAATGCCAACAAGATAATGAGTTCAAACATAGTATTTATGCTGCAAATGAGGAGGTGAAGCTAAGGTAGCATTTCAGTGTCATTTATTACATAATTAATGAATTCCTAACCTTGAAGACCATGCAAGGCTCAAGGCAGGAATATCTGTAGACATTTCTTTGAATAATAACTTCTATCTTAACTCCCAAGGAAAAATAGGTGAAAGGTTTGACTTTAAGACTTATTCATAACTTTTACAATAACTGTCTGGCAGATATAAATATCTCTGACTCAGCCTAATAACTACTTAATTCTTTATTGAAGGAAACAAAGCGCTAGGTTTCACAAATATCTTTTGAAAGGAGTAACTACTACAAGTTGAGTCATTCGAATCTGTTTTGGGTAAATCTACCTTTTTTTTTATCTTTAACTCTGCTATTAGGCCTTTAAAATCTATCTTTTATGGTTTGACTGTTTTCTTTTATCATTTTTTCTTTAGTCTTCTTGTGATCTGTTTTGTTCTTTTAATCATTTTTTATTTATATTTATCATCTTTTGCCTTTATCCTTTCATCTTTGACTTTCATCTGTATGGTTTTTTTTTTCTGTGTGCATGGGAAGTTGTCTTCATGGCTAGATGGTTCCTTTTGATCCATCGATGATCATGTCTCATGGATGATCGATCTTGATGCAGGGCTTCTCGTCCCTTTAATTTTGAGTGAAATCACTAGATCATCACCCAGTGTTTAATCCAACCCTTTTTTGAATGTGGGAGGGCATGGTGGGATTTTCGACCATTAAACCTGCATAAAACACAAATCATTAGTATTAAAAAACCTGCAGAGATGGTTTAATGCATTTTCAAGGGTTTTCGGGCGGTCAGAAGGTGTTTTCAAAGGTGGAGAGGGTGCAGGAGGAAAGGTTCCAAAGGTGGAACAAGGAGGAAGTTCAAATGGAGGCGGAAGGTTTTGAATTTTGGCACGAAAGACAAAGGAAGTTTTTAAAATAAGTGGTTTATCGTGTAGAGAATAGGTGGTAAGCTATTTTGGGCAAAACAGATGCGATATACCCCAGCATGTGACATGTGGTAGGAAAAAACCGCCCATTTTGCATGGGTCATAAAATTCTAACCTAATCACAATTTTATTTGTGATATTCGATGTCAATCATCGGATCTCGGGATGGGAGATCGATGGTTGGCGCATGTTGGGAGGCGGGGAGCAGGTGAGGGGATTGGCAGAGCAGAAGACAAATTTCTAGGTGCGGTTGGCTGGAGGTGTTTTTAGTGGAGGATGGGGCCCGGGTGCGGGGTGACGTGGCAGAGTATTTGTCATGTAGTGCAAGGTCATAATATATTATGGGTTTGGTTACATGGGAGAGGGAAGTGACAACCATCGGATGGGGGGACGAATCTCCAATCAACGAAAGGGATGAGTCGGTCAGGGGCACAGGTTTTTAATGGGGAATGGGCCCAGTTTAATATATTTAAAGGTTTTGGGCCTTTATTATAAGGTTTGGGGGTGTATGAAATGAAAAGGGAAGAGGTATAATTTATACGGGGGAAGGGCTTTATGAGTGTAAAAGGGGACTGGGGCTAAGAGAAAAAGGGCTTAAGGCCTATATCTTCATAAAAAGGGTGGGTTTTACACGTAAAACAGGGTTTTATGCATAATATGAAAGGATATGATAGGATAAAACTTAGCTTTAAACATTGTAAAAGGAAACTTTTACATTGTTTTAATGTTTTTAGAATAAAAATGATAAATGAAGGGGTTTTCATGAGTATTTTGAGGAAAGGAAGAAATGGGTTTTTCAGGGGAAAAAGGCCATGAATGACAGTGAGGGTGAGGTAATGAAATGAGGAAAACATGCCCAAATAATGAAGTGCTTCTTTTTAGCAGTGGGGTAAACTTTTTAGGAAGCAAAGAGGGGAAAATATAGTGAAAATATTTTAACTTTGGATAATGAAGGCAGTGAGATTTCTAAAACTCATAATATTTCTCAAATTTTGTTTTTAGAAATCTGGGATCATAGTTTAGTCATCCCTTTATGTCAACAAAAATTACTGATGACTAACAGTGGCTCCACTTGGGGAGGTCAGATCCCTTTGGAGGTGTCCAAAACTTTCAGTTTTATCAAATATCTGACTTTTTGTAGACTAGTGCCTTTTCCATTGTGCATATTTTTCCTTCTTTTCACTTGCTTGATATTTATTTTTAAGTGACAATCTTAATAATCTGTAGCATATGATTCTTTCAACAACATTTCTACCTACCCAACTTACTTGTCCTAAAAAAATTTCTTCTTTGGGTGCACTTGAACTAGAAATCTCTTGACATTTTTATTTTTGAAAACAGAAATAAAACTACCTACTTCTATCCTTATTGCCTCCAAGAGTTCAGATTAAACTAGTGAACCCTTTTTATTCTCCACCTAAACTATTTGACTGCCAAGATTAAGCTGTTTGGCAGTCTTGATTCTCTAAACTATTGACATAAAATTTAAAGCATGGCTCAAATCAAGGTTAGGTAGTCTGACTTACCATGGTTGTGGCATTGGAACAAGCTACACACAATCATTATTTTGCATAAAAGTAAAATAGAAAGATAAGGGCTATAATTTATCATTTGAAATGCATCCTCATCTTTCTCTTTGGTTCTGTTTTGAGCATGTGGAACCAGTATCTCTCATTTCCTAATCTATCTTTTCTGATAATCCAAGCTTGAATATTTTTGACAATCATTGTTTTCACTAACTTACCAACATAAATTTAAAGCATGTTCAGCCATGATTAGGCTAGATGACTGAAGAAGATAATATTTTTAAATCAGTAGTGGCATTTAGCCTTGCACAATTTCAGTAGTATTTTTTTTGTGTATGGGGCTATACCTCTTTTGAATCTGTCCTCTTTTTCCATTTCTTTCTTTGTTTTTGTATTTTTTGTATTTTATTTTTCAAGATTTTCTCTTACAAGGTTTATGTACAATCAATGAAAGCTTTGAAGCTAGGAATCTTGACATAAATAGTGTTTAAGCATCCTGCCATTGACAGGACCTCCAAATAATCCTTCTCCATTCAGCCCTTGTAAGAAGAAAGCATTATGACCTCTAATTGAATGAATGATGTAAGGTCATTTCCACAAATTCTTAAATTTTTCATGTTTACCTTTGTCTTCCCTTCTAGAATCCCATTTTAAAACAGTGTCTCCAACTTGGAAATTATTAGCTTTGGTCCTTCTGTCAAATATATTTTTGATGTTGTCTTGTACTGCTTATGTTCTTTTATAAACCTCCTCTCTTGACTGTAGTAAATGAATAGTTTGATTCAGCCTTCTCTGCATGTCATTTTCTTCTAATTGCACTTCTTGGAGAAGTTTCATGATTGGAACTCCCAAGGACGTCAAGAATACTTCATCCATGCCATATACCAACTAATAGGGAGACATATTGATTGATTTCTTGGTGGTTAGTCTATCATCCCATAAATCATGAACTAGCTTACTATGCCATGATTTCTAATTTTGTTCCAGCAGTCTTTTGATAATGTTGATTAAGCTTTTATTGGAGGATTCAACAAGTCCATTTCCCTGAGGGTAGTAAGTTGTGGAGTGCCCTAATGTGATATGATACTTATAAAAAAAATAAACCATTATTTTGTATTTGAAGGTAGAAACATTATCTATAATGATATTTCTAGGACAACCAAATCTAGATAATATGTTGGCCTTAAGGAACTTGATAATGACTGAGTCAGTAGAATTTCTAGAAGGGATAGCCTCTATCCACTTGGTAAAACAATCTGTGGCAGTAAGAATCCACCTATGCTGGGCAGGTTAGGTTGGGTGAATTTCTCCAATAAATTCTAAACCCCATTGTTGAAAGGGAGCCTCAATACTGATGGGGTGCAAAGGTAAAGGTAGAAGTTTTCTCTTGCCATAAAAAAATTGGCACTTATGGCAAGTCATGACTAGTTTTGAGTATCAGGGAAATGGGTAGGCCAATAATAGCCAGCTCTAAGAATCTTGTTTGTTTTGGTTTTATAGTAAAGGTGTCCTCCACACTCTCCCTCATGAAAATCATGCATGATATTTCCTGCATCATTCTGAAGAAAAAATTTAAGCAATATTCGAACAACATTTCTCCAATACAACATTCCATCTAAAATGTAGTAATTTAAAGCTTTATGTTTTGAGAATCTAGCTTTAGTCTTTGATAAAGAAGGAGGGTTATTCAAATAAAGAAGCACCTATATGATATCAGCAGACCAAGATGAATTTAGAAATATTTCTTCAATGTATGGAGCAGTGAATTCTTCCTATTCTTCTAAAACATCAACCATATTCATATCTAATGCTTGGAAATTTGATTCAGCCATAAGTTTTGCTAATCCTTGTCCTTTAATCAGCTTGGTAGGCCTAATTTCTAAATCATACTCTAAAATAATAGGAATCCATTTTCCCCTTTTTCGATCAGGGTCTTGATTTAGAATGTCCTTAACAACTCTATGTGCAACAAAATCAATGATATGAGAGTGTAAAATGTAGACTCGGAAATCTTTCAACTCTGTTATCAAGGCTAAGGCTTGTTTCTCCATGATGTTATATTTGAGTGGAGAATCTGTTAAGGCTTTAGTGAAGAAGGGTATTGGTTGTTCTTGCCCTATATTATTCTTTTGCAACAACACTGCAGCAATGCTATGCTCAGATGCAAATGAAAAAATGTAGAAATCCTTGATAAAATTAGGACTGATAAGAACTGGTGTTTGTGTGAGAGCTTGTTTTACTAGTTCAAATGACTGTTTGGCTTATAAGGTCCATTTAACTTATGTTTCCTTTTTCAGCATGTTTTTTATATTCCTTAGAAGTCCAGAAAGGTTAGGGATAAACCATATTAAAAAGTTAATCTTCCCAATGAAAGATTGCAACTCTTTGAGGTTTCTAGCATGGTTGATTTTCAATACGCCTTCAATCCTTCTGCGATCCACTTTGATTCCTTCTTCAGAGATTATGTGGCCTAGGAGATTTCCTTCTTGAAGACCAAAGAGTTTTTTCTTGGGATTCAAATACAAGCCATATTTCTTACATTTCTCAAAAAAATTTCTCAAATGGACTAAGTGTTATTTGTCAGTTTTGGAGAAAACAGTGATGTCATCAAGGTAAATGATTATGAAATAGGCTATGTCTTTTGAAAAATATATTTCCATGGCCTTTTAGAATGTGGCCCCTGCATTCATCAAACCAAATGGAATTTTAGCATACATGGATGTACCCCAAGGTGTGGTGAAAGCAGTTTTGTGTTGATCACTTGGGAGTACTAGTACTTGGTTGTAGCCTGAAAAACCATCCAAGCGTGATATTATCTTATATCCTACCACCTTTTGGAGTATGTGATCCATTTTAGGCAAGGGGTAATTATCTTTCAAGGAGGCTTTATTCATATTTCTAAAGTCAATGCAAAGCCTAATTTCCCCGGTCTTCTTCCTAACAGATACAAGGTTGGAAACCCACTATGAGTCTCTAAGGGGAACTATGATCCTAGCATCATACATATTTTTGATCTCTTTCTCAATTAAACATAATAAAACAAGGTTTATCCTTCTTATTTTTTGTTTGAAATTTTTCTTATTTTCCTTACGAGGAATTTTGTGTTGAATAATTCTAGTATCATATGATTTGGGATCTTTGTATCCCCATGAAAACACATCTCCAAACTCTTTGAAAATTTTAATATATTTCTGCTTCATATGAGTAGGAAGAGTGCTAGAAAATTTGATCATTTTGGGTTCATTCATGTTGCCTATGTTATGTTCTTCTACATTAGTTTCTGTAGGTTCCATCTTTGGTTTTTTAGCTACATCATTTAATTCAAAAAGCTCCTCTAATGGTGTAAGGCCCCTTGTTATTGAATCATATTTTCATGGTAAAACCTCAAGGTCCTTTGGGTATATGTTGTTAAGTAATTCTACCTTATAAATATGTTCAAATTGGTTTATATTAGCAGTAGAGGACAATTCTGTTTTAGGGATTTGTTTTTCAGCAAAATAATATTTTTCATGTTTTGAGCTAGGAGTTGGTATAGAAAAATTATTTTTAGACTACAAAAAATCATCAATGTGTTTATCTCCCTCAAAAACTTGCCAATATTTTTCATTGTTAGGGACTATAGGCCTATTTTCTACTTTGAAAGTGAATATTTCATTTACATGGGGTACTTGACAATTTCTGGTAGCAAAGGCAAGCTCATTTGCAAGGTTATTTTGAGCTCTAGGGATGAAAGTGAGTTCATATTTTTCAAAAGTTTTCAAGAGATCTAGGGCAGTATTCCTATATTCTCTTAATCTTGGGTTTTTGGCTGAATAATCCCCTTTTATTTTCCTAATAATCAGCTTTGAATCTCCTTGGAATGATATTTTCTTGGTTCCTAAATCCTTGAGAAAATGTAGGCAAAGGAGGAGAGCCTCATATTGTGTAATGTTATTAGTGAATTGGAAATCAAGTTTGTAGGAATTTCCATTGTTTTTATTGTGTATCCATACACCTGATCTAGAACCAGATTTGCCACAAGATCCATCATAGCCCATGTTCCAAAGTGTTTCTATCTCATATTCATCCTTACTTTGTTGTTTAAGGCTGCTAAATTTTGAGCTATTGGGTTCTTCATTTGAGGACAGTTTTGAATGTTATGATAAGCTTAGTTATTTTTCATTTTCATATTCTTGTTTGTTTATTTCATCTTCATTGTACAAGATGAATGAATCAAGGTCTGAATGGATGGAATAAACAGGAGTATTGTTTGTCCTATCTGTGTTTCTCACCATATATTTCATATGAGATTCCCTATATAACCTTCTTGTCTGGTTAAATACTAGAATGGTAGCATAAGACATGTCCATTTTAAGGCTTCCCTAAAGTTTGGCTCCCCATGATCTGGATAGAAGAATGCCATAATTTGGGGAAATGTCAGCAACTACTATGTCCATGACTAGACCCTTAGCAGGAATTTGTGCCAGATTGACACATAAGTCCTTGATCAGACCTAAACACTTGACTCTGCTTGAATCAAAATAATATAGGTCTTTGTAAGGTTTAGTAATTTCTAGGCCTAATATCTCCATCACCACTTTGGCATAAGATTATGAGAGGCGCCATAGTCTAACATGGCATTGTGTAAGATCTTATCATGTATATTTAAGTTGACATAGAATGGAGGGATGGCTCCTTCTTGGTATTTTCCTTCTACTTCGGGACCAAACAAAAATTCTTGTTTATCATCTCTCAAGTTTAAAGTATCAATATCATTTCCTATATTCAAACCTTTCAAAACTTGACTTTTATACACATCTTGGGTTACTAGTTCAACTAGGGGTATGCTAATTTTGATCTTCGCAATTTCTCCCTCAAGGCTGAAAGGGACTAGTGTTTTTGACACATTTACATCTGATTTGTCAAACATAGTATTTTCAACAATTCTGGCTTGCTAAGTTTTATTACGACTGCTATTTTGGACAGATTTCTCAGGGCCACTAGTAGAAGTACTAGGGCAGCTTCTGTCAACACTTTGTTGACTGGTTTTTTCCTTGTTTAAGTCAGTTTTCTTGGCCACGGTGTTGGTAGTGTTTGTTGTCCTTTTAGGAAGATTTTATGAGGTATTCCTAAAACAATTTCTGTGTTATTATTCTTGGAGGCCCCTTGGTTCTTTTTTCTCCTAAGAACATATTTTATGAGACCTCCATTATAGCATTTTCAAACCCCAATTTGTAATATTCAGAATCCTCATGTTTGTTTTCAGTTTGTTCTAAGGAAAATAATCCGTGTTCTTCTTCAGTGATAAAAATATCACCCTCACTATCAGATCCTATCATATTTACATTATTTTCTTCCAACCTTTCTATCTCCCTTTCATCTGCTTCACTTAAATAATTTTCTTGGAAAGGAGGCCTAACTTGTTGGTCATTATCTCTTTGTCTCTTTTGAATAGGATCTCTTCTGAAATTTGGATTTATGTTTCTATTTTGGGAATTTACTTGTTTCTCCCTAGGAGGTACTCTATCAGTTAAGTTTATCTTTTCCAACATTCTTTCCATTACCCTCACTAAGTTATCAATTTTGGCATTAGATGATGAGGTTGAGGCCATTTTTTCATCTTTGTATGTAAAACTTTTTTCTGATTTCAACCTAGCTCTTTTCTCAATAAGATTTTCTTATACACTTATAGCTCCTCTCTAAATATCTTCTAAAGTTAAGGGGTCTCTTTCTCTTAGCTGATAGGCCATGTCTGGGTCAAAGCCCTTTGGAAATTTTGCTAAGGCTAAGCCTAATGGAGGTTTCATGTTTGGAGGAAGTGCATCGTAAACACTATTAAATCTAGTGCAGTAATCTTGGACACTTTCCCCAAAATTTATTTTAAGGCTGCTATATTTTGAAAGGATTTGGAGAGGGTTCCTTTTAATTTCCCATTTTTTATGGATGTTTGGTATAAAGAAGGGAGATCATTTATGCCATTAGGAGTTAAGATTTTAAACCATTTTTTGGCTTCTCCTCCTCAACTTTGGGAAAATATTCTCATTTTAATGGTATATTCTTCTATTTCCATGTAATCAAAGGCATCATCCATTTTATCTACATGTTTTTTGGCAGTAGTAGATTTATTTCCAGTGAAATGGGGAATTCTAGATTGATAATCATTTGGTAAAGGATCTAGAGGTTGTGGTAATATTAATGGGGCATACCATGTTTCGATGATAGGAGTGAATGGAAGATTTACAAGAGGTGGATGTGTGGAAGGGAAAATGGGATGAAATGGAGTGTTTTGAACAATGGAAGTATGGATGGGTGTGGTGGAAGTACTTGGACCAACAAACTGATTATGAGCATACTTGTTATGGAAGGAGCTAAAGTGATGGAGAAGCTGAAAATCAATAGGAGTGGAAAAAGAGGCTTCTCTACTAGAACTCTGCTGCAAATCTATGGGCTCAAGATCATTTTGTTTAATATCACTATGTGACTTGGTTCTAAATAGGTTCTTTGAATGGGGTGAGTCAAAGTGAGGATCTTTCAAGACTGTAAGGTTTTTAGGGATAGATCTCGATCTTTGGATAGTCCTATTAGTAGTTAAATTTCCATCTCTAGAAGTTTTCCTAAAAACATTCTCTGGATTATCAACTATAGCAGGAGGATTAGGGTCTGGATGAGATATGGTATTGATCCTATGTGAAGCCAGATCTCAAACTCAAAATTTGCAGAGGCTGAAATTTTTTGGACTGGCTTCAGAAGGTTGGTCTGTCTCATTGTTTAGTAAAATTCTAAAGTATGTGAGTAGGCTTCTAAAATTCTTAGGACTAATTTGATACAACTCTAAGGGAATCTAAAAAGAACTAGTGAAGTAATAGCCCCACTGGAGGCAAGTGGAGTCACCAGGTGGATATTTTAGGCTGTTTTGAAGATAAATGAGTATTGTCCACCACCAATCATTAACAAAAACCAATCCAGGGATGTTTTTTGGGGTTTTCTAAGTTTATTTATGTATTTCTAAGGTTTCTAAGAGTGTTCTACACCTGAATCATCATTTAGCTAAGATGGTGAAACAAACAAAGTCTACTCTATGGCTATTAGTTGATTTTTTTAGTCTCCACCTAGGGTCTAATGAGTTTTAAGATGTATTAAAGAAACTATATACTCAGTATCCCACCGTGATGGCTAGAATGTTAGATTCCTGTGATTTAGTAGATTGGTATACCAAATGACAGTGTAACATGAAACTAGTCTTTGGAGTCCTAGGACCTAGCCTTCTTGGACTCAGAAAGGGATCTCTCTATTTGTTTGCAAAGGATATGAAATTTTTTGCTTTATAGGGTTGATTTTAGGCTACTTATTAGGTGTGAGGTTTTGTTGTTTCTTTTGGTTGGGTATAATGATCAAGAAGCATAGGTAGAATGAGGAAATCTCTAAGTCATTGGGAAATGGAGTCTAATGGAAGTCATGACAAGTTCATCAATGGATCGGGGAGCATCATAGGGAAAATCTAACTTGGTCAGTGGATCTTCAAGTTTTTAGGGGTAATGAGATGGACATCAATTGTAATAATGAATAGTAGGACAAAGGGCAATGAAGAATCCTTTAGCATAGGTACTTCTCAACAAAGGGAATTAAATATCATAAACATGAAGAGGAAATCAATAGACAGGGCAAACCATAAATTCTTTGATTCAACTAAAGTAGATGATAATTCAAGACAAACTTTTCCAATGAAATATAGAAGGTGAGAAACTCATTTAACTTCTAGTGATTTCACTTTCAAGGAAAGGAAAAATTTAAGACACACATATAACTGTAATCAGAGAAGAGGGAACTCCTAAACATCCTTTATTATAGTTATGAAGATCTCTAAAACAATTTTTTAAGAAAGTAAAAAGGGTATGATCAAAACAAAACCTCTTTGGCAGACTTCAAAGAATGGTACACTAGAGGGAGACTTTAAAAAAAATGTTTTAGTTGCAGCAAGTAAGCAGGGCTAGCCATAAATCATGCTTGATACCAACTATATTCAAATATTTATGAAATAAACAATCTTAGGGGGTCTAGAGAGAAATTAATAATTCTCTAAAATGTCTTATGAAAAATAAAACATTAAGGGAGCGAAGAATAAACAGAACTAAGGTTCTTTTAGAAGACATTTCTTAGTCTAAATCTTTTATTCTACTGCAACATAGAAAGGGTGGAATCATAATGAAACAAGAAATAAAAATAACAGATTAGAAGCACTTCACCAACAACCAAGCTTAGGGATCCAGTGATCTAGCCTCCTCCATCAACAAACAAATCAAGGCATCCACAGGTTCCAAGACATCAATTTCTTTTCAACTTCCAAGAGACTATGTATTACTTCAAAGAGTCATCAAATTCCAACAAAATAATGAGTTCAGATGCAATATTTATGTTGCAAATGATGAGATGAAGCTAAGATAGGGTTTGAGTGTCATTTATTACAGAATTAATGAATTCCTAACCTTGAATACCATGCAAGGCTCAAGGCAGGAATATCTGCAGATATTACTCTGAATAATAACTTCTATCTTAACTCCTAAGGAAAAATAAGTGAAATGTTTGACTTTAAGGATTATTAATAACTTTTACAATAACTATCTGGTAGATATAAATATCTTTGACTCAGCCTAATAACTGCTTAATGCTTTATTGAAGGAAACAAAGCACCAGGTGGCACAAATATCTTTTGAAAGGAGTAATTGACACAGGCTAAGTCATTCGAATCTTTTTTGGGTAAATATGTCTTTTGTTTTATCCTTAATATATACCATTAGGCCTTTAAACTATGTCTTTTATGCTCTGACTTTCTTCTTTTATCATTTTTTTCTTTAGTCTTCTTGTGATCTATTTTGTTCTTTTAATCATTTTTTATTTATCTTTATCATCTCTTGCCCTTATCCTTTCATCTTTGACTTTCATCTATCTATTTTTTTTTTCTGCGTGTAAGGGAGGTTGTCTTTGTGTTTTGAGGTTTCTTTTTGATCCATCGATGCTCATGTTTCATCGATGATCAATCTTGATGCAGGGCCTCTGGTCCCTTTAACTTTGAATGAAACCACTGCATCATCACCTAGCATTTAATCCAACCTTTTTTGGACTGTGGGAGGGCATGGTGGAATTTTTAGCCATTAAACATGCATAAAACACAAACCATTAGTCCTAAAAAACCTGTGGGGAGGGTTTACTGCATTTTCAGGGGTTTTCGGGCGGTCGGAAGGCATTTTCAGGGGTGGGGACGGTGCAGGAGGAAAGGTTCCAAAGGTGGAACTAAGAGGAAGTTCAAACAGAGGTGCGAGGTTTTGAATTTTGGCGTGGAGGACAAAGGCGGTTTTGAAAACCATAAGTGGTTTATCATGCGGAGAATAGGAGGTAAGTTGTTTTGGGCCAAATGGATGTGATATAACCCAACATGCGACGTGTGGTAGGAAAAAACCGCCCATTTTTCGTGGGTCGCAAAATGCTAACCCAATCACAATCTTATTTTCAATATTTGATGTCATCCATCAGATGTCAAGAAGGGACATCGACGGTTGACGCATGTTGGGAGGAAGTGAGCAACTGATGGGATTAGCGGAGCGAAAGACAGATGTCGAGGCATGGTTGGATGGTGGTGTTTTTAGTGGAGGATGGGGCCCCTATGCGGGGTGACGTGGAGGATTATTTATCATGTAGCACAGGGTCATAATATATACGGGGTTTGGTTACATGGGAGAGGGAAGCAACAGTCGTCGGATGGGGGGATGAATCTCCAATCAATGCCAAGGATGAGTCAGTCAGGGGCACACGTTTTTAATGGGGAATGGGCCCAGTTTAATATATTCAAAGGTTTGGGGCCTTTATTATAAGGTTCGGGGGTGTATGAAATGAAAAGGGTGGAGGTATAATTAAAAGGGGGGAAGGGGTTTAGGATAAGGAAGGCTGAGGTTTTATGAGGGTAAAAGGGAGGTGGGGCTAAGAGAAAAAGGGCTTAAGGCCTATATATTTATAGAAAGAGTGGGTTTTACATGTAAAATAGGGTTTTGTGCATAAATTTAAAGGACCCAATAGGCGAAAACATAGCTTTAAACAATGTAAAACAAAACTTTTACATTGTTTTAATGTTTTTAGAAGAAAAATGATAAATTAAGGGGTTATCATGAGGATTTTGAGGAATGGAAGAAATAGGTTTTTCAGGGGAAAAAGGCCATGAATGACAGTGAGGGTGAGGTAGTGAGATGAGGCAAACAGGCCCAAATAATGAAGTCCTTCTTTGTAGCAGTGGGGTAATATTTTTAGGAAGCAGAGAGTGGAAAAGATAGTGAAATATTTTAACTTTGGATAATGAAGGAATTAAGATTTCTAAAACTCACAATATTTCTCAAATTTTGTTTTCAGAAATCTGGGATCATATTTTAGTCATATTTTGATATCAACAAAAATTACGGATGATTAACAGGGTTTCCTTGTAAAAGAGGAATCTAACATGAGATTAAATTGCATCAAGATGCACCTCTGCCTGTACATAATGTCAATTTTTGAGAATGGAAAGATCAAGAATAAAGTTCAAGAACTTCTTGACAAAGGAGTCATTAGACCAAGTACATCTCCTTGTGGGTCACCTATTGTTTTGGTTGCAAATAAGGATGGTACATGGAGCTTGTGTGTGTATTTTAGAGCTTTGATGAAAATCACGGTAAAAAATCACTATCCACTTCCTCATATTGATTATTTTCTAGGCCAATTGAAGGATGTTGTTGGTTTCACTAAGTTGGACTTCAGAAATGGTTATCATCAGATCATGATTTCTAAAGGTGATATTTGGAAGAATTCTTTCAAGACAAAGCGAGGCTTCTTTTAATGGTTATTTATGCCATTTTGGCTTTGTAATACACCCGCAACATTCATGAGAGTTATGAGTGATGTGTTGATACAATTCCTTGATGATTTTGTCATAGTTTACTAAGATGATATATTGATTTTGAGTAAGACACATGAAGAGCATGTCAATCATGTTAAGAAAGTTTCAGATTTCTTAAATAAAGAAAATTTTCATTTGAATATGTATAAGTGTGAATTTGGGAAAACCTTTTTAGTTTATTTGGGTCATATTGTTAGAGGGGGTGAATTGAATATTGATCACTCAAAGGTTTAAGGCATTGTGAATTGGCCTAAGCCCAATAATGCAACATAGGTTAGGAGTTTTTTGGGAGCATCCCAATATTGGAGAAAGTTTATTGCTCAATTTTCATCTATTGTATCTCCATTACATGATTTGAAAAGTGTGAAACTAGTATTTAGTGTGGAGGGGAGAAACAAAAATCCTTTTGATACTTTGAAAGAAAAAATTAATACAATACTAGTTCTTGCACGTCCAAATATTAACCATCCATTTCATATTAAAACTGATGTAAGTAATTTTTCCACGGAAGCACTTTTGATGCAAAATGGTAAGCCTATTTGTTATCATTTTGAAACCTTTACCAATGCAGTTGGACATGGGAACCCCTCGATGAAATAATTTAGAGAAGACTTTGCAGATCAAGGAGTGGAGCATGCAACACAGAGTCCATTTTGAGTCTTAGGGGCATTGGAGTGGGTTAAATCCCCTTATTATGTAATGTAATGGGATTATTTTGTGAATGTTATACTCGACCCATGGTTTTCAGACCATGGTATTGTAAGTGAAAAAAATATATAAGGAGTCTAGGATACCGAGTTATACAGAAAATTTTGACTATAATTGAGGAGATGCATTTGGATGTAAGACCGTTTTGAGTTAGAGTCTGTGATTTTGGGTTATAGGGAAAATCTCCTGTAGCTGAGTGCGTGGAGACCTTAGGAAGTATGTCGTTCTTTGTGCAGACCCTTGTAGCTGAGTGCGCAGGGTGGAACTAGATGTATGAGAAATATCTGACCAATTAATGAAAGAAATGTGGGGATATATCTGTGTTTCTATTGATGTGTTTTACTTTACTGATGTTTATGAATATTTGTAGTAAGGTTTTTTATCTATAATTACATAGTGAAATTTGGTCTATGATTGTTTACACTGTTTTATGCTTGATTGAGTAAGATCACGTAGTCTTCTAGAATTCCAACAGATGTGTTGAAAAACACTTGTATAATTGATAGATATATTATATGAAGTTCTTCCAAGGAAGGAAAGCCCTAAATCCGTAGTCCAATGTTTCTCTTGATGTAGAAACCTGGTTCTAGCATCCCCTATATTGCCTCGGGTGAGACTTCGGTATACGTAAAAATATCGTTGTTGAAAGGGTCAATAATAGTGGGTTTTGTTGGTTCGCGCATCTAAATTTGACCTTGGGTCTAGGCCCCATCAAGCCAACAAATTGTTTCATTTTTGGGACCAAGATTTGACTAAGGGATAGCTATATGTGGGATTAATCTAAGAAATGGATTGAAGATTGGGTAGATGTGAAATAACACAAGTCTTTATACAAATCAGTACAATATCTTTTTCTCATCGTTTTTGGGCGATCTACACGAGTCGATATCAAGACTAGCTACATAGACAAGTCATTTCAATAATAAGCCTACTCCATGGATTCTATATTTGATTGAGAAATTAAAGAAGATTGATAACGATATCATGAGATTTTTTTATTATTAGATTGATAGTATCCTTGGAGGGTTTATTATGGAGTTCACGATCGATACCTCGATTTCCTATAGCGAGGCATAGTGAAATTTCTTCAAAGGCGCTAGAGGTAAGTACCTAAATTTACTGAATTTCTAGATTAAAATGCTATTGTGTGAAAAGGGTGTACTATGGATGCACTCAGATTGATGTTCAGAAAAAGAGAACCGGGTACTACACAAATAGGTAAAAGATTCAAAACAAATTGGGGTACTTACGCTGAAACTGAATATAGTCCGTTGTTCGGATCTGAAGGAGGGGAAAGAAACCTTGCTTCCCTGAGAAGTGTGTTGGTGAGATCTAAAAATTAGTAGAGTATTGCATAGATTCCCCAACCTTTCACCCATGTCACCATCCATCCCCATTTTGTTCCTCCACCTCCACCTCCACCTCCACCTCCACCTCCCCTATTCCCTGTTGGGATCCTGTGATTTAGCAGATTGACATACTAAATGACAAGGAAACACATAAACCAGTATTTACAGCTCTAGGATGTAGCCCTCCTGGTCTCAGAGAGGGATCTCTCAATTTTTTTGCAAATATATGACTTGTTTTCTTATAAAAGGTTTATTTTAGGCTAGTTATTAAGCATGAGTTTGTTTGATTATTTGTTGGGACATGATGATTTAGGCAACAGAGATAGAAAATGGAAATATCTAAGTCATTGGGCAATGGAGTCAAGTAGAGGTTTGTAACAAGATTTTAGATGAATCAAGGGTATGAAAGGGAAAATCTAACTTGGCTATTGGATCTACAATGTTTTTTAGGTAAAATGAAATGAAAATTAAGGGTTTAGAATGAAAAGTAGAACTAAGGGCAATTAAGAATCCTTAATTATATGTACTTCTCAACAAAGGGACTTAAAACATCATTTTAACATGAAGAATTATTTTATAGACAGGGCTAACCGTGAATTCTACAAATCATACTTTAGCAAATAACAATTTCAAGACAAACTTATTAAATGAAATCTTGGAGTCGAGGAACACTCTATTTCATCCAAATATTTCACTTAAAGGATAAGAAAACATTCAAGATTCACAAATAACTACATTCATAGAAAAGGGAACTCCTAGAAATTTTTTATTACAGCTATAAAAACCTTTAAAGCAATTATATCAGCAAGAACAAAGGGTAAGATCAAAACAGACCTCTCTGGCAGACTGTAAACAATGGTAATTTGAAGGGAGACTTCAAAAATAGTTTTCAAGTGGCAACAAGTAAGCAGGGAAAACCATAAATCATTCTTGAGACCAACTATTTGAACTATTCTTGAAATAAACAAGCTTAAGGATTGAAAAGCAGTCAAACTACTCAATAAAATTTTCAGCAGATGAAAACATGAAGACAATGAAGAGTAAATAGGTCTAAGGTGCTTCTAGGAGACATTTCTTAGCCTAAAATTTTTACTCTACTGCAAGAAAGAAGTGATGAAAACATAATGGAAAATAGGAAAAAATTAACAGATTAGAATACTTCACCAACAGCCAAGCTCAAGGATCCAATGACAGAGCTTTCTCCATCCACAAACAGGTCAAAACATCCACAAGTTCTAGGACATCAAATTTCTTTCAACTTTAGCAGAACTATGTATTACTTCAAAGAGTTATCAAATGCCCACTTCACAATGAGTTCAAATGCAGTATTTATGCTGCAAATGAGGAGGTGGAACCATCTAGAGTTCAAAATGTTATTAATGACATAGTAAATGCACTCCTATTCTTAAAAACCATGCAAGGCATAAGGTAGGAATGTCTCTCAACTACTTCTCTGTGTAATAAATTTGTATTTACTTCCTGAGGATGAAATAGTTGAAAATATTGACTTTGCAACCTTATCTTCATCTTTTACATTAACTGTTCTAACAGTTTAAGATATCTTCTGACTGTGTAATAACTGTCAGTTTTCCCCTTAAGACATAAAGTAGGCCAAAGGTGTCAGTTAGGTTTACCAAGTGAATAATTGTTCTTTGTTTGATTTATCTGAGGCCTTCTCAAGCTTATCTTTCATTTATTTTATCATTAAACTATTTTAAGGATTTTTAGCCTTGATCTACCTTTATCATCATCCTTATGCTGTCTTTTTCCCTTTATGATTGTTTAAACCTTTTAATTCTCTATCTTTAATTGTGTTTTCTTCCTTAATATGCCAATTAAACCTTTAATCTTTTGTCTGCCTCTTTACACCTTGATTTATCCTTGATACTCTACTTTTCTTCCTTTATCTCTTTCTCTTTTTAACAACTGTTATATTCAGTTATCCCTCGTGCCTTTAAAACCTTGATTAGGCTTTAATCCTCTATTTTAAGGATCTGATTTCACCTTAAGCCTTTATAATGCATTATATTGTCTTTGAAACCTTTCGGATTCTTTTGAACTTTTGTTCATCTGTCTTTTAACTACATTTTTTTTTTCTAATCGCCCTTTAAGCCTTTAATCTCAGTTTCTTTGGCCTTCATAATCCATAATACTGTCCCTTTCCCTTTATACGCTACTTTAAACCTTTGTTTATTTGTCTCTTAGCTTTAAAACCTTGATTTAGGCTTTAATCCTCCCCTTCTTCGATTTTTCACTGATTTTCTTTGTTTTACTGTGTGCAGGGTTCCTTATGATGCGCTGAAGGGTTTTAAAGTTCAGCCAGTGGTCATGAGACCCTGATAAAACCTTTGAATTTGAATAAAAACCCATCCATTTTTGTTTCGGGCCCTCAGATTATCATCCTGAGGCCTCAGTCATAGAATATGGTTGTGGGAGGGCTTTTGTATTACATGCTGCCATGAAAACCTGCAAAATAAACCAAATATTTAATAAAACCTTGCGTATTTGTGGATTTTTGAAATTGCGTTACTGAGGCAATGGCGAGGGCGGAGGAGCATGCACAGAGGGAGGGAGAAACACAGGGAAGAGGTTCCATGGAAAAAACTACAAAAACCAGGTTTAAAAATGACATTGGTGCGAAAAAGGGCATAGGTGGTTTTGTGAAAACCGTCAGCGGTTTTCCCATTGAAGTTGGGTGGTTAGCGGTTTTGCCCAAATTAAATGTGATTCCATACACTTTGTGACACGTGTCCCTTATGAAACTTCCAGTTTCGCGTTGGAAACACGCATTAACACTCGAAGGTGAAATATGCACGAATATGAACGTGGACCATTGGATCTGGGCATGTAGATCCAACGGCCACAAGGGAGCGCGGCAAATGGAAGGTGCTCGGGCGAGGAGGAAAATGGAGGCCAGGTGGAAAACACTGATTGGAGGAGCTGCAGGCTAGTGGGAGGTGGGCCATAATGCTGGCATAAGCAAATTTTTTTGGTAGTGGTGGTGTTTATGGGCAATGGGTTTAAACGAGAGCCATTGGATCTTGAAGGTCTATGGTTGAGAATGGTTCAGGAGATGAAGGGATGGGAGGATAGAAATCACAGGGTTAAATGAGGATTGTGAAATCACGAAGATCAATGTTCGATAATGTCCCATGGAGTGGTAAGGTGAGGAAAAGGTTAATAGGTCAGGAGGTCATGGGGGGTACCACAACCGTTAGATCCATAAGATCTATAGTGTAGATCGATTTCTGGGGATGAATGTGTTTGATGATCGGGGGGGAAGTCTGAATGGGAGAGGGGATAAGAGCCATCGGATTGGATAGATCGATGGTTGAGGATGCATCAGAAAATTCATGGAGTGGGGTAAGGGAGAAAGGAAGGGGGATGCGGTCCTGTGGGGGGGAAAGGACCAGGTGTGAGGTGTGGAGGGCTAGGAGGACGGATGAGGGAGGAGTGCCGACAACCGTCAATCTTGGTAGATCAACAGTGGAGATCCAATCGAAGGTTGAGCATCGGTGGGGGAGAAAATAAGTGAAACGAAGAAAAAAGGTGAATTGCCAATGCCGATGGGGGCTAAAACTTGGTGATAGGGCATGGTCCCGTGGAGAGATAAGGTGACCGAGAGCCAAATAAAAGGGGCTGAAAGGTATTTAGCTCACAGTTTGCAGGTGTTGGTCATATGAAGAAAAAGAGCGAAGGGTTCAAGCCCTCAAGAAATCGGTCCATCTAGAAAAAAGGTAAGGGGGGGAAAGAAACTAGAAGCACCGATGCGCAATGAGGGCTAGCGCCTAGTCACGGGCACAAGGTTCTATGGTGGAAAAAATGGAAGGGGGTTTAGCCAAAAGGGGCTAAAAAGGCCGTTTTTAATATAAATAGAGGAACAAGGATTTAAGTGGCTTTTTTGGGTTTTTAGTGTTTCGATAGGTAAAATAGGGATTTTTTTTAAACTAGAAAAAGGGGTTTTCATGGTTTAAAAATGGTTTTTGGTGATTTTTAACATGGTTTTTTAGGAAAAATGGAGGATAAGTGAACGAAAATGGACTTTTCAGAAGGGGAAAAGGGCTTGTTAGGATACGCTCAAATGAGTGAAAATTGGCAGAGGATGGAGGTGAAAAATGGGAGATATAGCCTGAAAACAACTTTTTTTTGAGATGGTAGGATGACTTGGAGGATTTAAGTGAAAACATTTAGTGATTTGGTAGACTTAGGATAATGAAGGCTGTGATATTTCTAGAACTCACAATGTTTCTGCAATATTGTTTCTAGAAATCTGGGATTGCCAACTTATTTATCTTTGGATAAAATAAAAAATTATGGATGACTAACAGTGGCTCCACTTGGGGAGGATGACTTGCCCTTTAGGTGTCCAGAACCTCCAGTTTATAAATCTCTGGATTTCAGAAGACCAGTGCCTTATCCATTGGGCAGATTTCTTCTTTTCTTGCTGATATTTTCTTAAAAAGACAATTTTCATCAATCTGCAACATGTAATTTCTTAAAACAACATCTCTACCTACCCAATCTTACTTTTTCCTAGCATTTTTTCTTCCTTTTTGAGTGCATTTGAACGAGAAAACTCTTTGACATTTTATTTTTGAAAACATAAAATAAAATATCTAATCCTATCCTTATTTCTTCCAAGAGTCCAGATTAAACAGTTGAACTCTTTATTTTTCTACCTTAAGCTACTATCTGTCCAGATTAAGCTGTTTGACAAATTTTATTCTCTATTTCTAAAAAATGAAATTTAAACATAGTCAAATCAAGATTAGACTGTCTAATTTTCTATGGTGTCTATGGTTGTATGTACAAGCTACACATAGAATTTATTTGTAGAAAAATAAGAAAAATTGTGAAGGCTTAAGATCTTAAAATTATAAACATCCTTCTATTCTTTTTCTAGCTCTAGTTTTGATCTATTTAGAGCTATCTTTTTCCTTTTCTTGGTTCAGATTTTGAGCTTGTTAGAACCATTTCCTTTTTATCCTAATCTATTCTACTAAGAAGCCAAGATTAAACAGTTTGGAAAATATTCTTCACTAACCTATCAGCAGTAAATTGAAATCTATCTAGTCATGATTAGGCTGTATGACTAAGTAGCGGTGCTTTTCCTTTAGTAGTGGCATTTAATTTTGCACACTTTCAGAAAATTCACTTTTTTGGGTATGGGGTTGTACCTTTCTTCTTTTATATCTGCCCTCTTTTCTCTTTTTAGATTGTTTTTTTGTTTTTCTTTTTCAACTTTAAAGAGAAATGTTATGGACAATGAAAAAGTTTTGAAACTAATATTCTTGGCAGAAATAGTGCTTGAGCATCCTGCCATTGACAGGACCTCCAAATAGATCTTCTCCATTTAGCTCTTGTAGAAGGAATGCATTGTGACCCCTGATGGAATGAATGATGTAGGGACCTTTCCACATATTTTCAAATTTTCCATGTTTTCCCTTTTCTTCCCTTCTAGAATCCCACTTTAGAACTACATTTCCAACTTGGAAATAATTTTCTTTAGTCCTCTTGTCAAATAATTTTTTGATTCTTTCTTCGATTGTCTATGTTCTCTTGTACACTTCCTCTCTTGACTATTGTAAATGAGTGGTCTGACTTATCCTTCTCTGCATATCATTTTCCTCAGTTTTTACTTCTTGAAGGAGCTTCATGACTGGAACTCTTAAAGAGGTTGGGAAGACTGCATCCATGCCATAAACCAGCTGATAGGGGGACATATTTATTGATTTTTTGGTGGTTAATCTATCAGCCCATAAATCATGAATAAGCTTACTATGGCATAATTTCTGATTCTGTTCCAACAGTTTTTTGATAAAATTGACAAGGGTTTTGTTGGAGGATTCAGCTAATCCATTTCCTTGAGGATATTAGGCAGTGGAATGACCCAAGGTAATATGATATTTGTGGCAGAAGTCAACCATTATTTTAGACTTGAAGGCAACAACATTTTCTGTGATAATTTTTCTAGGACAACCAAATCTAGATAGTATATTGGTTTCAAGGAACTTGATAATGATAGAGTCAGTAGAATTCCTAGTAGGTATGGCTTCTATCCACTTGGTAATAATCAGTGGCAGTGAGGATCCACTTATGTCGGGCTGATGAAGATGGGTGAATCCCCCCAATGAATTCCAAGCCCCATTGTTGAAAGGGAGCCTCAACACTGATGGGATGTAAAGGTAAAGGTAGAATTTTTCTCTTGCCATCAAAAATTTGACACTTATGGCAAGATATGAGAAGTTTTTGAGAGTCTGGGAAAAGGGTGGGCCAATAGTAACTACAACTGAGGATTTTATTTGCTTTAGTCTTCCAGTAAAGATGCCCTCCACATTCTCTCTCATGCAGCTCATGCATGATTTTTTCTGCATCAATATCAAGCAAAAATTTAAGCGATATTCCAGCATCATTCTTCCAATATAAAACCCCACCTAATATGCAATAATTTAAAGCCTTCTACTTCAGAAATGTAGCTTTAGTTTTAGACAGAGAAGGAGGGGTATTCAGACAAAGCAGCACATATATGATATCATCATACCAAGGTGAATTCAAAAAAATTTCTTCAATAAATCGAGCTGTAAATTCTTCTGTTTCTTCCAAAGCATCAACCATATTCATATCTAGTTCTTGGAAGTTTGATTCAACCATGAGTTTTGTTAATCCCTGCCCTTTGATTAGTTTGGTAGGCCTGATTTCTAAGTCATATTCTAGAATAATAACAATCCACTTTCCCCTTTTACCATCAGGGTCTTGACTTTGAATATCCTTGACAACAATGTGTGGGAAAAAATAAATGATGTGAGAATGTAAGATGTACATACTCTAAAGTCTTTCAATGCTTTTACCAAGGCTAAGGCTTGTTTCTCCATGATGTTATACTTGAGTGGAGAATCTCTTAAGGCCCTAATAAAAAAGGATATAGGTTATTCAGGACCCATGTTATTCTTTTGTAGTAACACTGCAACTATTGTATGTTCAGATGCAAAAGAAAATATATAGAAATCTTTAGTGAAATCAGGGCTAATAAGAACTGGTGTTTGAGTTAAAGCTTGTTTTACTAGTTCAAATGATTGTTTAGCCTGTATTTTCCATTTAACACCTACCTCTTTCTTAAGCATGTTTGTGATATTTCTTAATAGCTCAGCAAGGTTGGCGATGAATCTCCTTAAAAATTTTATCTTCCCAATGAAAGATTGTAATTCTTTGAGGTTTCTCGGATGGTTGATTTTCAATATGTCATCAATCCTTTTAGGGTCTACTTTGATTCCCTCTTCAGAAATTATGTGGCAAAGAAGCTTCCCTTCTTGGAGACCAAAGAGTGTCTTTTTGGGATCCAAAGATAAGCCATATTTCCTACATTTCTCAAAAAAAAATCTTAAATGAATAAAGTGTTCTTCATCAGTTTTAGAGAAAACAGTAATGTCATCAAGGTAAATGATTATAAAATAGCCTATGTCTTCTGAAAAGGCTATGTCCATGGCCCTTTGGAAGGTGGCCCCTACATTCATTAGACCAAATGGAATTTTGACATACATGAATGTACCCCAAGGTGTAGTAAAAGAAGTTTTATTTTGGTCACTTCGGAGTACTAAAACCTAATTGTAACCTGAGAACCCATCTAGCAGTGAAATTATTTTAGACCCAACCACCCTTTGAAGTATATGATCATTTTTTGGCAAGGGATAATTATTTTTAAGGGAGGCTCTATTTAGATTTCTGAAATCATGTAGAGCCTAATCTCTTTAGTCTTTTTCCTAACAGATACTAAGTTGGAAACCCATTTTGAATACTTGATGGGGACTATGATCCCAACATCATACATCTTATTAATCTCTTTCTCAACTAAACGCAATAAAATAGGGTTTATCCTTCTGAGTTTTTGTTTGAAAAGTTTCTGATTTTCCTTAAGAGGAATTTTGTGTTGAATGATGCTGGTATCATATGATTTTAGATCCTTGTATCCCCATGCAAACACATCTCCAAATTCTTTGAAAAGTTATATGTATTGCAGCTTGATATTGGCTGGGAGAGTGTTGGAAAACTTGATCATTTTGGGTTCTGCTAGGCTGCCTATGTTATGTTCTTCTATGTTTGTTTCTATGGGCTCCGTTATTGGTTCTTTGGCTACATAATTGAAATCAAAAAGTTGTTCTAATGGTGCAAGACCTCTTGGAATTGTATCATTTTTACATTGTAAAATTTCCAGGTCTTTTTTATCTGTATTGTCAACTATTTCTGCTCTAAAAGGATGTTCAAAATGGTTTATATCAACAGAAAAAGACAGCTCTATTTCAGAGATTTGTTCTTCATTTAAGAAACTTTCTTCATGGCTTGAAGTAGATGTTGATAAGGCAAAGTCATTCTTTGATTGCAGAAAATCATCTCTGTGTTTTTCCCCTTAAAACACTTACCGATAATCTTCATTATCAGGTATTGCAGGTCTGTTTTTTACCTTTATATCAGATTGTTCATTTGTCTCTAGTATCTGGAAATTACTAGCAGCAAAGGCAAGTTCATTTTCTAAATGATTTTGAGCTCTTGGGATGAAAATGAGTTCATATTTTTCAAAGGTTTTTCAGGAGATCAAGGGTAGCATTTCTATATTCTCTGAGTTTTGGGTTTTTGGTTGAATACTCCCCTTTAATATGTCTGATAATTAGTTCAGAATCCCCTTGGACTGATATTCTTTTAGCTCCTAAATATTTGAGTAAGTGTAGGCCAATAAGGAGGGCTTCATATTCAAAAATGTTATTTATGCATGGAAAATCCAGTTTATAGGAAAATCCTTTGTTTGTGCTTCGTATCCATACACCAGCCCCTGCACTTAATTTTCTACAAGAGCCATCAAAGTTTATTTGCCAAAGTATTTCAATCTCATTTTCTTTTTCTTTCAGTTGTTCAAGGCTGCTAAAATCTGGACTGTTCATCTCTTGAGTTGATGGCAAATTTGACTGCTCTGTTAGACTAAATTCTCCTTTATTTTCCTTTTCTTGTTGGCTAATTTCATCTTCATTTTATAAGATAAAGGATTCCAAATTTTAATGGATGGAGTAGATAGGAGAATTTTTTGGTTTATCTATGTTTCTGACCATGTATTTCATGTGGGATTCCCTGTATAATCTTCTAGTTTGGTTAAATACTGGGATGGTGGCATAAGACATGTCCATTTGAAGGCTCCCTTGTAGTTTGGCTCCCCATGATCTAGATAGAAGCATGTCATACTTAGGGGAAATGTCAGCTATTAATATGTCCATTACTAGACTCTTAGAATGAATTTGTGCTAAGTTGACACACAAATCATTGATTAGGCATAAGCATTTGACCCTGCTTGAATCAAAGGAATATAGGTCTTTGTATGGTTTAGTAATTTCTAAGCCTAGGCTTTCCATTACTACTTTGGGCATAAGATTGTGTGAAGCACCTGAGTCTAGCATGTCATTATGAAATATTTTGTCATGTATATTCAGGCTGACATAGAAGGGATGGACAACACCTTCTTTGTATTTTCCTTCAACTATAGGACCAAACAATAACTCTGGTTTATCATCTATCAAGTTTAAAGTATCAGTGTCACTCCCTATTTTCAAAGCTTTCAAAACTTGGTTTTTATATACATCCTGAGTTACTAGTTCAGATAAGGGTATGGTGATTTTAATCTTGGAAATTTCCCCTTCAAGGCTGAAAGGAACTATTGTTCTTGACATATTTACATATGTTTTGTCATTTGCAATTATTTCAGCAATTCTAATTTGCTGAACTTTATTTGGATTTCTATTTGAGACATATTTATTAGGGCCACTAGCAGAAGTACTAGGGAAGCTTTGTTCAGTACTTTGCTGGTTGTTTTTGTCTTTATTTATATCATCTTTATTGGCCACAGTGTTGATGTTACTGGCTGTCTTCTTAGGCTAATTTTCTGAAGTTTTCTTAATAGCAGTACTAGTGTTCTTGTCATTAGAAATCTCTGGGCTCCCTTTTCTTCTAAGATTATATTGTTTGTGTACCACCATGATTGCATTTTCAAACCCCAGTCTGTAATCTTTAGAATCTTCATGGTTTTTTTCAAATTGTTCTGAGGAGAAGAATCCTTGCTCTTCTTCAGTGAGAAAAACATCTATGTCACTATCAGATCCTATCAAGTTTACATGATTTTCCTCCTACCTTTCATCTTCCCTTTCTTCTTCTTGATCAACATAGTTTTTTTGAAAGGGAGGCCTGATATGTTGGTGATTGTCTATTTACCTATCTTGATTAGGGTCTCTTATGGGATTTGGGTTTATATTTCTATTTTGGGGGTTATTTTGGTTTTCTCTAGGAGGCACTCTATCATTCAAATTTATCTTTTCAAGAATTCTCTCCATTACCTTCACTAAGTTATCAATTTTAGTATCTGATGATGAGGTTGATGGCATTGTATCTTCAGTGTATGTAACTCTTTTCTCTTCTTTAAACCTAGCTCTTTTCTCAATCAGATTTGCTTCTACACCTAAGGCTCCCCTCTCCATATCTTCTAAAGTTAAGGGATCCCCTTCTCTTAGCTGGTAGGCCATTTCAGGATCAAATCCCTCTGGGAATTTAGCTAAGGCTAAGCCTAATGGAGGTTTCATGTCTAGGGGAAGTGCATTCTACACACTATTGAATCTAGTGCAATAATCTTGGACACTTTCCCCACTATGTCTTTTGAGGTTGGTATATTCTGAAAGGATTTAGAGAGGGTTTTTCCTAAGTTCCCATTTTTTTATGAATGTTTGATATAAATAAGGGAGATCATTAATGGTGTGAGGATTTAAGCCTTTAAACCGTTTTTTGGCTTCTCCTCCTAAAATTTGAGCAAAAAATCTCATATTAATGGTTTCTTCTTCTATTTCCATGTAATCAAAAGCATCATTCATCTTATATACATGCTGTTGGGCAGTAGTAGGTTCATTTCCAGTGAAATGGGGAATTTTTGATTGATATTCATTGGGTAAGGGAACAAGAGGTAGTGGTAACAGAAGTGGAGCATACCATGCTTCCATGATAGGAAATAATGGGGGATTTACACGAGGTGGATTTACAAGAGGGAAAGTGGGCTAGAATGGGGTATTTTGAATAGTGGATGTGTGGATAGGAGTAGAAGAAACACTTGGGCTAGAAAACTGTTGATGAGTAGATTTATTATGGAAGGAGCTGAAATGATGGAGAAGTTGAGAGTCAGGTGGAGTAGAAGGTGAAGCTTCTCTGCTAAAGCTCTGTTGAAAATGTGATTTTTCAAAATCAGCTTGGTTTAAATCACTTTGAGATTTATTCCTGAATAGGTTCTTTGTGTGAGGTAAGTCAAAGTGAGAATCTTTTAAGACTGTGAGCTTTTCAGGAACATATATTGTTCTTAGGATGGTCCTATCAATAGTTGGTTTTCAAAATCTAGAAGTTTTCCACAAAATCCTTTCTGTATTTTCAACTATGGTAGGAGGGTGAGGATCTAGATGGGATATAGTATTGACCCTATGTGAAGCCAGATTTCAGTTTCCAAAATTTAGAGAGGATTTTTAGGACTATTTTTCGAGATTTTTCCTCTCACAATGATTTCTATAATAGGGAACTAGGTTTCTAAACTTTATTAGGTCTATTTAACACAATCCTAAGGAAATTTGGAGTACTAGTAAGGTAATACGCCTACTGGGGCTAGTGGAGTCACCAGGTGGAAATTTTTAGCTTTTCTGAATGTAAAATGTTTTGTGGTCCACCACCAATGGTTTATTTGAAAACCAATTTGAAATGTTTTGGGTTTTTTTTTAGTTTTTATGTGGTTCTCTGGTCATGAGAGTGTCCTACACCTGATTCAACACTTCGCTAAGGTTGTGAAACAAACAGAGTCTACTCTATGGCTTCCTAGCTGATTTATTCAAGGTTTGATAATGGTCTCTTAGAATCCTAAGGGTTACTTATATTTACACTGATTCAGACAGATCCTATCATGATTACCATTATGCTGGCAGTGCTTTAAGAAGATATAGTTCACTTGAATGAATACTGAGTGTCTTTTTTAGGGACTTTTACTCAAAAAGGTCCCACCGTGATCGCCAAAATGTTGAGATCCTGTGATTTAGCAGATTTTCATACTAAATTACAAGGAAACACATAAACCAGTCTTTAGAGCTCTAGGATCTAGCCCTCCTGGTCTCAGAGAGGGATCTCTCAATTTTTTTGCAAAGATATGACTTTTTTTCTTGTAGAAGGTTGATTTTAGGCTACTTATTAAGCATGAGTTTGTTTGATTGTTTGATGGGACATGATGATCTAGGCAGCATAGATAGAAAAGGGAAATATCTAAGTCATTGGGAAATGGAGTCAAGTAGAGGTTTTTAACAAGTTTGTAGATGAATCAGGGGTATCAAAGGGAAAATCTAACTTGGCTATTGGATCTACAGAGTTTTTCAGGTGAAATGAAATGAACATTAAGGGTTTAGAATGAAAATTAGAACTCAGGGAAATTAAGAATCCTTAATTATATGTACTTCTCAAAAAAGGGACTTAAAACATCATTTGAACATGAAGAAGTATTTTATAGACAGTTCTAACCATGAATTCTACAAATCACACTTCAGCAAATAACAATTTCAAGACAAAATTATTAAATGAAATCTAGGAGTCGAGGAACACTCTATTTCATCCAAATATTTCACTTAAAGGATAAGAAAACATTCAAGATTCACAAATAACTGCATTCATAGAAGAGAGAACTCCTAGACATCTTTGATTACAGCTATAAAGACCTTTAAAACAATTATCTCGACAAGAACAGAGGGTAAGTTCAAAATAGACCTCTCTGGCAGACTGTAAACAATGGTACTTGGAAGGGAGACTTCAAAAACAGTTTTCAAGTGGCAGCAAGTAAGAAGGGAAAACCATAAATCATTCTTGAGACAAAATATTCGAACTATTCTTGAAACAAACAAGATTAAGGATTGAAAAGCAGTCAAACTACTCAATAAAAATTTCAGCAGATGAAAACGTGGAGACAGTGAAGAGTAAATAGGTCTAAGGTGCTTCTAGGAGACATTTCTTAGCCTAAACGTTTTACTCTATTGCAAGCAAGAAGTGATGAAAACAGAATGGAAAATAGGAAAAAATTAACAGTTTAGAATACTTCACCAATAGCCAAGCTCAGGGATCCAATGACAGAGCTTTCTCCATCCACGAGTAGGTCAAAACATCCACAGGTTCTAGAACATCAAATTTCTTTCAACTTCAGTAGAACTATGTATTACTTCAAAGAGTTATCAAATGCCCACTTTACAATGAGTTCAAATGTAGTATTTATGCTGCAAATGAGGAGGTGGAACCATCTAGTATTCAAAATGTTATTAATGACATAGTAAATGCACTCCTATCCTTAAAAACCATGCAAGGCATAAGGTAGGAATGTTTCTCAACTAATTCTCTGTGTAATAAATCTGTGTTACTTCCTGAGGATGAAATAGTTGAAAATATTGAATTTGCAGCCTTATCTTCATCTTTTACATTAATTGTTCTGATAGTTTAAAATATCTTCTAACTGTGTAATAACTTTCAATTTTCCCCTTAAGACATAAAGTAGGCCAAAGGTGTCAGTTAGGTTTGTCAAGTGAATAACTATTCTGTGTTTGATTTATCCAAGGCCTTCTCAAGCTTATCTTTCATTTATTTTATCATTAAACTGTTTTAAGGCGTTTTAGCCTTGATCTGCCTTTATCATCATCCTTATGTTGTCTTTTTCCCTTTATGATTGTTTAAAACTTTAATTATATGTCTTTAACTATGTTATCTTCCTTAATATGCCAATTAAACCTTTAATATTTTGTCTGCCTCTTTACACCTTGATTTATCCTTGATACTCCATTTTTCTGCCTTTATCTCTTTCTCTTTTTAACAAATTTTATATTCACTAATCCCTCGTGCCTTTAAAAACCTTGATTAGGCTTTAATCCTTTGTTTTAAGGCTCTGATTTCGCCTTAAGCCTTTATAATGCATTATATTGTCTTTGAAACCTTTCAGATTCTTTTGAACTTTCATTCATCTATATTTTAATTGCATTTTTATTTTTTAATCTTCCTTTAAGCCTTTAATCTCTATTTCTTTGGCCTTCATAATCCATAATACTGTCCCTTTCCCTTTATACACTACTTTAAACCTTTTTTTATTTGTCACTTAGCTTTAAAACCTTGATTTAGGCTTTAATCCTCTGCTTCTTCACTTTTTCCCTGATTAGCTTTGTTTTACTGTGTGCAGCGTTCCCTGTGGTGCACTGAAGGGGTTTAAAGTTCGGCCAGTGGTCATGAGACCCTGATAAAACCTTTGAATTTGAATAAAAACCCATCCCTTTTTGTTTCAGGCCCTTGGATTATCATCATGAGGCCTCAGTCACAGAATATGGCCATGGGAGGGCTTTTGTATTACATGCTGCCACGAAAACATGCAAAATAAACCAAATATTTAATAAAACCTTCTATATTTGTGGATTTTGGAAATTGCATTACAGAGGCGATGGAGAGGGCATAGGAGCATGCGCAGAGAGAGGGAGAAGCATGAGGAAGAGGTTCCATGGAAAAAACCATGAAAACCATGTTTAAAAATGACTTAGGCGCGAAAAAGGGCATAGGTGGTTTTGTGAAAACCGTCGGCAGTTTTCTCATTGAAGCTGGGCAGTTAGCGGTTTTGCCCAAATTGAACGTGATTCCATACACTTTGTGACACGTGCCCCTTATGAAACTGCTGGTTTTGTGTTGGAAACACACATTAACCCTCGAAGGTGAAATTTGCGCAAAATTGAATGTGGACCATTGGATCTCGGGGTGTAGATCCAACGGCCACAAGGGAGCGTGACAAATTAAAGGTGCTCAGGCGAAGAGAAAAATGGAAGCCAAGTGGCAAAAACATATTGGACGAGCTACAAGGTAGTGGGAGGTGGACCATAATTCTGGTGTAAGAAAATTTGTTTGGTAGCGGCGGTGTTTATGGGCGATGGGTTTAAACGAGGGCCATTGGATCTCGAAGATCTACAGTTGAGAATGGTCTGGGAGATGAAGGGATGGGAGGAGAGGAATCACGGGGTTAAATGAGGACCGTCGGATCATGTAGATTGACGGTCGATAATGTCCCATGGAGTGGTAAGGAGAGGAAAAGGTTAATATATCGGGAGGTCATGAGGGGTACCACAGCCATTAGATCCATAAGATCTACGGTGTAGATCGATTTGTGGGGATGAATGTGTTTGATGATTGGGGGGAAAGGTTGAATGGGAGAGGGGATAAGAGCCATCGGATTGGATAGATCGACGGTTGAGGATGCGTTGGAAAAGTCATGGAGTGGGGTAAGGGAAAAAGGAAGGGGGATGCAGTCCTGTGGGGGAAAAAGGACCGGGTGCGAGGTGTGGAGGGCTAGGGAAAAAGGGCTAGGAAGAGGGATGAGGGAGGAGTGCTGAAAACTGTTGATCTTGGTAAATCGATGGTGGGGATCCAATCAGAGGTTGAGCATCAGCGGGGGAGAACAAAAGTGAAATGAAGAAAAAAGGTGAATTGTCGATGCCGATGCGGGCTAAAACCTGGGGCTAGGGCACGGTCCCGTGAAGAGATAAGGTGACCAAGAGCCAAAGAAAAAGGGGCTAAAATTTCTTTAGCTTACGGTTTGTGGGTGTTGGTCATATGAAGAAAAATAGCGAAGATTTTAAGGCCTCAGGAGATCGGTCCATCGGGAAAAAGGTAAGGGGGAAAAAATAAATTGGAAGCACCGATGTGCGATGAGGGCTAGCGCCTGGTCGTAGGCGCAAGGTTCTATGGCAGAAAAAATGGAAGGGGGTTTAGCCAAAAGGGGCTAAAAAGCCTATTTTTAATATAAAGAGCGGAACAAGGAGTTAAGTGGGGTTTTTAGCTTTCTAGTGTTCCGATAGGTAAAATAGGGATTTTTTAAGCTAGAAAAAGGGGGTTTCATAATTTAAAAAGGATTTTTGATGATTTTTAACAGGGCCTTTTAGGAAAAACGAAGGATAAGTGAAGGAAAATGGACTTTTCAGAAGGGGAAAAGGGCTTGTTAGGATAGGCTCAAATGAGTGAAAATTGGCAGAGGATGGAGGTAAAAATTGGGAGATATAGCCTGAAAACAACTTTTTTTTGAGATGGTAGGATGATTTGGAGGATTTAAGTGAAAATATTCAGTGATTTGATAGACTTAGGATAATGAAGGCTGTGATATTTCTAGAACTCAGAATGTTTCTGAAATATTGTTTCTAGAAATCTGGGATTGCCAATTTACTCATCTTTGGATAAAATCAAAAATTAAGGATGACTAACATTCCCCATGTCCCAAGGCCCAAATATGCATGTGTTCAAGGGATTGGATGATCTTGAACTTTTATGGTTTTTTTTAGAGGAAATATGGAGTTCAAAAAACATTACATATGAGAATATGATGAACACGCAGTTGGTTACAACACTACAGGATAGAGTGTTTTCCTGGTACATGAAATATTCTATGATGAACGTGAATGCTACATTGGTTGAGATGAAGACTATGTTTAACGTTGAGTTCAAGAAACCAATATCTCAATCCCAGTTTATCACAAATATCAAAGAGATTAAGAGGTTGGTTACTGAGACTATATGGGTGGTCGATCAGAGGTTTAAGACACTGCCAAGCCAAGTCAACTTCTAGGTCCCTGATGAGCAAAATAAAAAATGGTTCATTGTTGTGATCTCTCCTCACCTTATATTGTCATTATCACAAAAACAATATGGAAAACTAAGCTAAATAAATTGAGATATCAATGAAGCTTGAAGCTTCCCCATTAAACGATAGAAGCATAATGGTTCAATAGATTCAAACTCAGATGGAAACTTTGCATATGGAGCTCCAAGATATAAAGAAAGGAAAATAGGTTAGACCTGATATGTGGATGGAAGTATGGTGTATCAAGTGAAAATCAAATGGTCACTATAAAGAGCATTTCCATATTTATAGAGACTATTTGGGTGTGAGTATGTTGATTCCATTGAATCTTGCATCGAGTGTTGGGAAAAGTGTAGGGCCTAATGTCTGGTGCTTTATATGCAAAGTTCCTGGCCAGCATTCCATGGACTATTTTTATCTACTGTAAAATTTTACCATAGTGACCAAGCAATTATTATGTAATTTCTGCATTTCAGTGGGACATGATGAGAAACATTGTAAAAGCTATGATATGATGATGCAAAATAGGCTAGGTGCATACATAATGTAATTATAAGGTCACAATGTTTCAGTTTTGCCAACAGTGTGAAGAGGCTTCCAAGGCCAAGGGTGCAGTCAAGGAGGAGGAATAGGTCGTGGATGAGGGCATATCATATGTTACAACTATGAATAACTTGGACATTTTTCTAGGGATTTTTAGAATCCTACTATGGATTCCTCTAAGTATTTTCAAGAATTTGGTCATGAAATCGAAGATTGTCCCATTTTATTAGCTAAAATACAAGATAAGTGTAAACAGTAACCATCTCAGAACATACAAATGATGATTGTTTAACCATGCCAGGAATATCCAAGCGTTAACATAATAACGTGTAGCGATGTGCATATTGGAGAAAACTGGGCACAGGGAAAAAAATTGTGACAAAGAAATGGGTCTGAAAGGATGAAGATAAAAATGTTGGTTTTAATTTACATCATTAGAAGGATACATTCATGGAAGCCAAGAATAAATTTACGGCCACTAAATCTTTGACATCAACCATGCAGAGACAACTATTTCTGCTAAAGAAGAAGCCTAAGGAAAACACTAACTTGCAGGAAACTGATCTACATATATTGGAGTCCTTCCTGCAGACATGTATGAAGCTACAAAGGGAATAGAAGGTCATAGAATTGTTAGAGGAGCTGATAGATAAATGCTTTGGCTAGGAAGAGCCATGAATAGAACAATGCATAGTGAATAAGGTGTATAAAAATAAGAAGAGAACCGGTCGGGAGATGTGGTTGATAGCGCAAATCAGAGATTATGAGATGGATCAAGTGATTATGGATCTAGGATCCGATGCCAATCGACCGATGTAGACATGGGATCGGATATGAATTCCTAATTTGCAATGGTATCCAATTGAGCTAAGGATGGAAATCAACAAAAAATCATTCCTATGGGGCGATTACAGGGAATCAATGTAGATATTGATGGAGCAAGGATGCTAGTATACTTCAAAGTTATAAATATTTTCTATGATAGAAATCATTATCCTCCATCACTTGGATTTGATTGGGCTTATGATATAGATTCTTTATCAACCTGAAGAATAGGAAGATGATATTTGAAAGGAATGGTATCCACGTTGTTGTGCCATTAGATCCTTCTGAAGGTGTGGGCTATACAGAACCTCTCTAGCATGAATATGGGGATGCTGATACTGAGAAGAATTATAATCTTACTACGCATGATGAATATTAGATTAATACCACCATGGATGGTAGAATATGTTGGGAGCACAATATTTTGTGCGTTTTAGATTCCGATGAAGAGTTGGAGCATTGGAAGAATCACGTGAATGAGGTAACTACTAAGCATTGTAACAGAGTTACCAAATCTCTGTGCTATGTTAGATCGGAAGTGTGTGACTTTAATTTCTATGATGGAATAGGTAATTTTGTCTTTTTTTGTAGAAATTACACTAATATATTTAATCTGATCATGTAATATACTAAAACAAGAAATTTAATCCTTATACAATATTTGCATAATATAAATCACGATCTCTCAATCACATCCAAGTAAGAGAAAGAAGTAAATCAATCGCACAACACAAGATTTTCCTGGGGAAAGAAACTTCTCAAAACCCCTCCGTATTTATTGTATAATCAACTAAGGAATCATGAAACAATACAATGCATGTGTGATCACAAGAACCTCATACACTCTACCCATTGTCTCACACTAATGTAGGAAAAATTCGACCAATACATAGCCAATTTCCTACCCACCTTCAACCTGCATTTCTCATGCAATCCCTAGGAAAAATAATTCATATTAAATAGGAATTCCAGCCTCACTTGACTGTGCAATCCATCATGGGCATCGTGTGGCTCTATAATTGTGCTTGGGTAGTTTTCTAATAATATAACTTATAGTTTACTTGTAACATTCCAAATTTTCCATCAACTAATTGGAATATTATAGTTCTCACTTTTCTTATTCAATTAACTAAATAAAAGGGTGGAGGGACCCATAAACCTAGTATATGAATAAAATCCACTTCTATAGTGTGAATGTGGGTTATTTGAGTAGTGGAGTAGCATTATGGAATAGTGGAGCAGCATAATAATGAAGAGAGAGTGAAACTCATGAAGCAATAATGAGGAAGATGATGGAGATAGTGAAGGAATAAATGCAAGATGATGGAGATAGTGGAGGAGTGATTGCAAATATGATGGAGACAGTGGAGGAATAAATTCACACATGATGGCCGAAGTGGAGATTAATTACAACAGTGATGGATATCATGGAGGATAGTGCAGTATTTATGGAGGCTAGTGGCCACATGTGCAACGCAGTTATGAGGTGGACCAACGCTAGGGAAGGCTCACAAACATAAAAGGAAGATGAAGGCAGTAAAGGAGAGGAGTCTAGGTTTTTATTGTTGAGTGTCATAAGACATTTCTTTGCACGTTTCAACTGTTTATCTAAGCCTGTTGTGTTGTTTAGCAATGGGTGTTCCAGAGAAAGAATCCCACCCTTATCCATAAGGGACTTCGAGTTCCTACTCTGGGAATTTTTTCTTGGGCAACATTCATCATCTAGAAATCAGTGCCACTTTCATCCACTCTCATATTCACCTCCATCTACAGGAATTATGCATTATTGAATAAGATCTTGAGAGTTTCAAGTGTGTTTTCAATACTTCAGTTGATAAACTTGTGGAGGGATCAGCCCTTCACACTATGGATCCATTGCAATTTTCTGGGAGATTCATTGACATATATGGCATCAGGTAATCCTTCTATTCTCGTATGCAGCAAAATTTCCTTCAGGAATTGCATAATTCTGCAGTGAGGGTTTGAGTAGAGGAAGAAGTGCCAAGAAACTCACCTTGGAATCCTGTACAAGATTAATCCTTCACTCTGTGGATACTTCAGCAGTCTAGGATCAGAATTTTATTATCTAAGGGTAGTCTACATCATCAGCACTCCTAGACAGCATAGTACTTCCTATTAGTTGTGCATGCAACAACTGCATATTCAGTAGAGGAGCTAGAACTAAATTTTCTAACCTTGAGATTTGGAGAAGGGACTCGCCCTTTAGTTAGTGAGATGAGTGGGAGCCACCATAGCTAATAAATCATTCTTTCATCCAAGATCAATAGTTGTCTCCATGGAGTGTGTAACTCAGCCAGCAGGGGTGCAACCTCTCACACGTTAAAATTTCAGATCTTTCTGAGCACGCCAACAGCCTCTCGCACATAGATCTATTTCCCAGCAGCAGTATTTTCTAACAACAACAGTCATTTTTACATTCCACTGCTAGCTTTCAGTAGATTTTTTTCAACCATATTTTGATGGCTTGAGCACATCCCTTTTGGAGCACTATGTATATTCATTATTATTTTTATACATAATGACATGGCTCAACCATTTCTACTCATATGTATGATGTTACGTTGTCTTCCATGAATTTTCTGAATTCTGCATGTTTCTGTATTTTACCAATTTGGGTGCATATCTTCTATATTCATATATTTCCCATTTTTGGATATTACACTGGTATCAAAGCATGATCTTTGGCTCAAATTTTGGGCATTTCATGACATGAGAGGAATAAGAAGAGCAACAAGAAAAATAAGAAGTTTACAATGGTTGAAAGATTGCGTTTTGACACACTTCTCGTCAGAAATGAGAACGAAAAGCAAAGAGGAAACCTCAAGAGGGTTTCAGAATGGTGAAGGTTTTTTGTTAAACCAGCTCCAAAAATAGAAGAAAAGAGATATCAACGCCTTAGAAATAAGCCACTTCGAGGGGGAAACCTCCAATACATTACATGAATGAACAATTCTTGGATGATACAATTTACAAAACCTCCTTTCTATATATAGGAGTCCATGGGGCCATAATGTTATCCTAGTGGGCCACAATGTAATCCTAGCCGACCTAACAATAATAATTTAAGGGCACAATAATAACAAAATGGGGGTTACAAGGGTACAATAATAACAATAAGGGGGTTACACTAACAATAATAAAGGACTATACTAGTAATATAGGGACCTAACATGCCCCTCTCCTTCAAAAAAGTGTTGTCCTCAATGCTTGAGTAGCTCTGGGTGCTTCTATATAAAATTCTCATCCTCCCATGTAGAATATTCGGTGGGTAAGTTCTTCCACTTGATGAGATACTCTGAAATTGATCGATTCCGTAGTTTTCGAGTTCTTGTTTCCGTGACCGCTTCAGGTTCCAATATGATTTTTCCTTCCTCCTTAATTACGCAATGGTTTTTGAGCCTTAGAGACACTGCCTATGTTTTATTCTTTAAGCATAGGCTGTGAAAAAACTGGATGCACTCGTGAAGAAGCAGGAAGCTCCAATTTGTATGCCATAGTACCAATATTTTGCAACACCTTTTAAGGACCATAGTACTTTGGTGATAATTTATTATCCTTCTTAGCTTGATCGAGGGACATTTGTTTGTATGGTTGTAGCCGTAAAAATACCCAGTCTCCTACGTCAAAACTTCTCTCACTGTGATGTTGATCTGCCTGTTTTTTCATTCGATTTTGTGCTAAATTCAGGTTATCCTTTAAGAGTAGGAGAACTTCTTGTTGATGCTCAATGTCATCTTCCACTGCTTTAACCTTCGAATTTTCTCTTAAAGATGATGTGATGGATGGTGGATGATATCCATAAAGTTCCATAAATGGGGTAATTTTTTTTGTGGTATGGAAGGAAGTGTTATACCACCATTCATCGAGAGGTAACCACTTGACCCATTGTGTTTGTTTATCAGATACAAAACAACGAAGATATCTTCCAAACATTTATTTACTATCTCAGTTTGACCATTAGATTGAGGATGATAAGATGAGCTATGAGCTAATTGAGTACCCAACCAAGAAAATAACTTCGTCCAAAAATTTCCAGTAAAAATGGGATCTCTGTCGCTCACAATAACCCTTGGGTTCCCATGTAGCTTTTAAATTGTGTCCATAAATGTAGTAGCAACTGTACTTGCTTTAAATGGATGAGATAGTGCACAAAAGTGTGCATACTTGGTAAGTCTATCAACTACCACCATGATGACACTCTTTCCTTCGGACTTAGGTAAACCTGTGATAAAATCCATTGAAATCTCAACCCAACATTGACTTGGAATGGATAAAGGTTGTAGAAGTCCCGGGGTCTTAATTGTCTCAAATTTATTCTGCTGGAAAACCAAACATTCCGCCACAAACTTTTGAATATCAGATTTAAGGCCATCCCAAAAAAATTCTTTCTTCACCCTGTGGTAAGTTTTTAAAAATCCAGAGTGTCCTCCTAAAGGAGAAGTGTGCAATTCCAAAAGAATCTTTTGTTTTAGTTGAGAATTCTTACAAAGATATAAGCGATCTGTTTACCATAAAGAATAATTTTTCCAACTAAATGTATCAGATGTACTAGGATATTGCTGCAACTTTTGAATGAGTGTCCATACTTCTTTGTCCTTCTTCCATTCATCTCTTGCTTCGGTTATCCAATTTGTTTGGATAATACAAATGGCACAAAGAAATGCTTCCACCTCTTCATTCTTTCTTGAGAGTGCATCTGCAACAACATCTTTGTGACCCAACATTTTTGTAGATTATTTCAAAGTCATAACCCAACATCTTTGTGACCCATTTTTTCTGCTCTTCTGAAGATATTATTTTTTCCAAAAAGTGTTTAAGACTATCATGATCAGTTTTTACCTTGAAGTGCCTTCCCATTAGGTAAGTTCGCCATTTCTTTAGTGCCTGCAGTATTGATAACATTTCCTTCTCATAAATAGGTTTCTGTAAATAACTTCCTTTGATTAGACGACTTTCAAAAGAAATGGGTCTTCCTTCCTGCATTAAAATAGCACCAATTCCATTTCCTGAGGCATCACATTCCACAATAAAGGTATTTGTGAAGTCTGGCATAGCTAATACCGGTGCTAGGCACATTGCCTCTTTAAGATGTTCAAATGCCTTAGTTACTTCAGAAGTCCATGAGAATGCATCTCTCTTCAATAATGTTGTTAGAGGTGCTGCTATTCTCCCATAATTCTTAACAAACTTGCGATAATACCCTGTTAACCCGAGAAATCCTCGCAACTGCTTTATGGTTATGGGGACTTTCCATTCCTTAATGGATTAAATTTTGTTAAGGTATACCTTAACACCCTCGTGAGATACAATATGACCCAAATATTCCACCTCTTGTACTCCAAAGAAACATTTGGAAGTTTTTCCATATAATTGTTTCTCCTGCAATATTTTGAGCACCTTGTCAACATGTTCAACATGATCCTTCCAAGACCTGTTGTAGATTAGTATACCATCAAAAAATACTAGCACAAATTTTCTAAGGAAGGGTTTGAAAATGGAATTCATGAACCCTTGAAATGTAGAAGGTGCATTGGTAAGGCCAAAAGGCATTACCAAAAATTCATAATGACCCTCATGAGTTCGAAATGTTGCTTTTGGAATATATTAGGTCTTCATTCTAATTTGATGATATCCTGAATGAAGATCCAACTTGGTAAAATAAATTTCTCTGTGTAATTCATCCAATAATTCATCAATCACAGGAATGGGAAATTTATCTTTAATGGTGAGCTTATTGAGCTCCCTATAATCCGGACACATGCGCCATGATCCATCCTTCATGTGTACCAATACTACAGGAGCAGAGAAAGAACTTTGACTAGGTTGAATTATACCCGCCTCTAACATTTCTGCAATCATACGTTCAATTTCGCTCTTTTGGACGTAAGGATATCTATAAGGCCTGATGTTTGGAGGAACACTTCCTGGAATCAAATGAATAGCATGATCATGATCACGAATGGGTGGGAGTCCTTTGGGAGTTTCAAACACCTTGGAATGATTGTCCAAGACTTGTTGGAGATCTGCAGGAATAGATGATTTTGATGTTGGAACTTCTAGTGAGCATAATTGTGCAATTACGCCTCGTTGTTCTTTCTTTAGAAGATTTGTCATGACATTAGAGCTTATTATCCTTCCTGGCTTCCTTGCAATACCTCGTAATTCAACTTCCTTTCCTTCTGAAAAAAATTTCAAGAAAAGTTCTTGAAAATTAAAAGCTACCGTCCCCAAAGATTGTAACCATTGTACTCCTAGTACAACATCAGCACCTCCCATAGGAATGGAAAGCATTGGACTAGTCAATACATATTCCCCCATGGTTAGCTTGATATTATGGCATTTTCCATAGAAATTTATAGTTCCTCCATTTGCAACCATCACTTGACATTCTGGTGCTGGGTATAGGAAAAAATTTAATTCCTTGGCTACCTTATAATGAATAAAATTATGGGTGCTACCTGAATCAATCAACACTATTACCTTTTTCTTTTTGATATGTCCTTCTATATTGAGAGTTTGAGGAGTGGTAATTCCTACCAGTGCATTACACGATATGGTCGGATTCATTTCTTCCTCTTCTAGAGCTGGTTCCTGGTGTATATCCTCTTCTTGTTCATTTTCTTCTTCCTCTTCACAATCTATGTAAAATAATTTCTTCTGAGCACACTTATGACCTTTAGTGTATTTGCTATCACAACTGTAGCAAAGCCCTTTTGCTCTTTTTTCTTCCAATTGTTGTGGTGTCAACCTTGTGGGTTGTGGAAATCTAGGAGTAGCAACACTTCCATCTTTATAGAAGTGAGTGGTAGGCTTCCTTGTCGCCATAATTTTACATTCAATTTTTCTTGCCAACCTGAATGCCTTCTCCAATGAATCAGGTTCCAAAACGTGAACTTCATGTTGGATGTTATACTTTAAAGTACCTATGAAGAGATCAATCCTGTGTTCCTCTAGAATATCAGTTACCCTTATATTCAATTTTTGGAAGTCCTCAATGTGCTCCCCCACTAAACCCTTTTGTTTGAGATTTATCAATTGTCTAAAGAAGGTGTTTCTCTTTGTATCCTCATAATGTGCTATCATTTCCTCCGTAAAAATTGACCAAGTGACAATTTTTTTACAGGAGCAAAACCATCGATACCATACAAATGTATTTTGTTCTAAATGTAAAGTTGCAATGCGTACCTTTTGTGTGTTTTGCACATTATGGAGATCAAAATATTGCTCCATCTGTAGTATCCATGTTACAGGATCATTTTCATCAAAATTCCTCATATCCATTTTTGGAATATGGTGGTTCTTCCCACCAACATTAGAGTTTATGAAGTCATGATTAACATTTATTTTGTTCTCATCATGAGTTTCCTCTACTATATTTTCACCATTAGGAAACATTTCTTGTATCAACTTTGTCAAACCTTCCATGTCTGATTTTAGATCATTCTTCATGTTTTCCATGTTGTCTTTAATTTTTTCATCGATCTTAGCTTCCATGTCATCCATCTTAGATTCCATGCCATCTATCTTGGATTCCACGCCTTTATTCAAACCATCCATCTTCGCTTCCACGCCTTTCTTCAAAACATCCATTTCATTTTTTGTTGCTCTTTGTGAGAGCGAAATTTGGTGCACTTGCTCTTGTAATTTTGATAGATCATGTTGCAATTCTTCATCTTCATGAGTCATAGTAGAGCCTTCTGAAGGATTAATGGGTGTTGAATTATTTTTAAGGGGCATTTTTTTTCATGCAATACTGATATGTATTCTACAATATGCCCTTGTAATCAATTCAAATTGATTCTTCAAACAAGACTTATGCAATTCGTAAAAAAAATACACACCTTTTTCTTGATTTTGAGGAGCTTGATATTGAAATTGTATTATATTTGTGATTGAGGCTCTTTAATATCTAAAATTGTGCACTGAGGTAGCCTTCTAAATTATCTTTTGAATGCCACAGGTCTGACTTGATTTGGATTCTCCAAGGCAAAGTTTTTTCCAATCTCCCACAATGACCTAATTATGGACTGGTTCAGTAGAGCGAACTTGTACGACTTGCCACGTGTCACTGTTTCGTCTTTTAGCTCTGAAATTTATAGAAAAGAACTATAGACTGTGTAGTTGCGACCAGTTTTTACGGCACTCCAATCCGATGTGAAGAGAGAGAGTTATGAAGATTTTCCCACGATCACCTCTTTGAGATGAAATTCAGGAGCCTGAAAAAGTATTACCTTCCACAGATCATATCTCCGAAAATTTTGTGAACCAAGCTTTGAAATTTTGTGACGAATTTCCTTAAGATTTCACCTTCGTGCCCTAAAAATTTCAGATTCTGAACCTTCGTAGAAAAAACATTATTGCGAAAATTCCATGATGACCTGTTTAGGAGACTAAAAAAAAACTTGACTTCCACAGATCATATCTCCGAAATTATTGCGAACCAAGCTCTGAAACTTTTTGAAGATGTTCCTCAGGATTTCGGCTTCGTACCCTAAAAAATTCATCTTTTGAAACTTCCTAGAAAACAATTTATAGCAAAAATTCCACGATGACCTGTTTGGAGCAGCGAAACCCTAGAATCCAAAGCTCTGATACCAAATGTTGTGAAACCAGCTCCAAAAATAGAAGAAAAGAGATATCAATGCCTTAAAAATAAGCCTCTTCGAGGGGGAAACCCCCAATACATTACATGAATGAAAAATTCTTGGACGATACAAATTACAAAACCTCGTTTCTAAATATAGGAGTCCATGGGGCCATAATGTAATCCTAGTGGGCCATAATGTAATCCTATCCGACCTAACAATAATAATTTAAGGGCACAATAATAACAATATGGGGGTTATAGGGGTAAAATAATAACAATAATGGGGTTACACTAACAACTATAAGTGAATATACTAGTAATATAGGGACCTATCAAGGTTTGTGCACTTCCTATCAATAGTATAGGCAACTAGCAGTGCAGAAAGTTCCACAATGCCCTACTATGCCAAATTTCCTTGTAGAAGGAAATGAATGGCATGGAGATGGATGATATTTGGATCATGATACTCTTATAGATTATTTTGCAGAGTAAAAATCTCAATCTAGAGCATTCAAAGAGAATCTGACTTTCCAACAGTTTTTCCAGATTAAAGAAAACCAGAGACCATGCAGCAATAATAGAAGAAGAGGGCATATGTAGAATACATTATTTTTGCCTACATTCTATGGGTCATCCAAAAGCATGGAAAAGAATTGAATGAAGAATTTAGATTATTTATTCCAGCTACACCTAGTAGTGGAAGTATAGGTTATTCAGATTGTTGCGCTACACTTTGAGGGTGAACCAAAGGACCAGTGGTTCGGCAGATTGAAACATGCAAGAGTGACATCATATGCAAAGTTTACTCAAAGATTGGTAGCGAGGCTTGATATAAGAAACACGAAGGAAAATGAAATTGAGGAATTCTACGAGAATAAATAGAAATTTTATGAGGAGCAGAAAGGAGATGTCAGTGCTGATACAGTGTGAGGAGATTAGCTACCACCAGCAACAACAACAGAAAGAGTACTTGCACAGATTGGAGGAGACTTTGGATTTTGGGAATATTTTCCCAAGACTTTGACGTTGAGATGCCAAAGCATGATTCAGGAGGTGCATGAGGAAGAGAAATAAGATACCAGCACTAGTGTATCAATAGAGGAGTAACCATCACCATCACCAGCAGTTAGAGAAGAAATTGCACTGGTTAGAGGAAATATTTTAGCTTTGAAAGATGTTTCCAAGAATTAGCTGATCCAAGGTATGAAACAATTTCCACCCCAAATTGTTTCATCACATCATCTTGAGATTTATGGGGTCATTCCATCAGGGAAATTACATGACCAAGGGTTAGATCACATTACTGATTTGGAGTATCATAATATCACTGCGTAGAGGGCCCTTGACGAGTTCAAGGAGAAGATGTATAGCTATCAGAGTTTGACACTTTTGAGCTAGATATAACACTTTGTGTTGGAGTGTGGAGTTTCTGAGGATGGTATTACCACATTCCTAATGTAGGGAATCTAGTTCATAGCTTTCGAGAACTAGAGCCTACTGTCACATGAGTTGTCCTATTCTATTTACGACAAAGAAATATTGGCCATTATGCATGCATTGGTCAAATTCCAAAAAAATTTTATTGGCAGTAGATTTCGGGTGAGGACCAACCACCATTGTCTCCAGAATCGTTTTTAGGAGGAGCAATAGCTACAAAAGAGGCAGCAACAGTGGATGAGTACAATGCAGGACTATGAGTTCAGCATTTTGTATGGAGAGGGCCATGGGACAATAGATGCACTATCACGGAGATCAACAACACTCTCAATAAGGAGCAGTGATGATTTGAGGTCCTAGTTATTATTTGAGCATTCTGATGACCACTTCACTTATGAAGAATTGGATGGGGAGATGGTATATGGTAGAGATCATGTAATGGATAACATCTTCCAATATCACGACACAACCTTCTTGATGAGTACCTCACACCTCAAAGATAATTTTTTGCATGCAGCATATTCAGAAACTCATAGGTTCTACCTGGCCATAAGAGAGAGGTTCTCATGGAGAGACCTCAAGGAGGATGCACTTCGACATATCATGGAGTGAAATTTTTTTCATTAGAATGTGGAGGATGGTATTTTCGACATTGATCCATTGTCGAGATATGCACATTGCTTCAACATTTTCACATAGCAAATCTCTTCACCCATGACCGTATTATCTTTTCGGGATGTCTTCATGCTTCATGGTCATCCCAAGACCATAAATAGTGACAAGGACAGTTATTATACAAGAAGTTTTTGGAGGTATATTGTCCATAGGGTGGAAAAAGAGTTGGTGCATGATATGAGTCATCACCCACGGTTGGATGGATGGATGGAGATGATGAGAAAGTGGTTGGAAAGCTACTTTCAAATCTATGACACAGGGCAGCAATAATCATGGCTATGCTGGTTGCTCTTAGGTGAGTATGGTCACCACCCAACATTTCACATTTGTATGTTCCATGCCTTCCATAGTACTAGTGTGAGGTAGCAGTAGGAGGCATGGTTGTGCTGGTTACTTTTGAGAGAGTTTAGCTATCACATGACATATCACATGTCAATGAGTATGTTATTTTTTAGGACTTTTCATGATAGTCATATGGTGTGGCAGAAAGAAGCCTGACTATGTTGGCTTCTATTAGGAGAATATAGTGTGAAATTATAAATGTCAATCAGTATATCATTGCTTCATTCTTTGCATTATGATGATGTGAGGTGGAAGCAAGAGTCATTGTCACACTGGTCACTCTTGGGAGAATATGGATTGGCATTCTCCCATACCTTGCATAATGATGATGTGTGATGGCAACATGAAACCTTTTTGTGTTGGATTTTGTTAGGAGAGTATGGCCACCATGCTTGGTATGATGATGAGGTGGTGTGGCAGTAAGAGGCATTGCTGTGGTGGCTTCTATTCAGAGAGTATGGTTCGAAATTTCACATGTAAATCCATACATATCTATTTCCTACATTGCATAGTGTTGAGATGATGCTTAGAGAAAGAAACGCCACCAGGGCCAAGGATTAGAGCATGGAGAGACAAAAAATATTCCATGTAGAATGGGTTGGAGAGATAGTTTATGAGTTGGGACTTTCCACTTGGGGAAGGAACCACTACACTTCACATATCTCATGTAGAGAAGAGGACCTTTGACAATAGATGTTTGCCACTTAGGGACTCATTGATGAGGAGAGGCATCTAGCTACATAGTTGGAGACCATTCTAGAAATTATAAAGAGGAAATTATGGAGTTGGGCATTCATAACACATTGGATCATATGGGGAAACCTTCCATATGAGGATGCCACTAAGGAGGGAGATGGATCTTTGTAGCATCCACTTTTGTAGTTGCTCGAGGAAAAACAACATTTTGGCAGGGAGGACTGTAACATTCCAATTTTTCCATCAGATAATTGGAATATTAGAGTTCTTACTTTTCTTATTTATTTAAGTAAATGAAAGGGTGAAGGGACCTATAAACCCATTAGATGAATAAAATCCACTTTTATAGTGTGAATGTGGGTCAATTGAGTAGTGGAGTAGCATTATGGAGTAGCGGAGCAACATAATAATGAAAAAGAGTGGAGGTAATGAATCAATAATGAGGAATATGATGGAGATAGTGTAGGTGTGATTGGAGAGATTATGGAGATAATGGAGGAATAAATGCACACATGATGGAGGCAGTGGAGAGTAATTGTAGTAGTGATGGAGATCATGAAGGACAATGAAGTTTTTATGGAGGCTAGTGGACACAAGTGCAACACAGTTATGAGGATGGGCAAGGCTAGGGAAGGCTCATAACTATTAAAGGAAGATGAGGGCAGCAAAGGAGATGAGTCAGGATTTTTATTATTAAGTGTCGTAAGACATTTCTTTGCACGCTTCAACTGTTTAGGTAAGTCTTCTATGTTCTTTAGCACTGGGTGTTCCCGAGCGGGAATCCCACCCTTACCCATGGTGGACTTCAAGTGCCTACTCTGGGAAGTTTTTCTTGGGCAAAATTCATCATCCGACAATCGGTATCACTTTCAACCACTCTCATCTGCACTTCCAAATACATGGATTACACATTCCTGAATTAGATATTGAGAGTTGGAAGGGTTTTTTTCAGTACTTCGGCTGAGAATGGTGTGGAGGGATCATCCCTTCACACAGTTGATCCATTGCATTTTTCTGGGAGATTCATTTACATATCCTGCATTAGGCCATTCATATATTCTCCTAGGGAGCAACATTTCCTACAGGAATTGCATAATTCTGCAGTGAGGGTTTGAGGAGAAGAGGAAGTTCCAAGAAAATCAACTTGGAATCCTATGATGGATTAATCATTCACTTCACGGATCACTTCAATATCCTGGGATAAACATTTTACTATTTATCGGTGGGCTACATCATCATCCCTCCTAGACAACATTGTATTTCCCAACAGTTTTGCATGCAGCAGCTACATCTTCAGTGGAGGAGCTAGAACTAATTTTTTTGAGCTTCAGATCAGGATAAGGGGCTATCCCTTGAGTTAGTTAGATGAGAGGGTTATATTGTAGCTGATAGATCATTATTTCATCCCTAGATCAACATTTTTCTCCAGGGAGTGTGTAACTCAACCACGAGGGGTGTAGTGTGCAACCCAAAAAGGCTCGAAATTCCAAACTCAAAATCTAGCCAAAACATTTCTGGGTTTTTTGAGCAGAATCCATGGTTAATATCCTAGATCTTTTTGATAACTCCAACAACCTCTAGCACATATATCTTCTTCCCAAAAACAACATTAGTTTTTACCTTCGAGTGCTAGTTTTCAGTAGAGTTGTTTCAACCATCTTTGGATGGCTTGAGTGCATCCATTTTTGGAGCACTATGTATATTCATTTGTTCTTGATACATAATGACATGGCTCACTTGTTTCTACTCATATGTATGATGTTATGATGTATTCGGACATTTTTCTAGTTCTACATGTTTTATTCTTATTTTACCATAGTTGGAGTTATACATATGTTCTATATTCATGTCTTTCCCATTTTGGGATATTACATTACTTACCTTTAACCTTTGTCTCAACTGGGTTGTCTTCAGAATTGACATGCATTGAGATATTAATAGTGAATAATCAGTTACTTGGTAGATCACTACTTGTAAATTAATCTAATTTAATTCACTTGATCTTCCACTAGCTCATCACTCAGTTAGAACTAGTTAAACTGATTTTAACTCAGTTAATTTTAATAAGTGATTGCACTCACACCAGACTAATGCTACAACTGCAACTGGACCCTGTAAATAATATAATAATTCTACATGCCTCACCTTTGACCCTCACCACAAAATTATTGAGCTAACTAAGTGTATCACACTTAGTTAACTATTACAAGCTATTATGAGATAATATTACAATTTATTTTCCAATATATTTAAAAATTTGTTGCCCACATTAACACTAATGTGTCACTGAATTCCTCACTCATGTGTAACTTGAAATACAACACTAGTATGTGGTGCATTTTCCTGTTGAATTTCAACATGGTTCTGGAAGAATTTGAGAAAAATGTGCATGAGGATCCAAAATACGAAGCTTTGGTCTTCGCAATAAGTTCCACTCGAACCCGATGGTGGGGCGCACATAGAGAAAGTTTAGGAGGATGGGAGAATTTTTGAAAATTTATAAGGCTGAGGTTTGGTCATGTAGACACAAAGATAATAGAGAAGTATGATGGCTAGAAATATCCTCACGATAATTTATCTCATTGGACTGTGGCTTGGGGAACATAACCTCAACCAGAGTGGGTGCACATGTTCTTTCATTCCTTGGAGATGATCCCTCAGCAGTGGTATCTAAAGACATAACTCTGCCATGGATCTATGGATTGGGATGAGACGATGGAAAGATTCATGTTAAATTATAGCTTTGCTGATGGTTGGGAGTGTATTAATGAGGCTCTTTAAGACATCAAAGTGGGAGTATTCTGAATTATCAAGGAGCGAAGGATGATGGTAAAACATGATTGGGTTGCACAGTTGGAACAAACCTGAGAATGCCACAATCAATCCACATGGAAATACTTGGTCAACAAATCTGTGTTGGGGGAGAATATATGCCAATGGCTATGTGAAAAGGCGCACAAGACTATCAATGATTCTGCTGAAAGGTGTTTGCATCAAAGTAGAAGTATTGTGCTGTAGAATGAAAGTAGGCATAGCTGGAGAGTACTACGCTAAGGGAGGTAGGACTTCACCGAAGGGGTGAGTCTAGCGGAGTTCACAGAAAAAGTGATAGTTGGAAAAGAAAAAGTTGATTGAAAAACGACTTGGCTGTTAAAAGGAGCAGGAGGAATGCAATATATAGGCATATATTGGCGGATTTGCCTCCAAATCAACATTTATGAGGAAGATATAAAGGATATGATGGGATTTCAATTCGAAGTTCACTATAAGTCGAGGAACTCACTCCTCATTCGAGTAATTTGTGCGCTAAGAATTAGAATTGAGAGTTGATTTTTGCAACATTGTCGAGCAAGTCATTGCATGTCCGATTACAATTCCAAAGCATTAAGAGAATCATTGATCAAGGCAGGGCTCAACCACACAAATCCAGCTAGGTTTAGACACCATAATGATGGCTAAACCACCATAAACTATCACAGGGCTGAGGTTGCCTAGCAAGCAGATGACTCCAGCCACAACACCATCCAAGAAGCCACAAAATTCACTAAAACTATCGTCACCTCCAAAGACAAAACCTAGGAATAACGAAGTAAGTGGGCCCAATATCGGTAGAAGAAGGTTATGTAGAGAAAATATAATGAAGAAGAAGTAGCACCAGAGGAAATCGATGCCGAGTAGGTTGAGCCTATCTCTAGGATGCCTCAATATATTCAACCCTAGAATCCAGATGCTAAAAATACTACTAAGGATCCATATAGAGTGAAATGAAAGGTATTTATGCTTTTTATCTCAGACGAAATTCTACTTGAAGGGGATTTATTAGCCAAAGTGCCCCAATTGCAGATGGAGGACTCGAAATTCAATGTTCAAAGTAAATACACATAGCTTGAGCCTAACAAGAATTTGTGTCAAAAATCCTATGAATCCGGAGTGAAAATTTTTGAGTGAATGAAATGGGTGATTGGTATTGAGGAGACAAGGATACTAAAAATGTTGTATGTTCCACACTTCGAGAGAAGTATTATTAAAGCTATTTTTGTGCGCCAAATATTGGCAATGGTGCACGATGACTGATGGTGGATAGGGAAGAAGATACACATTGACATGATGCTCATAAGGAAGATTACAGCCCTTCCTTGTCTCAGATTGAACCTCGAAGAAGCTTTTGTGGGAAAATATCAGGACAAACAACTCATCGACCAGATGAAAAAAAATTATAATCTGATGAATTAAACCTAGGGTTATTTAATTAACTCCATTTTTGATAGATCCATGTCTTTTTTCGTGCACATTTCAGTCGGGGAAATTTTGAAAAAGAGCCACGGAGAGGAGGCTTCTTCGTTGGTCATATGCTTGGATGTGGAATTTTCCAAAGGTGTTTATAACTGGGATAAATATTTATGTAGTGAATTGCTCGCTATTTGCAAAGAAACTAAAGAAGAGGGAAATCATTTCCACTATGCATGTGTCTTGCTCCTCATTGTAATGATGGCCTAGAGGGAGCACGAGGATTTGCAGTTCCCCACTGCAAACCCAGATTTGTATGAGACTGCCAGATATGCCTCACTATGGCATTCAATGGAGACCGCCAGGGCCATGGAAAATAAGATTTTTTGGGTTGGATTTAAGATGATTCTGTGAAATGTGATTAACCAAAATCCCGGTTCTCACCGTGGAAAATTTTAGGCGCTAATATTCGCAAGTGGGCTAATTTTGCATGGTTTTTCCAAAAAAACGATTCATTGATTTACATATTTTATAAAACTGATTCGCCCAAATTTTATAGTATAAAATTATTTTAACTTAAAAATTGAAAAAAATAGGTAGAGAATAAATATAAAACCATTAGAAATTTGAAATTTTCTACAAATATGTGAACAAGAATTTTATAATTTTCATATTAGGGTCTACTGAGATTCGACAATGTTTCTAAACTTTTATAAAAAATGTCATCCTTAAAATTTTCCATTGTTTTCACCCAACATTGTGAATCAATATCGGCAGATCACTGAGATCAATGTGGACTTCCACCACATTCATATTTAGGCAAAGAAGGACCTCTCTATGGTATGGTAGGAGCTTAAGTACCTTGTAGAAGAAGAGGATGTGGAAGCCATCATCAACAAATGTCTAAGTGACTGGTTAACTCCTCTTATTAAAGGTGTCAAGCATGCAGGGACGAGTGGTGCAAAGACCACCACACCAACGGGTAAGAAGGACCATAAAATCACATTTGTGACTAGTAAAGAGACTGAAATGGAGCTATAGATAGAGACGATGACTTTAGATACATAAGGGAGTGATGTTCTTGGACATGGTATTAGCATGGATCCATCAGAACCCCTAGAATGGCAACATTAGTAGGAAGGTGAATTTCAATAGGCTCACCGACCCGAAAGCTATGGTCCTTACTAAAGGGGACCTCCAATAGATCAGTGATATTGTCAAGAAAATCACAGAAAAATTATGGGGAAATATTGAAGAACAATACAAGAAGGTATTGGTAGACATTCATAAGGGGATAAAGGAATTTCAGGTTCAGATGAGCATAGTTTAAGCAAGAATAAGTCAAGTGAGTGGGTTGCAAGCAAGCGCGGTTCAAGTGAGTGGGGTACCAACAAGCACAAGCACGGTAGCGCATGAGCTGGAGATGACAACTGATACCTGCGTGGTGTCGATCCCTGTGGGAAATTTATGTTTTGACACTGCATAGCAGCTAAATTAGGTTGTCCACTAGCAAAATACAAAGCTAAATCATACCGTGTTGTCACTCCAGGCTTTGCATGAGTTCCACCAGGGTATTTCCAAATAATTGAAGATCAGAGAAAAATGCACCCTCATTGTCATTCACCATGTTCAGTGGGAACGAAAAATATGGTTGAGGAGAAACAGCTGGAAGTACAAAAGCATGAGGCCAAGACCACGCGTTGATCAAAGTTAGAGGAATCCATCTCCAAGGCTTGTAACAAGCTACTAGAGCTCCAGATTTAGGCTATAGCTGCGCCACAGGATAAATTGGCCAATATTTCCACACCAGAAAAGGACTCAAAATCCAAGGTCGATGAAGTGTGACTTGAGTTACATATGAATATAGTTGAGCTACAAATGAAATATCTACTGCCCACTCTGCTAGAAGTTAGGGAGCAACATGCAGCACAGATCAAAGCTGCCATGGAATAGATTGAGCTCTGTATATAGGAGCATGTGCATGTATTCAACGAAGTCATGGATATATGGGCCCCACTGCAAGAGGACACTCAGGTGTAGAAGATAGAGGCTGAAGTGCACAAAAATCTAGAGCAGATGTGTCAGATTAAGGTATTTTCCAAGACCTTATTATTAATGTAGTGGTTTACCCATCTCCAAGCGGGTCAATGGGCTATGCAGGCAGGAGAATATCCTTACAGAAATAATGAAACCATGTGAATTTGAGGCTAGCTAGCTCTCTAAAACTACATAAAATAAGATGAAATCAATGCACAAAACAAAGAGGGGATTCAAGCAGAATGCAGCAAAGACAGTCGTAGAGACGTTGCTCAGCGGGGTCAAATATTTTGAAAAGTAGTGCGTTGAAGTGATCCCACCATTGAAGGATGTCTTGAGTGGTATAAAAACAAATATTTATGGTGCACCAATATTTTGACTCGGAAGGAGTCATAGCTTTATGTTGGGGGGCTGTTAGACATGGGATCCCCTTCGTGAAAGAAGATAGATCAAGTAGCGGAGCGCACAGCGCAAAGTCCATTTTGTGTCTTAGGGAATTTGAGATGGGTCAAATCCCCTTATTGTGTAATGGGATGGGATTATTTTTTGAACGTTGAACTCAGACCATGGTTTTCAGACCATGCTACTGTAAGTGCCAAATTTATATAACAAGTCTAGGATAGAAGTCATAAGGAAGATTTTGACTATAATGAGGAGATGCATTTGGATGTAAGGTTGTTTTCAGTTATAGTTTATGATTTTGGGTTATAGAGAAAGGCTCTTGTAGCTGAGTGTGTGGATACCTTAGGAGGTCTATAGTTGTGTGTGCAAACCCCTGTAGTTAAGTGCATAGGGTGGAACTGGATGTATGAGAAATATTGAGCAATTAATGAAGGAAATGTTCGGATAGATCTCTGTTTATGTTGATGTGTTTTAATTTACTCTTATTTATGAATATATATGCTAAGTCATGGTTTTTATTTGTAATTACATAGTGAAGTATGGTTTATGATTGTTTACATTGTTTTATGCTTGATTAGGTGAGATCTCACAGTCTGCTAGAAGTTTAACAAATGCATTGAAAAAAATTTGTATAATTGATAGATTTGTTTTGTGAAGCTCTGCTAAGGAAATAAATCCATAAATCCATATTCCAATGTCCCTCTAGATGTAGTAACCTAGTTCTATCTTCCCCTTATATCGCTTCGAGTGAGACTTTGGTCTGTGCAAGAAGATCATTGCCGAAAGGGCCAGTAATAGTGGGTTTTGTTGGTTCATGCAACCACATTTGAACCTGGGTCTAGGCCCCATCAAGCCAACACAAATTATGACAAAAAATTGTATGCTTTGTGACAAAGTTTGAATAAATGGAAGCATTATTTGGTGGGTAAGGAAACAATTATTCACACTCACCATCAACCTTTGCAATATTTATAGTCGCAAACCAAGCTACAACACACTAGAAATTTCACGTGGATGGGATTTCTACAATAATTCCATTTGGTAATAATGTATAATAAATCTATATACAAAAATTTTGTTGATATGTTATCAAGGCCTAATGTTAGTGAATTTTTTATTCTTAAGCATAATTATTTCATGCATGAGAGCTATGTTTAACAATATTCTAAAGATGATAATTCTGAGGATGTTTATGAAAATTTGTCTCAAGGAAATCATGTTGAAGAATTGCATTATCATGTTCGCGATAAATTTTTGTATCATCTTGGAAATTTATGTGTTTCACATGGTGAAAGAGTCAACATCATAAGGTAAAATTATACTTCTCTTATTTTTGCTCACATTGGTGTAGGAAAAATAGTTGCACAACTACATAGGTATTGTTATTGGAGTCGTATGAATGAAAGTGTGTCAAGGTATGTAAGAGGATTTTATTTGTGTGCTACCAACCAGCCTAACAATAGAAATTTTGGTTTGGATACTCCACTTCCTATTCCTCGTCCTTGGGAAAGTATTTCTTTAGATTTTGTAGGAGGACTACCTATTTCTAGGAAAGGTCATGATTATATTTATTTTCTTGTGGATCGTTTCACCAATTTATGTGTTTTGATTCCTTGTAAGAAGCAGGTTACAATTGAATAGACTGCAGAAATGTTCTTCCAAAATGTATGTGTGAATTTAGGGTTACCCACTTATATTATTTATGATCGAGATTCTTGATTTCTCAATAAATTTTGGTCAGTTTAATGGGAACTAATGGACACAAATTTGAAGAAGAGAAAACCATTTCATCCATAAATTGATGGCCATAGAGAACTCATAAACAAAATAGTAGAACATCTCCTTTGTGGATACTATAGAAAAAATCCTAAACTTTGGGATGAATGCTTACATTAGATCCAACATACCTACAACAGAGTCAAACATTTTTTTACTCAACCATCTCCATTTGAAGCATGTTTGGGATATTCACCAAAATATTCCTCAGATTTTATCTTTGAAATTTTTTTTGCGGTGGATAGACACAACGAAATAGATAAGTCCAAGCACTTCATTCAATATATTTAGTTGGTTAATTAAATGGTACAAGAATAGTTGGATAAGACTCAAGTGAAGTACAAGGAAAGTCATGATAAACATCGTGTTGACCATATATTCCAAGTGGGAGATCGATTTTTCCTTTATATCAGTAAGGAGAGGCTCCAAGGAGAAGTCAGAAAGCTCAAACCAATTAGATATGGTCCCTTTAAAATCTTGGAAAATATTGGTAATAATTCCTTCCGATTATATTTACCACCATACATGAAAAATTATGTTGTTGTAAATTTGGAAAAATTGAGATGATATGAGCCTTGATCGATTGAAATTTAAGGAAAGAATTTTCATATTCCAACAATAGAATATTTCTCTCCTGAATTCTTAGAAGAATTGCAACAAGATATTGTTCTTTATATGAGGATAAGGACTTCATGCATAGGTAATGTGGAGTACCTTCATGTGGGGCTCAAGAAAACTAATCCAAGTAAGGCCAAGTGGATTGACATCGGAAGGGTGAGGGAGTCATACCCTCACCTACTTTCCAACTGAAAATAGCCTTTTGGTAGTCCTAAAGCTTCTAGTTGTGAGTAATGATCCAGGGGATAAGAAAATGCTCAAAATTGAAAGTGCTTTAAATCACTCAAAGCTAGCGCGATATCATAGTTCTAATCATCCTAAATCCAACTTCGCTTCAATCGCCTCAAGCCAAGATTGTATGATCAAGTTATGATGTTTTAAATTTTTTTCCAAACAACTAAAAATTGAGAAGTAGGGTTGAATATGCAACTGACTGGATAGACCATGCACTGACATTAGAAGCTGACTAGGCAGGCATAATAGACTATATGAATGAACCTGGGCTCAAAATGTTGTAGGTTTGTACTGAGGAATATTTTACTTTTTCATTGGTTCGTTGGTTATGAGGTGGGTCAATGATCAACTCCCACATGGCCCACTGAGAGGGTACCACGTGGCACCTCATGGTTGGAAAAACAAAATTAAAGTGGCCCAAGGGCCTTAGCGAGGTTTGACCCCTTTAACTACCATAACACAACTGCATGACATACCCTTGGACCATTGCATTAGCTATTAACCTATGGAGGATTCCAGATATATTTAAAGTTTAATGTTTGGCACATTGGGGTTAATTTAAAGCCCTCTTCCCACAACTACGCAAGGAACTGGCCAACTGGGGTAAAAATATGACAAGAGGCTACTAATATGATATTCAACCTCTTAGATGACCTTGAGGAAGTGAAATTATAGGAAACATGAAAAATAAACCTTACACAGCATCAACAACATCCCCATAATGTAACCCAACCTTCCAGACTCCTGAACCCTGAGGGAGACCATATTTTTGACCCTTTTGAACCATATTTGTAGGCATTCCAAGGAAAGGTAGTGGCTAGGAGCCTATACACATAGACACAAAATAGCAAGTTAGCGTCTAGGGCCCCATTTGGTCAGTTTTTTGACTGCAAATATGGGATTTGTGCCACCTTTTTAGGCCCAAAGCTCGGGTCATTGCCCAAAACATCATGGAACTCTAGGAGATGATAAACAACATTAAAGAAAAAGGTACAGAAGTAATCACATCATCAAGAAATCATCTAGAACTCTCCTATCCATGACAAAAATTTAGCCAAACATATCACAAACATTGCATCTACAAGTGTAAACACCAAATTTAAACATACAGGTTTCATACTTGTCTAAGAATTTCTAAGATTGCTACCTTATATCATAAGCTACAATAAAATCTATTTGACCATAGATACATTGTGCATTCATTTACAAGTAAAATCATGAATAAATCCATACTTAATCATTGATAAAATACATCTTTACAACCATCATAATAACAACAAAAATACCATGGATACAACAACAATAGAATCCACATAATAAAAAGTGCAATTATACATCAAATATTAAATGGATGAGCTTTTCATTAATGAGTTTAAAAACCAACCGGAGATGGGACTTCCAAGTTCCACTCGACCATAGATTGGCTGAGCCAAATTTTTCTTCAACCAATCACCCCCATGCCATATTCAAAGCATGAATGTGGGGCTCATAACCAGCCAAAAATAGCAAAACAAGCATGAATCCTACCGAAGTTATCCACCTACATCATGAGGAAATTGAGTGCCTCCTAGTCTCTCGAGATTTTACATAATCTATTGTTTGAATCAGGGATTGCTAGGCCCTAAACTGAGACATACTCTCTACGATCTACTAGACATCCCATCCCTAGAATAATAGGCTCAATGGAGAGAAATCCACCTCTTGGCTTTACCGTATATTCCTCCATTCATCGGCAAGGATTCCTAGGCCCACAGAGGCACACAATATGGATTTACCGCAACCCACAGTCTGGTTAAGGGGTTATTAGGCCAGTGGATTTACCATGATCCACATTCTAGTTCAAGTACCACTAGGCCATGTGTTTTTAATTTCAGAGATACACCCTAGTTAGCTTCGAATCCATTCGGAAATCCATCTCAACTCCGGTATGAGAAACCCATCTCATTAAACCTATATGGAAATGGAAAGTTTGTTGGGCCCAAATCAAGGTATGTTCTCACCCTATAATTACTTCAAATTATGTTACAATTTTGGGAGAATTCCTCTTCATATTAACAATAAAGAGAAAAACTATTATGAAAACTAGAACAATTAGACTAATGATGAAAAGGATGTTTTTGTAACATAAAATTGACTTCTCTTATCTCCGCATGTAGGAAGGAAGAGTGGTTGGACCAATAAGAAACGTAAGCTAACCAATAGATGCAAACATATGAGATCTCGGTAGCTCCCGGTGGCCGACAGAAGGAAGACAGACGAATTTGAGTCCAAGAACTCAAACGATAGCCACGTGCAACAGGATGTCATTTGGGAAATACTTTCACATTTTTGAAATCGCCTTTAAAAGGGCGAAGGACAGATGAGAAGAGGAGTCAGAGAAAGGATAGGAAATTCATTCTACAATCGATGCATCAGAACCAACCTGTCTAATTGTATTTTTGTAACATCACTGGATGTAATATAGATCTTTAAACAATAATATTTTTAAGGTTTTAATGCGCTAGATATTCTGGTGGTTTGGGCCCAACCCCTGGAATTTCCTCGCCAGTTTTCATATTTTGTGTAGTTGCAGAACCAATGCTTAAGTATCTGATGCAGTTGTAAAGTATATTTCCATTTAATAATGTTACAGTTCTCTTTTTTCAGGATTGTTAGCCATCATTTTCTTGAATTAGGATAATCGCAATCGTATTTTCCAACTTATGGAAATGTTTCATTATCAGTATATAGTTCCAATTCTTTCAATACCATTGCATTTGTGCTACAGATCGCAGAATAGGCTGATTTTGATGTTATCTATCTATGAATTGCATTCTTATTTTAGCACAATGAATCATTCAGTCGTCGATCAATTTCGATTAATTAATTCATAAAGATAATTCCATTGCAATATTACTTAAATAATTGTTGTACAATTCATTTAAATCGCTTCAGTTATACTGTTGTTCCATTACTACTCAGTTAGTTATAATATTGTTCCATTACTGCTTATTTAGTTATATTGATGTTCCATTACTGCTCAATAGCTATACTATTGATTCAACTCAATTCCATTGTTTTTCATTTTATTTACACTGTTGTTTAATTCAATTCAATTGCTACTTGATTTCTCTAGATTGCTATTCAGTTCAGTTAGATTGTTTTTTAATTCAATTAGATAGTTGCTCAATATTGCTGCTCAACCTTAGGTTAAAAATTAATCCAAGCCACCCCTCTTTACGATAATTGAACTTAGGAAGTCAGCAAATTCTTCCTCATAAATGACAAGGAGTAACTATTAGACGACTTGAATCGCATATATTTTGTCAACACTCTTGAAATAAGAAGACTTACCCCAGGTTGATAATTAAATGAGAAAGCACTAGAGTTGTCAATAATAAGCCACCTCTGTGAGCCCCGACATTTTGGCCCCATTTCCAGGGAGAGTGTTAAGAGTCATCTCCTTTATTCATCTTTCTCCATTACTGTGAAGAAATGGGTATTGAAAACGAGAGGTAAGAACCCGCATACCGGCAAGCAACATGCTTTCCCTCTAGCCCACTTACTAGCAAGTGGTGCAAAGAAACATAGGATAGGTGATCTTGTTTTATGTCTAGGAAGAAAAATATAGAAACAATCCAAAATAATTCTCAACCATCCTCACAATCTAAAGGACCGGTAATCCTTGGAAGAAAAAAATATATAGATGAAATCATTAAGAAAGTTGAATCTCAGGCATCTATAGGACCCAGAACTATTTCCATTCAAAGTCATAATACACTTCCTCAGGCGGCAGCCTCACCATCTTTAGCTCATGCCGACATTCACTGTGAGAGAGAGGGGTATGAGCAAAGCCTGCAGACTAACATTCATATAAGCACTGACCCTTCAAAAGAGGGAGGCTCTTGCAACCTACAAGAAGGAGGGGATGAAACTAGTGGAGGAATACACATAGAAATATCAGAACCTAAATAGCCTAAAGAAGTGATCGAAACAGAAGTACTTAGGATCCCAGATCAGGGAAGTGTTGTAAAACCCCCACCGCATTCACCTCCCAAGTCTATTAGAATCACTCCTCTAGATCAAGAAGTTCCTGAAGATTTCTAGCACCTCTTTGATCATATGGAAAATAACCAAAATTAGAATCAGAGGCAGACATTAACATTAGAACACCCTATTGTTGATCATGCTGCCAATGCCCCTATGAAATCCATTTCCTTGCACAACATCCCCACCTTTCATGGATTAACCACATAAGATATTGATGCATTCCTATTTGAATTTGATGTCTTATGCAGAGGATATGACTACACCACCGATCCCCAGAAACTAAAATGATTTCCCTCTAATTTAAAAAGAACTGCGCTACGTTGGTTCATGGGATTAGGTGGAGGAAATATAAACAACTAGGACCAAATGAAGAATATTTTTCTTACCAAATACCAAGACTATTGTCGAACCTGAGATATAAAAGATGAAATCATCAACATGTCTACAAAAGACAATGAAACATTAGAGGAATACGTAGAAATATTTCGATACAATTTACAAATATCCCCATATACCATGCTATCCAAGGAAATTTTGAAAGCCATGATGCTTAAGGGGATGAAGGAAGAATGGTTTGAGATGCTTAACATAATGGGGAAGGGAGATATTTACCAGGAAGAATACGACGAGATTATGTCCTTATGCATTAGATGCTCTTAGGGTAGCTCATGCAATAGGCCTATTGGGCGTGATTGTATGAAGAAAGACCTTAAGCAGACCAATGGCAATGTAACCAGAGCAGAATTTGGAAATATGTTAGAAAATTTCAAAACTGACATCCTGGGTACTTTGAAAACAAAATTTGATGTTTTACAAGAAAAACAGAAACAAGCTATAGCAGAACGAAACCTAGCCATCTTTTGCCAAAGATGTCAGAAGAAGCACATCCAAAGGGAGTGTCCTTTAGACATGGTTCAGACTTGTGCTATCTGCACTAAGGATCATACCACTGACTAGTGTCCTTTACTTCCCCGGCTGAAAGCCATCTACAAGGAAGTATAAGAAGGAATAGAGCTAGTCTATTTAATGAATCAACGTCAGAAATGGAAAGCACGACCTGGAATACCGCAAGACCTGCCTCAGCAAAACCCTGCAACAACTTGGTAGACTCAAAACTCTTTCCTAACCTGGCCAAACCAAGTGTTTCCTATGGCATGCTGGCCTGCACAACATCCATAGGGGAATAATTGGAAAAAATTTCCTTGCTCTCCTCCTTATTGGCACAATTTTCCATATCAAAGCCAATGACCAAACCCCCCTACTCAAAACACCAATTGGAATTGGCAGCGACCCATGGGAGTGGCCAATCATCCAAAAGGAGCAGGGACCCAAAGTCAACCTACATTGCCAGGCCCCTACCCAGTTCAGCATAACCATCAACCTGCCATTAATTGCTAGCCCAACCCAATCGTAATCCCAATAACATACTGTTTCAACTAATTTAGATCATAGAAAATCCAAAACCCAATGCCAAACAGAAACAGTGCAACGAATTGAGGTTAATATTAGGATGTACCATCTTGCCTATATAAGCCACAACTCCACCTCGAGCCCGAATTGAAAACTCAACAGAACCTAGCTTAACGAATATAACATAAACGAGTAAAGATAAGGAAACAACTAGTCAACAAATCCATGAAGAAATTAGGGTGACTCCACCTCCATTTCCTGAAAGATTAAATATGCCTAGGCCTATAATCACTCCATATTTTGACATCCTGGGGGAATTAAGAAACCTTGTATCAAAATTCCTCTTCTCCGAGCCATCCAAGACATTCCCATCTATGCAAAGACAATCAAAGAATTATGTGGAAAAAAACAAGTCAAGAAAGCAAAGGTTGCACCCACTGTTCATGTGGTAGGAATGCTATTTGACTTGTTGTTAGGTAGGGAATCACCTGTGAAATATGAAGACCCAGGAAACCTCATTTTAACTGTGAAAATCTCTAGCCACTCATTTCCAAACACATTGGTTGAACTGGGGGAAGCTATTAACATCCTAACTACTAGAGCTTGCAAAAAACTGGGCATATCAACTTTAGAACCTACAACCACACTTTTGGAACTAGCTGATAGGTCTGTTATCAGAATGGAAGGTATAGTGCAAGACATCATGGTCTCTGTGGACTCATGGGAATAACCAGATGATTTTTTAGTTATTAATCCAAAAAAAAAGGATGGAAGGGCACCCATTGATTCTTGGCCGACCTTGGCTGGCCACAGCAGATGGTTACATAGGCTATCGAGCAGGTAGCATGAATATCACTAGAGGAGATTCTATAAAAAATATCATTATTTATCCGCCTACCAAACCAATATTGGCCTCGGTAAAAATTCACAAACATACAAATACATGTTGGGAGAAAAACATCTATCCACCTCTGACACTAGTAGAAGCTCTCAAATTCAAGGATCAAACTGAAGATGATGTAATCAATAATTTTATGAATCAGTCACCCACGCCTGAAAATATAAAATTCCAAAAGTTGGAAACAGTCCTCGAACATGAATATCAAGAGGATCCTGTGACACACTTAGATACTCAACATATCTCCACAACCATTGTACGTAACAGCGTACCTATTGAGATTGAGCCAGGAAAGGTTCTGAATATTAATGGTAGTTTGGATGACGACCAAAAACAGAAACTCATAAAATTCCTCCGGAAGCACCAAGGTGCATTTCCGGGGGACTACCAAGACATTAAGGGTTTAGACCCATAGCTATGCATGCACCATATCTATACGAATAGGGAAACATGCCCGTTAGACAACCCCAACAAATATTAAACCCACACTTAAAAGATATTGTAAAATAGGAGTTGCAAAAACTGTTAGATGTAAATTTATTTATCCAATTTCAGATAGAAAATGGTCTCCCCTCTGGTAGTTGTTCCTAAAAAGAATGGGAAGTGGAAAATTTGCGTAGATTACAGAGAATTAAATAAGGCAACGCCGAAAGACCATTTCCCCCTCTCCTTCATTGACCAAGTCCTTGATACATTGGCTGGGAAATGGTTCTTCTCCTTTCTTGACATATTTAGTGGATATAATCAAATCCAAATAGCTCCCAAAGACCAAGATAAGACAATATTTACCATCCCATGGGGCACTTTTCCTTACAAAGTTTTACCGTTTGGATTATGTAATTCCCCAGCAACATTTCAGAGAGCCATAATTAGCATTTTTTCTGACTTAATAAATGAAGGACATGAAATCTATATGGATGATTTTACATGCTATGGGGAAGACCTTGATCAAGCTATAGAAATGCTAGAAAAAGTGTTAGAACAATGTATTGCTACTATATTATGTCTAAGCAATGAAAAATGCCACAAGACGATGATTGAGGGGGTAATCCTAGGTCACTACATTTCTGCGGCTGGAATACAGGTCGATCCGGCTAAGATAGAGGTAATCCTTCTGTTGACCACACCTTGTACATAGACAGAGGTGCACAGTTTTCTGGGGTATGCGGGATATTATCACAGATTTATAAAAAAATTCTCACAGATAGCTGCACCTTTGTATGCATTGACTGGGAATGTTGAATTCCATTGGACAGAAAAATGTGACACTGCTTTTACAGACTTGAAGAGGCTGGTCTCAACAACACCAATCGTGCCAGGTCCTAACTGGAAACGACCCTTTCACATATCTTCTAATGCATCTGATATAGCAATAGGAGCAGTCCTTGGCCAAGAAGAAGTCCGGAAGCCTTATGCTATTTATTATATCAGCAAAAACCTTAATCCTGTCGAATTAAATTATATAGTGACCGAAAAATAATTTGTGGCTGTCATTTATGCTATCAATAAATTTAGGCACTATATAACTGGATATCAAGTGTTCCTGTATACTAACCACTCTTCTATTAGATATTTAGCTAACAAACCAATCACGAATGGGAGAATAACTCGCTGGTTACCGTTGTTGTAGGAATTCGATATAGCAATCAAAGACCGTACAGGGAAGGAAAACGTGGTCGCAGACTTCCTGTCTAGAGTCCCCAATACAGAAGACATGCTAACAGTTGAAGATCAATTCCCTAACAAACACTTGTTTTTTGTAGCGGTAAAAACACCATGGTATGCAGATGTGGCAAATTATCTGGCAGTGGGGAAGCTACCCGGACACTTAACATAGAAAGAATTGAAACTAATTGTACAACACAGTGCAAGATTCTCTTGGATTGGGGGATACCTATTCCATACAGGAGCTGATATTCACATACGTAGATGCATAAGGGAGGATGAAATCTATGACATCTTACGAGCCTGTCACAATGAACCATGTGGTGGCCATTTTGTAGAACGTAGGACATGGCATAAAGTGTTGCAATTACGCTATTATTGGCCTATGATTTCAAAGACGCAAGGAAATATGTTCAGGCCTACGATAGTTGCCAAAGAATAGGTTGGCCAAGCCAAGCTGATTAAATGTCGCTACAACCACAATTGGTGGTGGAGCCATTTGAATGGTGGGCATTGGACTTTGTTGGGCCATTCAACCCACCATTGAACCAGAAAGCCGACATATTAGTTTCCATGGATTATGTCACCAAATGGGTAGAAGCAGTGGCCTTGTAAAGAGCCATGGAAGAATCAGTAATTAAGTTTCTCTTTGAACTATTTGTGCGATACAGATTGCCAAGGGAAGTGCTAGCCGTTGGAGGGGAACAATTCACAGGAAATAAGATCACATCCACCTTAAGGAATCACCATATCATCCACAAAGTTACGTCTCCTTACCACCCATAGGCCAATAGGAAAGTCAAAAGCACCAACAAAGTACTGGAGACAATCCTTACCAAGATAGTAGCAGCACATTTTCGGGACTACACCACTAAACTACTAAAAGCCTTATGGGCTTATCGTACAACCTGGCGAAATACCACTAGATATTCACCATATCAGCTAGTATTTGGGAGAGAACCTATCTTCCCTATTGAATTCGAAATTAAAACTCTGAGAATAGTTCGGGAAGTGGGATTAGACTTAACAGAAGCTGAAGCTAGGAGACTCCAACAAATAAATGAACTGGAAAAAATTCGATTGCTAGCCCTGCAACGCACAACCATCATTCAATAACAGCGAGCCAAGTGGCACTACAACCTAATAAAGAATAAGGTATTTCAAAAATGAGATTGGGACCTCATCTATGACTTCAGATTCCAAGACTTTTTAAGAAAACTGCAAACAAGCTGGCTCGGTCCATATGAGATTCAAGAAGTACATAGCAATGGTACCCTCACCTTGACCACCATAGATGGGTCTGGTTCAACATTTCTAGTTAATGGACACAGAGTACGCCTCTATTGCAAACCTCTCATGAAAGAATCTTTCTGTCAATAGGTACAAAATGATCCCACCATTCAAGTTGTGGTGCAAGGGGGTGATAAACCCACAAACTCAAGTACATGAGAGGTTTTTCTAGCATCACTTGTAAATAAAGTATATAATTGTCTTGTCTTTTTGTACTCTTCACATTTTCAATTTATTTTCCTTGTAAGATTATGTTTTTATTGTTGTTCAATTAGGGGACAACTGCTGTTCGATCTTTGAATGGTTGTTGTTCAGTTGAATTGAACATCAGCCCATTTGCACTTTTATTTTTGTTGTTCAATTCATGGACAGTCATTGTTCAATCTTTGAATTGCTACTGTTCAATAGAATTGAATAGCCATTTGATGTGTTTTTATTTTTACTGTTCAATTTGTGGATAGCTGTTGTTCAATATCTGAACGGCTACTACTCAATTGAGCAACCATTTGTGGTGTTTTTATTTTTGATGTTCAATTTGTGGACAGTTTTTGTTCAGTATTCGAATGGGTGCTGATTCAACCAAAATTGAATAGACATTTTCACGTTTTTAACTTTGTTGTTCAATTCGTGAATAGATTCTGTTCAATCCTTGAATGGATGTTGTCCAGTCAAACTAAAAAACTATTCTATTGGTGTTTTTTATTTTTTCTATTCAATTCGGCAACAGTTGTTGTTCAATCTTTGAACGGGTGTTGTTCAATCAAATTGAACAGTCATGGTTGTGTTTTTTTATTTTTGATGTTCAATTCGAGAACAACTGCTGTTCAATCTTTGAATGGCTGCGGTTCAACCAAATTGAACAACTATTTTCTGTGTTTTTATTTTTTTTGTTCAATTCATGGACATCTATTGTTCAATATCTGAACTATTGCTGCTCAATTGAACAACCATTTGCGGTGTTTTTATTTTTGTTATTCATGGACAACTACTGTTCGGTCTTTGAATGACTGCTGATCCAACCAAAATTGAATAGCAATTTTCACATTTTTAACTTTGTTGTTCAATTCTTGAACAACTGTTGTTCACTCCTTGAACGAATGTTGTTCGGTCGAACTAAAAAATTGTTCATTTCTATGTTTTTATTTTTTCTGCTCAATTCGAGGACAACTACTATTCGATCTTTGAATGACTGTTGTTCATTCGAATTGAACAGTTGTTTTTTGAGTGCTTTTTAATTGTGCCGAGCAATGTTTGAACAATTTTTGCTCAATCTCTAAACAACTGATGTCCGAACAACTTAAATAACCATTATTTTTTGGTTTTTAAACTCATGTGGTGCTCATTTATTAAAAATTTTTCCGGATTATCCACATTGCTAGAGAACGAGTGTCAATCTTCATTCTAGTTATCTAGCAATGTGGATAATCCGGAAAAATTTTTAATAAACCATTCTTTTTGTGTTTTTTTCAAATTGAGTAACCTTGAGTAGGGAATGGTAGTTGAAAGAGAGAGGGAAAATGGTAAAATTACAAATATGATGGCCCTTTGGCACTATAATTCTTAAATAGGAAGCTGACATTATGCACACACGAAATGAAAGGCTAAGTCACCCTCAAATAAAATATGGTATCATACAATACATGAGCTTATGATGATATATCTTTCTACACTATTCGAGTAATATGTCCCTACAACATGAGGGAATGGAACAAGGGGTATGAATGGTATGGGAATTTTTTTCTACTTCTTTCACCATCCCTCACTCTTAAGTAGTTAATGAGCCTCCCTCTATGTATAGAAATAAATTATTATTTGTTCATGCAAATCTTTAAGACGATAGGGGGTCTCATTAAGAGCCATCCTACCATGATCATAGGGATTTAACAAGTGACATGCCCATAATGGCTACCACAACAAGGTAATGACCCTCTCATCTACTAGAAGGATATGAGGTCTCATCATGAGCCAACCTGATCACTCTGTTACAATTCTACTGAATGGAATTATGTCTATCTGGCTACCACACCAGCATAATGACCTCCTTATAGATCAAGATGTTACAATTCAAAAGGAATTACTACACTTACATCCAGATTTTAAGAAGAGGATAGGGGGTCTCATCACAATCCAACCTACCACGTTCATAAGAGTGTCGCAAGTGACCTTCCCACTATGGCCACCATACCAGGTTAATGACCTTCTTAACTACCTGAAGGACAGGAGGTCTCATCATGAGCCAACATGATCACTTTGCTACAACTCTAGTGAGTAGCACCATGGTTATCTGGCCACCATACCAGAATGGTGATCTCTCCATAAATTTGGAAAAATAACTATTCTTACATAAGGATCCTGGCTCATTTTTCTGGTTAAAATAGCAACCCTATCGAGGCTAGGAATGCCTGCTAGCAACAGTGGCTTTGCTTGTGGTATGAAAGTATGCTCCTTCAATAGCCAATTTATTTTATATACACCTTGTCTTCCATTCTTCGTCCACAAGCTATTACTCGAATTAGTAATAATTATGACCTTCCATAAGAATAACCAACAAATATATACTTACATATTTTGAACCTCGGGATGACAATGCTAATAATTACTTGACTCAGTCTTGCTTCTGTCATAACTTTTTAGTTGTACAATGACATCATATTGCAATAATGGTTATGCCATTTTCTCTCGCTTTCCAGTTACTTCCACACAAGATACAATTATGAAAACCTCTAAATCTGACCTTTATACTGCATATGTTAGTAATTACTGAACCGCCTGCTCCTTCACACGTAGATTATCATTACCAAATTCGGACATTCCCCTGTCTACATTCATGAGAGACCAAATCTCTCCGATACTTGAGGGCGTGGGTGCCCTTTCTTCGAGGGAGGGGGTGTAATTGGTATTAATTCAACAAGCATGTGAAATCCCTACACAAATCTTGTTAGACGCATTGATAAGACCAGAGGAACACTACAATTAAGGCATGAAAATTATTTGCATAGAGCCACAATCTCCTTTTCGCTTTCATACAACATCTAGATGAAACAACAGAGCCAAGAAGAAATACAATCAGAGGAAAAGAGCATATCAGCTATGGGAGGAAATACCCTTCGAAGCGAGCCTACAAATTTTCTAGTTTTAGAGGCAGTGAGTGCCATCCTCCAGTGAGCTGGATGGCTGACATATGTACATAGACTACAGGGATTCAACATGAGAATTGCAATCAAGTTTCTACAAAATTTGCAGGAAGGGAAAACCAGAGTCAAAGGTCGAACTATACTAGTTACAAGGGGAATTATCATGGAAGTTTCTGGAATAGCAGCGCAAGGAGAAAGATGGGCAGAGAAGCATCTCCTCCTAAGAGAAGCAGTAGTAGCATACCATGACCTGGAGGAACCGTTGGAATGAAAAAAAGAGGGATTAATTTTTCCTCTCTACACTAGCCATGGTAGGAGCTGGCAGCATTCATCCAAAATTTTATTACATGTGAAGTATGTCAGGATGTGGTAAAACCTCGACAACTCAAATTTTTAGCTGCACTTAAAAAAAAATATTTCAATTAATCTACCTGCCTTCTTGAATTCCTTATTGCATGATACTACTGGTCGATTGAGGAAAGCCAAAAATCCCCAAGCAGTGGTTAGTCACTAGGGGTTAATAAAACTAATCATTATTCATGAGCAAGATAGGTAGCAGATGTTGTGTAACCAGCTCCAAAAATAGAAGAAAAGAGATATAAACGCCTTAGAAATAAGCCACTTCGAGGGGGAAACCTCCAATACATTACATAAATGAGCAATTCTTGGATGATACAATTTACAAAACCTCCTTTCTATATATAGGAGTTCATGGGGCCATAATGTAGTCCTAGTGGGGCCAAAATGTAATCCTAGCCGACCTAACAATAATAATTTAAGGGCACAATAATAACAATATGGGGGTTACAAGGGTACAATAATAACAATAAGGGGGTTACACTAACAACAATAAGGGACTATACTAGAAATATAGGGACCTAACATGCCCCTCTCCTTCAAAAAAGTGTTGTCCTCAACGCTTGAGTAGCTCTGGGTGCTTCTGTATAAAATTCTCATCCTCCCATGTAGAATCTTAAGTGGGTAAGTTCTTCCACTTGATGAGATACTCTGAAATTGATCGATTCCGTAGTTGTCGAGTTCTTGTTTCCGTGACCGCTTCAGGTTCCAATATGATTTTTCCTTCCTCATCAAGTTCTGGAAATATTGTTTGAACTGGAAGATTTTCACCTATAACCTTCTTTAAGCATGAAACATGGAAAGCTGGATGCACTCGTGAAGAAGCGGGAAGCTCCAATTTGTATGCCATAGTACCAATCTTTTGCAACACCTTGTAAGGACCATAGTACTTTGGTGATAATTTATTATCCTTCTTAGCTTGCTTGAGGGACATTTGTTTGTATGGTTGTAGCCGTAAAAATACCCAATCTCCTACATCAAAACTTCTCTCATTGCGATGTTGATCTGCCTGTTGTTTCATTCGATTTTGTGCCAAATTCAGGTTATCCTTTAAGAGTTGGAGAACTTCTTGTTGATGCTCGATGTGATCTTCCACTGCTTGAACCTTCAAATTTTCCCTTAAATATGATGTGATGGATGGTGGATGATATCCATATAGTGCCATAAATGGTGTCATTTTTGCTGCAGTATGGAAGGAAGTGTTATACCACCATTCAGCGAGAGGTAACCACTTGACCCATTGTGTTTGTTTATCAGATACAAAACAACGAAGATATCCTTCCAAACATTTATTTACTATCTCAGTTTTACCATCACATTGAGGATGATAAGATGAGCTATGAGCTAATTGAGTACCCAAACAAGAAAATAACTTCGTCCAAAAATTTCTAGTAAAAATGGGATCTCTGTCGCTAACAATAACCCTTGGGCTTCCATGTAGCTTTTGAATTGTGTCCATAAATGTAGTACCAACTGTACTTGCTTTAAATGGATGAGATAATGCACAAAAGTGTGCATACCTTGTAAGTCTCTATCAACTACCACCATGATGACACTCTTTCCTTCGGACTTAGGTAAACCTGTGATAAAATCCATTGAAATCTCCTCACAACGTTGACTTGGAATGGATAAAGGTTGTAGAAGTCGCGGTGTCTTAATTGTCTCAAATTTATTTTTCTGGAAAACCAAACATTCCACCACAAAATTTTGAATATCAGTTTTAAGGCCATCCCAAAAAAATTATTTCTTCACCCTGTGGTAAGTTTTTATCCTGAGTGTCCTCCTAAAAAAGAAGTGTGCAATTCCAAAAGAATCTTTTGTTTTAGTTGTGAATTCTTAAAAATATATAAGCGATCTTTTTACCATAAGGAATCATTTTTCCAACTAAATGTATCAGATATACTACGATCTTGCTGCAAATTTTGAATGAGTGTCCATATATATTTGTCCTTCTTCCATTCATCTCTTGCTTCGGTTATCCAATCTGGTTGGATAATAGAAATGGCACAAAGAAATGCTTCCAGGTCTTCATTCTTTCTTGAGAGTGCATCTGCAACAAAATTAACCTTTCCTTTTTTGTAGATTATTTCAAAGTCATAACCCAACATCTTTGTGACCCATTTTTGTTGCTCTTCTGAAGATTTTCTTTGTTCCAAAAGTGTTTAAGACTATCATGATAATTTTTTACCTTGAAGTGTCTTCCCATTAGGTAAGTTTTCCATTTCTGTAGTGCATGTAGTATTGCTAACATTTCCTTCTCATAAATAGGTTTTTGTAAATATTTTCCTTTGATTGGACGACTTTCAAAAGCAATGGGTCCTCCTTCCTGCATTAAAACAACACCAATTCCATTTCCTGAAGCATCACATTCCACAATAAAGGTTTTTGTGTAGTCTAGCGTAGCTAAGACCGGTGCTAGGCACATTTCCTCTTTAAGATGTTCAAAGGCCTTAGTTGCTTCAGGATTCCATGAAAATTCATCTTTCTTCAATAATGTTGTTAGAGGTGCTGCTATTCTCCCATAATTCTTAAAAAACTTGAAATAATACCTTGTTAACTCGAGAAATCCTCGCAACTGTTTTATGGTTGTGGGTACTTTCCATTCCTTAATGGATTTAATTTTCTTAGGGTCTACCTTAACACCCTCGTGAGATACAATATGACCCAAATATTCCACCTCTTGTACTCCAAAGAAACATTTGGATGTTTTTGCATATAATTGTTTCTCCTGCAATAGTTTGAGCACCTTGTCAACATGTCCAACATGATCCTTCCAAGACCTGCTGTAGATTAGTATATCATCAAAAAATACTAGCACAAATTTTCTAAGGAAGTGTTTGAAAATGGAATTCATCAACCCTTGAAATGTAGAAGGTGCATTGGTAAGGCGAAAAGGCATTAAAAAAAATTCATAATGACCCTCATGAGTTCAAAATGTTGTTTTTGGAATATGTTCAGTCTTCATTCTAATTTGATGATATCCTGAATGAAGATCCAACTTGGTAAAATAAATTTCTCCATGTAATTCATCGAATAATTCATCAATCATAGGAATGTGAAATTTATCTTTAATGGTGAGCTTATTGAGCTCCCTATAATCCGGACACATGCGCCATGATCCATCCTTCTTGTTTACCAATACTATAAGAGCATAGAAAGAACTTTGACTAGGTTGAATTATACCCGCCTCTAACATTTCTTCAATCATACATTCAATTTCACTCTTTTGGACATAAGGATATCTATAAGGCCTGATGTTTGGAGGAACACTTCCTGGAATCAAATGAATAGCATGATCATGATCACGAATAGGTGGGAGTCATTTGGGAGTTTCAAACACCTTGGAATGATTGTCCAAGACTTGTTGGAGATCTGCAGAAATAGATGATTTTGATGTTGGAACTTCTAGTGAGCATAATTGTGCAATTACGCCTCGTTTTTATTTCTTTAGAAGCTTTGTCATGACATTAGAGCTTATTATCTTTCCGGGCTTCCCTGCAATACCCCGTAATTCGACTTCCTTCCCTTTTGAAAAAAAATTCAAGAAAATTTCTTGAAAATTAAAAGCTACCATCCCCAAATATTGTAACCATTGTACTCCTAGTACAACATCAGAACCTCCCATAGGAATGGAAATCATTGGAATATTTAATACATATCCCCCCATGGTTAGATTTATATAATGGAATTTTCCAGAGAAATTTATAGTTCCTCCATTTGCAACCATCACTTGACATTCTGGTGTTGGGTATAGGAAACAATTTAATTCCTTGGCTACCTTACAATGAATAAAATTATGGGTGCTATCTGAATCAATCAACACTATTACCTTTTTCTTCTTGATATGTCCTTCTATCTTGAGAGTTTAAGGAGTGGTGATTCCTGCCAGTGCATTACACGATATGATCGGACTTATTTCTTCCTCTTCTATGGCTGGTTCCTGGTGTATATCCTCTTCTTCTTAATTTTCTTCTTCCTCTTCACAATCTATGTAAAATAATTTCTTCTCAGCACACTTATGACCGTTAGTGTATTTTATATCACAACTATAGAAAATCCCTTTTTCTCTTTTTTCTTCCAATTTTTGTGGTGTCAACCTTGTAGGTTGTGGAAATCTAGGCGTAGGAACACTTCCTTCTCTATAGAAGTGAGTGGTAGGCTTCCTTGTTGCCATAATTTTACATTCAAATTTTCTTGCCAACCTGAATGCCTTCTCCAATGAATCAGGTTCCAAAACGCGAACTTCATGTTGGATGTTATCCTTTAAAGTGCCTATGAAGAGATCAATACTGTGTTCCTCTGGAATATCAGTAACCCCTATATTCAATTTTTGGAAGTCCTCAATGTGCTTACCAACTAAACCCTTTTGTTTGAGATTTATCAATTGGCTAAAGAAGGTGTTGCTCTTTGTATCCTCATAATGTGCTATCATTTCCTCCATAAAAATTGACCAAGTGACAATTTTTTTATGGAAGCAAAGCCATCGATACCATACAAATGTATTTTGTTCTAAATGTAAAGTTGCAATGCGTACCTTTTGTGTGTTTTGCACATCATGGAGATCAAAATATTGCTCCATCTGTAGTATCCATGTTACAGGATCCTTTCCATCAAACTTCCTCATATCCATTTTTGGAATATGGTGGTTCTTCCCGCCAATATTAGAGTTTATGAAATCACGATTAACATTTATTTTGTTCTCATCATGAGTTTCCTCTACTATCTTTTCACCATTAGGAAACATTTCTTGTATCAACTTTGTCAAACCTTCCATGTCTGCTTTTAGATCATTCTTCATGTTTTCCATTTTAGCTTCCATGTCATCCATCTTAGATTCCATGCTAGCTTCCATGCCATCTATCTTAGATTCCACGAATTTCTTCAAACCATCCATATTATTCTACAAACCATCCATATTATTATTCACACCATCCATCTTCGCTTCCACACCTTTCTTCAAAACTTCCATTTCATTTTTTTGCTGCTCTTTGCGAGAGAGAAATTTGGTGCACTTGCTCTTGTAATTTTGATACATCATGTTGCAATTATTCATCTTCATGAGTCATAGTAGAGCCTTCTGAAGGCTTAATGGGTGTTGAATTATTTTTACGGGGCATTTTTTAGAACCAAATACTAATATCTATTCTAAAATATGCCCTTGGAATCAATTCAAATTGATTCTTCAAACAAGACTTATGTAATTCGGGAAAAAAAATACACACCTTTTTTTTGCTTTTGAGGAGCTCGATATTGAAATTGGATTATCTCTGTGATTACGACACTTCAATATCTAAAATTTAGCACTGAATTAGCCCTATGAATTCTCTTTTTAATTCCACAGGTCTGACCTGATTTGGATTCCCCAAGACAAAGTTATGTCCAATCTCCCACAATGACCTAATTATGGACTAGTTCAGTAGAGTGAAATTGTATGACTTGACACACGTCACGGTTTCATCCTTAGGCTCTGAAATTGATAGAAAAGAAACGAAATTCCTTGTACTTGTGACCACTTTTTACAGCACTCCAATTTGATGCTCAGAGAGAGAGTTATGAAACTTTTCCCACGATCACCTCTTTGAGATGAAATTTGGGAGCCTGAAAAAGCACTACCTTCCACAGATCATATCTCCGAAAATATTGCGAAGCAAGCTCTAAAATTTTTTGACGAGTTTCCTCAGGATTTTGGTTTCGCACCATAAACATTTCATATTCTGAACCTTCGTAGAAAAAAAGATATAGCGAAAATTCCACGATGACCTGTTTAGAGTAGCGAAACCCTAGAACCCAAAGCTCTGATACCAAATGTTGTGTAACCAGCTCCAAAAATAGAAGAAAAGAGATATCAATGCCTTAGAAATAAGCCACTTCAAGGGGTAAACCTCCAATACATTACATAAATGAAAAATTCTTGGATGATACAATTTACAAAACCTCCTTTCTATATATAGGAGTCCTGGGGCCATAATGTAATCCTAGTGGGGCCACAATGTAATCCTAGCCAACCTAACAATAATAATTTAAGGGATAATAACAATATGGGGGTTACAAGGGTAAAATAATAACAATAAGGGGGTTACACTAACAATAATAAGGGACTATATTAGTAATATAGGGACCTAACAGCAGATAGCCTGGGAAAATTTCATTAACCCTGAGGCACAGGAACCAGAAATAAACCCTAACGGAACCAAAATTGAGTCCCCCAGGGTAAATAAACTAAGAAGAAAAAGGACTCGAACCTCAACTTCAGAACCAGGCAGGTAAAAATGGTCTAGGACACTCCAAGGAACCTCTAACCTCATGGAGGAAGCAGGACCATCCCATGCACCCTTGAAAGATTTCAAGGAAGAAATGGCTCGAGTCCTAGGACAAATAAGGACAGAATATGAATTAAGAAACCCATTGGGAGAAGGGGAGAAAGAGGAAATTTTTGATAAATCTGCCAACCCTAGTAGCTCTGGCCACACTAACGTCCTACTTGACCAAGAGGAACCACGAGATGATGAGGCTCTGTCCCCTATTGATAATTATGAAGTGTATAGTGATGGGCAGACAGAGGAGAGAATGGAATCACAAGATCAGTCAGGTGACACTGTCCTTGTGGAGGAAAGCACACACAGGGAGATAGCCCCTTTTTCACCAAGAGGTAGCATTTCTCCTCCTAGTTAGGACCATCACATTGAAATAAATTATAAAGACGTAATCAGACACACCATTTTAGACACCATCCCTAAAATGGGGAATTCTGCTCCCCTACCACCTGCTGAAATTAGGACAGGTGAAGATTCAAATGAAAGGAGAAGTGAGAAACTAAGAAGGACCCGAAAGAGATTAAATAAATTCGTAAAATATCTGAGAAAACAATTGATGAAAGAAAGAAGGGCCCAGAAGCCAAATAAAGAAACCTCTGTTGTAGGAACTCAAATAGAACTAGTAAATGCCATTGAAGGTGAAATGCAAACTGACTTAGCCGACACCGTGGAAACTGGAATACAAACCAATTTTATAACTACTACAGAATCTGGGGTAGATACCAACTTAGCAGATGCCATTGAGGCTGAAATGCATATAGAAATGGCAAACACCATCGAAGCCTCCACCCAAACTGAGCAGAAGGTTATAGAAGAAAAGGGGACCCAAATAGAGGAAGCCCTTGCTTATGGCCATCTAGTAGAGAAAGATGCAAACCATAAATTATGAAATGAACTAGTGCAAGTGCGGCATGAGCTAACACAGTGTAGGAAGGAGGTGGTGCCATTACAAGAATATCATGCATTGCTAAAAAAGTTCACTAACCTTTCCTCCATAGAAGACGAAACATTTTCCCAGCTTAGAGGAGAACAGGCAAAGGTTAAAATGGGATAAGAGCAGGTGGAGCAAGCTAAGAAGCAAATCTCTACAATTTTCTCTCTATAGAATGATGCGATATCATGCAGAGCTGCGGCAACTAACTATGCCTTGTTCCTAACAGAACAATATTTACTCTTGAAATTTAAATCTGTCAGGGAAGGAAAATCCACTACTTTTAGGACCATAGAAGAATTTGTCCATTGTTGTAATGATCAAGATGAGTAGGTCCAACGCCTCATGTGTGAACTTTACATGCATAACTTCTTCTTAGAAGAAGACATGGACAGCAACCCTAGCCCCTTTATAGGGGATGTGCAACTATAAGCCTTCCTTTCATTTGCTAGAAACCAGGTAAGGTGGGCCAAAGCCTACGGAATCTTCGAAAAAAGAGAGCATAACCTAGATTTATGGGTCAGGGGGGAGCCTACAAAACCCCTGCAACTGATAATCTAGAACAAAAACTTCATGAGAAGGCAAGGTGTGAGGACTAGGCTAGGGCCCATCCATAAAGATATCATAGAAAAATCACGAGAATACTTTGGGGACATTCGTGAAGCGGCCTTAGCAACAACTAAGAAAATATTTATGACCTCCATGAACAATATGAAGGATAGGGAGCCATTCAGTTATATGAATTTAAAAGTTGTTGCCTCCAGATTCCTCTCATACAGTAGCCTAGTGTACAACATGGGGCCTACCTGGTTGGTATGTAGATACATAAGCCCTCTCCTCTGGTATCCTCCAAAGGATTATAATCACAATTACGAATTACCAGAAGGATCCACATGCGCTTCCTTTACACTCATGAAATGAAAACAAGGCTTCAGAGAATACAACGAAAAGGTTTGCCCTGACTACTCCTTAACATAGATACATCTCAATCATCTGTTTGCATGAGGACATGCAATTAGTTAAGCAGGGGAGTATGTTGGGCCCAAATTAAGGTATGTTCTCACCCTGTAGTTACTTCAAATTATGTTACAATTTTGGTATAATTCCTCTTCATATTAACAATAAAGAGAAAAAAGATTATGAAAACTAGAACAATTAGACTAATGATGAAAAGGTGTTGTGTAACCAGCTCCAAAAATAGAAGAAAAGAGATATCAACATTTTAGAAATGAGCCACTTCGAGGGGGCAACCTCCAATACATTACATAAATGAACAATTCTTGGATGATACAATTTACAAAACCTCCTTTCTATATATAGGAGTCCATGGGGCCATAATGTAATCCTAGTGGGGCCACAATGTAATCCTAGCCGACCTAACAATAATAATGTAAGGGCACAATAATAACAATATGGGGGTTATAGGGGTACACTAATAAAAATAAGGGGGGCTACACTAACATAATAAGGAGCTACACTATTAATATAGGGACTTAACATGCCCCTCTCCTTCAAACAAGTGTTGTCCTCAACGCTTGATTATTTCTTGATGCTTCTGTATAAAATTCTCATCCTCCCATGTGAAATCTTCTACAGGAAGTTCTTCCACTTGCTGAGATACTCTGAAATTGATCGTACTTGTCGAGTTATTGTTTTTGTGACTGCTTCATAACTTATTTCGATGTCATGTTGATCTTCTTGTTGTTTCATTAGATTCTGCACCAAAGTTGGGTTATCCTTTGAGAGTTGGAGAACTTGTTGTTGATGCTCGATGTGATCTTCCACTAATTTATCATCCATATTTGCTATTATTTTATCCTTCAAACCATCCAACTTAGTCTCTATTTCTTCTTTTAAACCATCTATGTTATCTTCGGTTGCTCTTCGTAAGATCGAAATTTGTTGCACTTGGTACCGTAATTTTGATATCTCATACTGCAATTCTTCCACTTCATGCATCACAGTATAGATTTCTGAGGGCTTAATGGGTGTTGAATTATTTTTAGGAGGCATTTTAGAATGAAATACTAAAATATATGCTCAATAGGCCCTGGGAATCACTTCAAACTGATTTTTCAAACAAGATTTATGCAATTCGGGAAAAACAATACACACCTTTTACTTGCTTTTGAGGAGCTCGATATTGAAATTGGATTATATATGTGATTATGAATTGTCAATATCTGAAATTCAGCAATGAAATATCCCTCTGAATTCTATTTTTAATGCCACAGGTCTGACCTGGTTTAGATTCTCCAAGAAAAAGTTGTGTCCAATCTCCCACAATGACCTAATTATGGACTGGTTCAGTAGAGTGAACTTGTATGACTTTCCACGTGTCACTGTTTTGTCCTTTGTCTCTGAAATTGATATCCAAGAAGCTACAGTCTGTTTACTTGCAACCAATTTTTACGGCACTCCAATCCGATGCCCAGAGAGAGAGTTATTGAACTTTTCCCACGATCACCTCTTTGAGATGAAATTCAGGAGCCTGAAAAAGCACTACCTTCCATAGATCATATCTCCAAAAATGTTGTGAACCAAGCTCTGAAATGTTTTTGACGAATTTCCTCAGGATTTCAGCTTCGTACCATACGAATTTCAGATTTTGAACCTTCGTAGAAAATTTTTTATAGCAAAAATACCACGATGACCTGTTTAGGAGCCTAAAAAAAGACCTAACTTCCACAGATCATATCTCCGCAAATATTGCAAACCAAGCTCTGAAAGTTTTAGAAAATCTTCCTCAAGCTTTTGGCTTCGCACCCTAAAAATTTCAGCTTCTGCAACTTCGTAGAAACAAAGTTATAGCAAAAATTCCACGATGACCTGTTTGGAGCAGCGAAACCCTAAAACCCAAACCTCTGATACCAAATGTTGTGTAACCAGCTCCAAAAATAGAAGAAAAGAGATATCAACGCCTTAGGAATGAGCCACTTCGAGGGGGAAACCTCCAATACATTACATAAATGAACAATTCTTGGATGATACAAATGAACAAAACCTCCTTCTATATATAGGAGTCCATGGGGCCATAATGTAATCCTAGTGGGCCACAATGTAATCCTAGCCGACCTAACAATGATAATGTAAGGGCACAATAATAAAAATATGGGGCCTACAGGGGTACAATAATAACAATAAGGGGGGCTACACTATTAATATAGGGACTTAACAAAAGGTTGTTTTGGTAATAGAAAACTGACTTCTCTTATCTCCGCATGGAGGAAGGAAGAGTGGATGGACCAATAAGAAATGAAAGCTAACCAACGGATGCAAACATATGAGATCACGGTAACTCCCAACAGCCGGAAGAAGGCAGACAGATGAATTCAAGTCTAAGAACTCAAACTATAGCCACTCGTAGCAGGCTATCCTTTTGGAAATACTTTTGCATTTTTGAAATCGCATTTAAAAGGGCGAAAGACGGATGAGAAGAGGAGTTGGAGAATGGATAAGAAATTTGTTATGCAATCGACGCATCAAAACCAATGTGTCTAATTGTATTTTTGTAACATCACTGGATGTAATATAGAGCTTTGAACAATAATCTTTTGAATTTTTTACTGCGCTAGAGCTTCTGGTCGTCTGGGCCCAACCCCTGGAAGTTCCTCGCCAGTTTTCATATTCTGTGTAGTTTCAGAACCAATTCTTAAGTATCTGATGCAGTTGTAAAGTATATTTCCATTCAAAAAAATTACAGTTCTCTTTCTTCATGATTGTTAGCAATCATGTTCTTGAATTAGGATAATCGCAATCATATTTTCCAACTTATGGAAATGTTTCATTATCAGTAGATAGTTCCAATTATTTCAATACCATTGCATTTGAGTTACAGATCACAGAATAGGCTGATTTTGATGTATTTTTATTTATGAATTGCATTCTTCTTTTAGCACAATGAAGCATTCAACCATCGATCAATGTCGATTAATTAATTCATAAAGTGAATTCCATTACAAAATTACTTAAATAATTGTTGTACAATTCTTTTAAATCGCTTCAGCTATATTGTTGTTCCATTAATGCTCAGTTAGTTATATTGTTGTTCCATTACTGATCAGTTAGTTATACTGTTGTTCCATTACTGCTCAGTAGCTAGACTACTGATTCAATTCAATTCCATTGTTGTTCAGTTTATTTAGATTGCTATTTAATTCAATTCAATTACTGCTTGATTTCTCTAGATTGTTGTTCAGTTCAGTTAGACTGTTGTTTAATTCAATTAGATAGCTACTCAATCTTGCTTCTCAACCTTAGGTTAAAAATGAATCCAAGCCACCCCTCATTAGGATAAGTGAACTTAGGAAGTCAGCAAATTCTTCCTCATAAGTGATAAAGAGTAACTATTAGATGACTTGACTCGCATATATTGTTCCAACACTCTTGAAATAAGAAGGCTTACCCCGGGTTGATAATTAAATGAAAAATTACTAGAGTTGTCAATAATAAGCCACCTCACTGAGCCCCAACAAAGACTAGGCTGAAAACACCGTCACACCTGGAAAAAACCATGCCATCACAAAAAATAACCACATGCAATACGATGCATGTCAGACCTAAAAAATCATATTTTAAAATCAATGCCTCCAAAAAATCTTGTTGTAGTTTCTTTATCCTACTCTTCCTTTCTTCCTTTTCCTTTCTTACTCCAATTCCAAAGTGATCCAAGAAAACTCTTAGTGTCCAAGAGAGAGAGAGAGAGAGAGAGAGAGAGAGAGAGAGAGAATACTGAGATAGTTCCAAAAATGAATTGAGAAAAGGTACCAACTGATCCTCATAAGCCTTTTTATAGAATAGGCCTCTATTTTATTCATTTTCCATTGTTTTCCTTCAATTTCTTCCTCACATGAAACCCATGACCTTTCATCTCCCTTTTCTCCTAATTTCCATTATTTTCATAAATAAATGCCCCAAAAATATGTTTTCCTCCACAAATTCCTTTTCCTTTTCCTTTTCCAATTCCTTAGCCATAATAAACCAAATGAACACCCCCTAGGATGTTTTTCCCAACAATCGACCTTGAGTAAGTTTCCCATAAACCGTTGTTATTATTTTAAATTTTTATTACATTGAATTTTCACCAGGGCTATTACAGAACCATCCCCCTTGGAGGACACCATCCTCAGTGTTCGATCACACATATACCTCTAAAAACTGTTGGAAAACAACCATAATTTCCATGGAGTTTTATAGCATATCATGATTGAATATTTAGAATGATCACCCTACTGAAAAGAAAACTAACGTGACATCATAACAACATGATAACTATAATGAAATGACACCATAATAGTTATTGGAGATTTATAAAATAGCTCATGGAGGTATTTACATCTATATACATGTGTATAAACATCCAACCATCACATCAAAACATATACCAAAACATTACCAAAAAATATGCTAAGAAAAAACCAACATCACGCCAAAAATTCTTTGCCTCAACTGGTAAACAAGGAAGGATACATGGCCCACATATGATCTGCCATCCCCCATGTAGCTTCATCTTCCCCAAAGTGCTTCCATCGCACTTGAACTCGATCTATTGCTCTATTTTGTAGCATGAGCACCTTTTTTCTGCAATATAAATTGAGGCTCCATTTAGAATTCTCCATCGGGTTCCACCTGCAATACAGACCAGTCAATCACATGATCAACATATTTAACATACATCTTAAGGAATGATATATAAAAAACATCCTCAAATTTAATTGTGGAAGCCAGTGCAATTTGATAGGCTATTGATATGATCCTCCCAATGATCCTGAAGGGTCCACAAAACCGTGGTGTCAGTTTTGGACATGAACCGGTCCGTAAGGGTATTGATATGAAAGTACACTTGATCCCCAACCTGAAACTCCTTGAAGAACCTATTTCTATCTGAATAAATCTTATGCCTATCCTATTCTTCCTTCAAGTTCTTCTTGATGACCTACATTTCTTGTTCCATTTATTCTAACATCTCTGGTCCAACCACTACCATGTTAATGGATCACTCCAACTGATAGGAGTGTTTCAAATCTTCCAATGCATAGCCTCAAATGGACTCAAATTCAATGAATCATGGTACTCATTGTTGTAAGTGAACTCTACCAATGGAATATACTCTTGCCACTTCCATTTCTGATGCATCACATACATCCTCAACATATCCTCCAGTATTTTGTTGATCCTATATGTCTCTCCATATCTCTGTGGATGATAAGTTGTGTTGAAGGCCAACTTAGTGCCCAAACCTGAAAAAAAATCCTTCCAAAACTTGGAAGTGAACTTTGCATCCATGTTGGACACAATCTTCTTCAGAACGCCATGCAAAATTACTATGTCTCTAATGAAGACCTATGTTGCATGGCTAGCTGAGTATGTATTCTTTATTGGAATGAAGTGTGCAACCTTTGTCAACTTTTCGACAAAAACCATAATGGAAAATTGTTGTATAGTTTTCTTAGGAAAATTTTCGATGAAGTCCATGGAAATGACTTCCCTTTACACTCTAGGATCACAATCGGTTGTATCATTCCACCTAGATGCTCGCACTATGATTTAACCATCTGTCTACAAACTCTGCCACATCCTTCTTTAGATTTGGCCAATAGTAGTATATCTTCACTGCATTCATTGTCTTATGGTATTCTCGGTGACCTGAATATGGTTTCGCATGAAACTCCTTCAAGATCACCTTGTTGAGATCATTGTTGTCTAGTACATATATCCTGTCACTAAATATAACCAATCCATCTGTTGTGAGATGATAGTCCAAATATTTTACTTGTGTAACTGTACCTATACCTATACTACCATCTATACATATACTTGTACTTCCACTTGTACATGTGCATATACTACCACTTGTACCTTTTACTGTACTATCACCTGTACATGTACCTATGCTATCATCTATACATGTACCTATACTGCCACACGTACCTGTAACTGTAACACCACCTATACATGTACATGTATTGTCACTTGTACTTGTACCTATACTCAACTGCAACCTGTGCACAATCTCCAAATACCCGTAGTCCTCCTAACCTACCTACAAGATCCTATCTTGTAAGTCTATCCCATAGGAGCTCATCGATGCTAAGCGATTTACCTGTATTTGACTGGTAAGAGAATTTGCGACCTCGTTGTCCTTTTCCTTAATATACTTGATCTCAAAGTCTAACTGATTGATCGTGCTTGACCATATATCCTTCCTGGCATTCAAATTCGACTGGTCAAATAGGTATCTCAACCTTATGTGGTCCCTCGAGAATAAAAACTACTGTTGGGTGTAACTTTTATACTCATTTTCTACCTTTTCTTCCCTCATTTCTATCTTTTTCCTTTCCTTTATCCTGAAAAAAAATAAATTTACCTTGTTTCATTACCTTGCCATTCTTAATAATTATTACGATGTATTGTTCCTTTTTTTGTGGCTAACTGAGATCAACATTGGGAAAAGTACTTTGGCATTTTCACTATTCTTTCAGACACTATTTTAGGCATAGGGACCTGGGACATACAGGTGCATAGAACTAGTTTCAAGAATGCTGCTACAACATGTTGTTACATACCATTTCTACCACACGTAGAGTCAACACCTTGGCTATCACATCCTTTCTTGTTACACTGCAATGTTGTGACAGATCTGCTACTACAAACTGCTTCTATAGTTGTGTTGTTGTTTGCGTATTGCTAAATTCCAAATGATGATCTGTCTTCGAAATATGTTACGATATAGGTGTGGCATTCCAATGACAACTGTAGGAGTTATCATGTATTAATATTTAGAATAAAATATCCAGGAAGTTTTGGTTGAAATCAATGCTTTCCCATTGAGGACTTTTATTGAGGGAATCGTTTGTAACTGTATTTAGTTTATTTCAATCAGCATCAGAATCGGGAGATTCTCATGAATGATCTGTTCCTCATTTTATGGATATTTAATTATTATATAAACACTCGAACCTTCAAGGTCAGGGGGTTAGCACAAAATAGTATCGCCATTTTGACTCTGTAAATTTCGATCATCATAATATAGAATATCATGTTGTTGATGTTACATGTGTTAATTGATCTAATTCTTATTTATTTTTCATTTCTTCCTACACCCTGCTAGGGAGGAAGGGACCTTCTCTTTTGTGGGGACTGTAGTCGTAGGGTAGTTGTATTATATCTTATACTTATTTCTGCATATTCCTGGAGTGCCATTATTGTTGTGTTAGTTGTAAGTAGATATGCTTCAATTCCAAGTATTTATTACACTGTTACAGATATGCAATTAGAGGTACCATTGTATGTAGTTAGTGTGTGGAGCATTAGATACTGGTTTATCTGAAGTGTGATGACATTCCTGTACATCCTTTTTATTCCTACATGAGTTTTGGTTTCAAAAATTGGTTCAACAATTATTTCTTCTTGTTTTATTTTTTCTTCTGGTGTGGTATAAGGGCAAAAGAAATGCAACTACCATTGGAATAAAATACGTCCATGGTCGATAATTTATGTGTACTGGCTTAGTCATTTAGAAGTGATTAATACAGTCCAACATTTTTGCGTCATTGCTGGGGATGGTAGCAATGATATAGCCAGCTAGAATGGTTTGTTTGATGGTAGGGTGTTCCTACTTAGAAATTATTTGGTGATAATATGAGAGGTAAGAACCTACGCATCACTCTAACATACTTTAGCGGGCTCACCGTTGCTACACTGGGGCACTTAGAAGTGTGATTTTTTGGTTTTTTTTTTTAGAGTGTGTCTTCATCTATACAGTTGTTGCACGGTAAAACAAGAGGTAAGAACCTACGCATCACTCTAACATACTTGAGCAGGCTCAACACTGTAGAACTAAGGAAATTATAGTGAGGATTGATACACATAAGGTCCATGTGTGCTCTTAGGACAACATAAAAACCAAAACAGCCCCACTCTCACTAACCATAGGAAAGACCGGTCGTAAAAAGGAAAATAACACTTCAGAGTTGGAAAGGAAGAAATTCTTTGGGGATATGATTTCAAAAGTAGAGAAAGAATAGTCCACTTCATAAAGGGACACTAGGAATACAAGACCATAGAAATTTGTCACTATATCAAGGCCTGAGGCATCTGCACCTTCTGTTTATAGCCCTCATCACCCTTCAAACAACATATCCACTCCCGAATTTAAGACCCCAAATCAGAAAGAGAAGTGGGAAGCCATTGATCAAAACTTAAGAATTGAAGGTCAAGGGGAAACCAATGAGGGAAAACAAGGGTCTCAATTGGAATAGAATGTACTTGATCATCATTATTTGGATTCGGGTAGTGCAGTGAAACAGTTGATCCTGGAAAAACCTGATCCTTTACCCATCAGTCAATCCCATGCACATTCTGAGGTCAGTTCATCTCATCAGGAAGGATCATCCATGGGGGATGAAAACACTAGAATAGATGGTACTATTACTAATTTTGATTTCTTGATATTGGAAACAAGCGATGAGGCTCCTACGAAGAATATTCGCTTAACATATCTTCCATGCTTCTAGGGATGTCTATTGAAGATCCTGATACCTTTATTTTTGAGTTCGATGTCTTATGTAGGAGTTATGACTACATTTCAGACTTTCGAAAGCTAAAACTGTTGCCACTACTCTGAAAGGAGAAAAATTGAGATGGTTCATGGGACTGAGTGGTGGCTCGATCCAGACTTGGAGTGAAATGAAGGAAACATTCATCTCTAAGTATCAGGATTACTATCGAACAAATGATTTGAAGGAATAAATATTCACGATTACACAGAAGGATTAGGAAAGCTTCCAATATTGTATGGAATAATTCCATTACAATTTACAAAGGTCTAAGTTTGGTGACTTAGCCCCAAAAATTCTAAAAAAAATATTTATAAGAGGCATGAGAGATGCTTGTCTAGAGAATTTGAATATGTTAGGAAAGGGAGACATATCACAGGAATCATTTGAATAAATAATTAATTTGTGTCTTCGTATTTCAAGAGGATCGACCAAAGGGAGGAGTTCATCTCGGGGCCCTTCAGTGCGGATACATAAGTCCAAGAGTGGAGGAGTGACTAGAGAAGAGATTGGGAATCCGTTTGAGAAGTTTAAAACCAATATCCTTAGTAATCTATCTGCCCAGATTACCGTAGCACAAGTCAATAAGGCACAATGAGATGTTGAAGTAGATTTGGAAATATTCTGTCCTTGGTGTAGAAAGAAACATATATGAAGAGAATGCGAATTGGATATCCTTAGCTTGTGTAATATCTGTGAGTTGGAGCATCCCACTGGTCAATGCCCAGAACTATCCAGACTGAAAGCAGTACTTAAGAAATCAAGTGAGGAGGTTTAGTATTCTTACTTCATCAGACCAAGTAGACCATGGCAGCCATGACCTATAGGTATGCCTCTAGGTTTTTCCTCTTTTAAGTCTTTGAATAATGTCTATAATGGTCAACAATTTCCATAGCCATATCCCACTCCTTCTTCAACACAATTTCCTTCACCTTGGAACCAGTGGTCTTCCCCTCCACCAATGAAATATCCTCCATCTTAATCTTACCCTTTGAGTCAGAATTGGAGAGGTAACAGCCAAGGTCTAGCTCCCTCTGCACTACCAATGCATCATCACTTACAACTACCTCCTCTCCAAACTTCTGCACCTCTTGTTTGACCCCAATTAACTGTGAAACCTAACCCTTATCTATATAATAAGGTATACCAGAGCATAGAAACACTGAATACTTTCCAAAATTACCTTATTACTCCTATTGGACTCAAAGAGATTCAGCTTCAATTATGTTAAGGTTCATTTTTCAGAAACATTGTCAATCGACAAAGCAAATCTATTCCAGAGATAGACTGCAGGGGAATTTACTGGATTTTTCACCTTTGAACCAAGGATGATCTCTAGAGGCTACCTTGCCCACTTGCAGACTCTGTCTATAGAGTGATTTTCAAGGGACAATATCCCCAAGAGGGAAGCACAACAAGATTGGGAATCTCTTAAGATAACCCCAACATTGCAGCTACAACAATAATCGAATACATAAAATGGAAATAACAGTGAATCATGAACACATTAAATGCCATAGAATACAATGGCCATCATATTAATACATATCAGCATAAAATGTACATCATCTTGAGGAAATGATCACTCAAGAAAGACACAACAAGCCTCAAGAAAGTTGTTCAAGGAAACATGAGAAATACTGCTGCATAAAGAAAGCCTTAGGCCATGAATGTGCAGTTATAGAGAGGAACTGTTGCATAAATAATGAAAATAAAATGATATGACAATGTAGGCTCAAATAAATAATGGGGGGAAATATCTCAACCCCTGAAAATACATAACAACAATCCTTTAAGAGGATTGGCTAAAATCTATGCAGAAACACTATAATACAAAAATGTTGAAGTTTCAGTAGCTCCTGCAACTCAAGAGCTGGAAATGGATGGAGAAGGCTGAAATAGCTGTTGTAGAATAAGATCCCTTCTCCAATGAAAATCTGAAGTGAAAGGCTGATCCTTTCACCCAAGACTTCCCCTGCAAAATCTGCTAATCCCTCATAGCAAATATTCACCGAGAAAAATGTTGTCTAAGAGAGGGACTGTGTTTCCAATGATGGAATGTGGTTGTCCTGATGCCAAAGATGATGGGATATACTCTTAAACCTCCTTTTCTGGTCTCCCAATGAATATAACCTCTCTCCACTGAAAAACAAGCTCCGGATGGTGTGTGGAAACCTCCCGAGCAACACCCAGCAACACTGCACAATCTCTACTGCAAAAACTGTGCTGTTGAAGCTATGGCTTGAAAGCATGAATATGGGGAATCAAGTGCAATCCTTCATGAGCTACTCAAGAAGGAGAGGAATTCCTAAACAAGACTCCCTCGTGCCCGAAGGCACTGCAGCTCTGCTGAACAGCAAGAGGCAGCAACAAGTATCTAGACTTGAATGAAAAATGATCAAAGATAATCACAATGGCTACCTTTCTCCTCTTTTAAACAAGTGAGACTTCCCTCCATGGGCCCTACGTCGAATTAGGGTCTCATCCCTCTAGAATCTTCCCTCATATGTTGTCCCACATAGTGCTTTCCAACTCATGCCAACGCAGTTTGACTTGGTCAACCTTGGCCAAGCCTTTATGAAAAAACCTCCTTTCACACATGGAGGTGTGAAATCCATCTCGAACATGATCCTCTTTCATACTTAGAGGATTTTTATTCTCTAACCATGCAAATAATGGGTCCCCTACCCATTTTATTCATCTCCTTAACAAAAATTAATGTTCCACAAAATTTGGAACATTACAGTCCTTCCCTCTCAAAATATATCTTGCCCTCAAGAAATTGCAAGGATGAATTGAGTTTCTTTCTGCCCTTCCTCCTGTAGCATCCTTATGTGATTATATCCTCAAGAAAAGGATTCCATATTAGCAATCAAGTCTCCACACTGTCCCTCCAATCATATGCAGTCTAGCCTTTGGGTGAACATTCCCAAATTGCTGTCATGGAAAAAAAACCATCCATGAAGGAACAAAGAGCTGTCTAAGGGCATCCTTGAGGCATGAGATCTGATATATAATGGGATTTATCATCCCCATATGAACCTTCCATCCTCAAGCCATCAATCATGAAAATAAACTACCTCCCAACAAGGCAACTCATTGAAAATCTTCCTCCACCTTGAGCTCCAGAAATGAAGGTGGGCTGAAAAGCTGATAATGGCAAGCAATATAAATTGCCCCATGCTATCCTCTCCCCCAATTATGAAAATTGTGGAGTGTATGCTGATCCTGGGCTGCAAATTTATTTCCCTCAAATGGAAAAATGAAGAGTAATGCCCCAATAATCTCCCCTCCATCAATGATAATCTAGTTGGCCCAAGACATGTCATCTATGATGAATAGGACAAGATCACCATATAATTCCCCAATGAAATGTTTTATGTAGGTTATACCATGTGCAGCAAGTGCAACAATGCCTCATAGGTTTATAATGCAACCTCATCCACTGTAGCTGCAGAAAATAACATGGCAAGCATTGCACAACAATAAATATCACATCTACTACTAAATAGTAAATAGACGAGTGAATTAAAAACATAAGGTCAAAAACCTGCCCAAATAATTAAAATGGATGGATAAAATTTCCAAGCCCATGGCTTACCCCACAAATAAGCAAATGTGTGGTTTTAGCCATGCCTCCTCTCACGTTCCCCTTAGAACATGTACCACAAAAAATGTGGGAGTTCTTCCTCATCAATGACACATTCACCCCATGTGTCTCTCCTCTGATCATGTCCTCCATTAAGATAACAGAACTATCAGCCAAGGAGACCATACTAAGCAATAAAATGAGGCAATTACTGAAGTTTTCATGTTGTGAAAAGATGTACCAACAGTCTCCCAAGTGGTCACAACGCAGTTTCCCAAACTACTACTTTGAGAAATGATATGGCAAGTTGTTTTCAGCTCGTGAATAACAATGTATGTTCTTACATATGATAATGCATGGTAAGTTGATAAACATAAATTTTGAACACACATAGAAGGTAAAACTTTCCAAAGGACATATAAAATATGGCTGTCTCCATCACATAGTTTGGCCCAATTTTTTCTCATGGAGCATCATGAAAAATCTGCCCATTTGAAAAGCCCCGCACTGCATCATAATGATAAGAGTATGAAAATCAGAAAAGGTACATACAAGACTCTTACCATAGACTGGAAGTGAGATGATATATGGATCTAAGAATGTGATCCTCCTCCCAAAAGACAGAGATGTGAGCTCATGCAAAAATACTCTTGCCCATGCCAATCTTTGTTCCTTGACATGCTCCTTGTCAAGAACAACTTAGGTGATGCTGCTGCAAATATGAAGCTTCTCCCAAGAGGGAAATGCCTCCCAATAAATACCAACTAAGGAGTAGTCCCCTTGCACTATGAGAGTTCCCTCCTCTACTCCAACAACACCATCAATCATATGAGAGGAGATCTGCTTGTGCTCTCTCCCATCAATGCCAAGAAACTCAAGTGCTTGCTGCCTCCTCGTGCTCACATCATATGACTCATGTGATGAAGGTATCATGACACACACACACACATATATATATATATATATATATATATATATATATATATATATATATGTCATATCAGAAATATGTATCCCTTCTCCTTGCTTCCCAAGGATGTAAACATCCTGCCATCTCTCCTCTTCTTTGGTACTCCTCCCATGAGGGCTACCATTCTCCCAAACCAATTCTTTCTTTTTTCATTTCATGAGAATTTGAAATGCAGCTCCTTGGAGACCTATTAGGAAAGGCCTTTCTCCCATGACCATGTTGGATCTATGAGGATCCAAATTTCATGGAGGTGATGTCTCCTCTCCACCCATGTTCGACATCACTACTGGTTCCTCCAATGATGTAGCATTTGTCTCTTCTTCCGATTCACAAATTGTCTCATGATTCTCCATGGAGGTGTCATGGTTTACTTCATCCTCCAAAAGTTCACACTCCCACCTTAAAGGCTGAATGAAAATCATCAAAGATACATGAGAATGAGGGCTCATCTCTTCCTTGAACCCCTTGCATAGCACAGTGCAATCATGAGGCCCTAAAGTGGCCATGTGATTTGATCCTGGGACCTCCTCATATGAAATTCCACCATCCTTAAGACTATTTGCTGAAATATAAAGTGGAAATTTACTCATACCTTGGTGGATCTTGGGACCTTCTTATGTGGCTACAATGGCTTTTTATCCAATGGATTCTTCAACCATAGATGTTGAAGGCCGCTCCTTCAAATCTGTAGCAGCATTGGTGCAATCGTCCTCCCATGGTGGTGTGAGCTTCACTTCCTTTGTTCTTTTCTCCATCAAAGGTTTGGATCAACCTTTGAGCAAAGACTACAAAATAACTCACCCTTGAATGGAACAAGGGTTTGAACCACAAAATAGAGGTTTTATCCTCCATGTGCAGCACTACCATCTCCATTTCTTCTTTCTATGCCATTGGATGCAGCAATAAAAATGCCTCCATATTCTTGTCCCAAGCTCTAGCTGAAGTAACCCCATCAAATGTAGACCATAGAAGCCTATTGCCTCTGATTTCTCTTTTTCCATAGGGCCTTCTCTCCTCCATCTTTTGAATATACTGTAAGACTGTTGTAGCTCTCCTGAATGCTGCAGAATGGGTTTTATAGTCACCCAGGTACTTGCTTAAGATATGGAAATCCAAGCATCTCCCATGTTGGTCTTCAAGAGAATAGGAAGTGCATGGAACTTCCTCTTCTCCCCTTCTCTTCTCCTCCTCCTCAGGGAGGCTCTTCCTTATTCCAAAAATAGATGATATCAGTCTCATCTTATTCATAATTCTCCTCTGAAATCAAACTCATGACTTGTGCCAGTTCGATGCTCTGATACCACTATAATGTTCCTTTTTCAGAAACATTGTCAATCGACAAAGAAAATCTATTCCAGAGATAGACTGCAGCAGAATTTACTGTATTTGTCATCTTTGAGCCAAGGATGAGCTCTAGAGGCTACCTGGCCCACTATCATACTCTTTCTATAGAGTGATTGTCAAGGGACAATATCCCCAAGAGGGAAACACAACAAGATTGGGAATCTCTTAAGATAACCCCAACATTGCAGCTACAATAATAATCAAATACATCAAATGGAAATAGAAGTGACTCATGAACACATAAAATGCTGTAGAATACAATTTCCATCATATTAAGACATAGCAGCATAAAATTTACATCATCTTGAGGAAATGATCACTCAAGAAAGGCATAACATGCCTCAAGAAAGATGTACAAGGAAACATGAGAAATATTTCTGCATAAAGATAGGCCTAGGCCATGACTGTGCAATTATAGAGAGGAACTGGTGCATAAATAATGAAAATACAATGATATGACAATGTAGGCTCAAATAAAGAAGGGGGAGCAATATCTCAACCCCTGAAAATACATAACAACAATCCTTTAAGAGGATTGGCTGAAATCTATGCAGAAACACTATAATACAAAAATGTCGGAGTTGCAGTAGCTGTTGCAACTCAAGAGATAGAAATGGATGGAGAAGGCTGAAATATATACTATAGAAGAAGAGCCCTTCTCCAATGGAAATACGAAGTGAAAGGTTGATCCTTTCACCCAAGAATTCCCCTCCAAAATATGCTAATCCCTCACACCAAATATTCACCCAGAAAAACGTTGTCTAAGAGAGGGACTGCATTGCCAATGATGGAATGTGGTTGGCTTGATGCCAAATATGATGGGATCTTCTCTTAAACCTCCTTTTCTGATCTCCCAATGAATAGAACCTCTCTCCACTGAAAAACAAGCTCCAGATGGTGTGTGGAAACCTCCCCAGCAACACCCAACAACACTGAACAATCGCTGTTGTAGAAACTGCGCTAATGTAGATGACTGAAGCTATGGTCTGAATTCTTGGATATGGGGAATGGAGTACAATCCTTCATGAGCTACTCAATAAGGAGAGTAATTCCTAAAAAATACTCCCTCATGCCCGAATGCACTGCAACTCTGCTAAACAGCAAGAGGCAGCAACAAGTCTCTAGACTTGAATGAACAATGATCAAAGATAATCACAATGGTTTCCTTGCTCCTCTTTTAAACAAGTGAGCCTTCCCTCCATGGGCCTTACCTCAAATTAGGGTTTCCTCCCTCTATAATCTTCCCTCTTACATTGTCCCACATAGTGCTTTCCAACTCATGCCAATGCAGTTTGACTTGGTCAACCTTGGACAAGCCTATATGAAAAAACGTCCTTTCACACATGGAGGTGTGAAATCCAGCTCCAACATGATCCTCTTTCATACTTAGAGGATTTTTATTCTCTAACCATGCAAATAATGGGTCCCCTACCCATTTTATTCATCTCCTTAACAAAAATTAATGTTCCACAAAATTTGGAACACTACAAATTAGGAAAAATAATTAGACCTAGAAATTCTCCTATCATTACTGAGGAAGAATGTGAGTGACCGAGAAGGGGTATAGACAATTTTTAAGTGGTTGTTACACCTATAAAAATCGATAAAACGCAAACTATTACACTTGTAGCAGTCATCTCAAGAAGGATTGTTGCTCCTGCAATAGCCAACTTGAGTAGGGCTGGTGCACCTGTAACAGATGAATCGGCTGTTAGAGCTTAGGATCCTCTGTATCCTCAAAAATTAACTGAATTTGGCATAGCCTCACAAACTGAATCTGAGTTTCTATAGGAATTACTAAATTTTTATGTATGGATTCCGCTGTTACAAGCTCTCAATGAAGTACCTATTTACGCTAAAACAGTGAGAGATATGTTTGTCAAAAATCCTAGAAGGAAGCCGAAGGACACTGATACTATCCATGTTATTGGGAAACTATCAAAACTAATGATTGATCAACCTTTTCTAACTAAATCTAATGACCCTGGAAATCCTACAACTACTACCTATATTGATGACAAGCTCATAACCAATACTTTAATCGATTTGGGGGCGACAATTAATGTGATGACCATGGATATTTTTGTCTCATTGGGACTTCACGGGCTTAGACCTACACCTATAATGCTTGAGTTACTAGATAGGTCCCGTGTTAAACCCGAAGGGGTGTTAGAATATGTGGTGATTACTGTAGCTTCTTGGAGATATCCAGTTGACTTTCTCATTTTGCAAACCAAATCCAACCTGGGGGGTATCCCTTGATTTTGGGAAGACCATGGGTAGCCACCACAGAAGCATTTATTAGATGTAGATCCAGATCTATGATGATCTTAGATGGGAAAGCCACCAAGAACCTTAACCTTTACCCCCTAGCGAAACACCATATGGATTTGAGTAGTCCCTGGTGGGACGAATTTGAACCTGTGTCTGATTTTTCCCTACCTCTCATCACACTTGGAAAAGCACAATATTTTAAATATGTAATAAAGGATGACATCATTAATGGTTTTATTAGAAACTCACTCTCTATTTATTATATTATAATTCTATGGGAATAATATGGGGTAGATGATGTAAATATTGAACACATGAGAACCACTTTGCATATTGAAAATAGTCTGGTTGAAATTGAGCTAGAAAAATGCTTAAACATTAATCCTAACTTGACTGCTAAAAAAAACATATTGCTGATACATATATTACAAAATTATAAAAATAAATTTGTATGGGATTACACTGACATGAAAGGAATCCATCCCAGCATGTGCACTCACCACATTTACCTTAAATATGGCTGCAAACCAATGAGAAAACTGCAACGTCGAATGAATCCCGTACTTAAGGAGATAGTGAAAGAGGAATTACCGAAGCTCCTTAATGCCAATTTTATCTATCTTGTCTCTGAAAATCAGTGGATGTTTCTGCTTGTAATTGTTCCAAAAAGGATCAGAAAGTGGAGAGTCTGTGTAGATTATAGAGAACTCAATAGGGCCACCTGAAAGGAACATTTTCCCTTAACATTTATAGACGAGGTCCCAGATACTCTTTGTGGGAAAACACTGTTTTCATTCCTGGACAGATTCAATGGCTATAACCAAATACAAATTTCCCCAAAAGATCAAGATAAGACAAAATTTAATTCCCCATGGGGTACTTTTGTATATAGATTCATTCCTTTTGGCCTTTGTAATGCACCAACAACCTTTCAGAGGGAAATATTAGGTATCGTTTCGGATGTCTTGAATTACTGCCTTGAAATATTCATGGATGATTTTACACCTTACAATGATGCCTTTGAAACAAAATTAGTTAATTTGGAAAAGGTATTCGAATGTTTTGTACAAACTAATGTTGCTTTGAGCACTGAAAAGTGCCACATGATGATGACCGAGGGGATTGTGTTGGGACACTTCATCTCGGCATATGGAATCAAGGTAGAACCAATAAAAATTGAGGTAATATCAAGAATCCGAACTCTCAGAACTCAAAAAGTGGTACATATATTTTTGGGACACGCAGGCTACTATAGGATATTTATAGAAATATTTTCAAATATTTCATCGCTTATTTTTTTTTTCTTATGAAATATGTGGAATTTTTGTGGAAAAGGAGGTGTGAGAAATCATTTTTGAAGCTGAAGACTACGTAACAAAAACACATGTTTTAGGAGGACCAAACTAGAATCTTCTGTTCCATATTGCCAAAGTTGCATCAGACATGGTTGTAGGTGTTGCTTCAGGCCAACTAGAAGAAAAGAATCCTTACGCCATCTATTATATCAACAAGAATTTAACCCCATCCAAGCTCAATTACATAGTTACCTAGAAATAATTCCTAGCAGTAGTGCATGATATTAATAAGTTTCGACATTATATCACTGTGTATCAAGTATTTGTACACACTGACCACTCTTCCATTAGATTTTTAATGAATAAGCCAATTACTAATGGTAGAGTTACAAAATGGTTATTACTATTACAATAATTTGATATCACTATATTAGATAAACTTGGAAAAGATAATGTAGTTGCTGATTTTATTTCTAGGTTAACCATACGTGATGATTTCACTCCTATGCAGGATTATTTTTCTGATGATTATCTTTTTTCCATATCTACTGACTCACCATGGTATAAAGATATAGCCAACTGTCTTGCTGTATTTATATTCCCACACCATTTAACTTCTAGAGACAGAATAAATATCATACAATACAGTGCCACTTACTCCTAGATAGAGGGAAATCTCTATCGCACTTGACGAGAGTTTCAAATTTGACGTTGTGTTAGATAATATTAGATCTTTGATATATTGAAGGCTTTTCATGAGGAGCACTATGGCAGGAACTTCATGGACAAGAGGACGTGGTACAAGGTACTCTCAACGGGGTACTACTGGCCAAAAATATTTCATGATGTCAAATTTTTTATGAAAGGGTGTGATAGCTGCCAAAGGATGGGCCAACCACTACAATAAGGCGAGATGTCATTAGACCCTCAAATAGTGTTAGAGCCATTCGAGATGTGGGCCTTGGATTTCATAGGGCCAATTAATCCTTCATCACGGTAGAGGTCATACATATTGGTCTGTATAGATTACGTCACAAATTTGGTCGAATAAAAGGCACTAACTAGATATACAGAGCAGGTTTTTTCAAAATTCCTGTTTGAAGATATTTTTGTTCACTTCGGGATACCCTAGGAGATAGTGACAAATGGGGGGCCCCAATTCACATCTCATATTATTCCAAATCTTGTTGAAAAGTATGGAATTCATCATAGGATCACTTCACCCTATCATCCATAAGAAAATGGCCAAGTGGGGGGTACCAACAAAGTTATTGAGGGAATCTGGACAGAGACAGTAGCTAGCCACCAGAGAAATTGGGTTGAAAAACTTCGAGAAGTATTGTGGGCTTACAGAAAAATATGGAGAATTACTATGGGCTTCTCACCATACAAATTCGTTATTCCCCATAGAGTTAGAAATAACAACACTGAGAACATAATTACAAGTAAATCTCGATTTGAGCACAACATAAAGACAATGGTTTAATCAGCTCAATGAGTTGGAGCAGAAATGACTGGCTTCCATTCAGTAGAGAAATATTATTTACCAGCAAAGAGCTAGATGGCATGATAGGTTCATTAAAAAGAAGAAATTTTAGAAAGGAGATTGGACTCTCTTGTAAGATTCAAGATTCAAGCATTTCAAGGGAAAACTTTGCATTAGATGGCTAACCAATTGGTTACCAATTGAGGGAATCTGGACAGAGACAGTAGCTATCCACTAGAGAAGGACCTAGCCATCTAATGAGACTGTAAAATTGGTCACCATTGATTGTGCTAAGATGTCGTTACTAGCTAATGGGCACCGTGTGAGGTTATATCATCAACCTTCTTTGAAGGATTCATTTATTAACATTTTCACGGACTCTGGTCTTCATGTTACAACAGTAGGGGGACATTCCCCTATGTTGCCCGAACTTTAATTTTTTAATCAACACATCAAATACATGCATAGATCATAGAGACATTTTATTATAAGAAATAGCAAAAATTAAGTACAAGATCTTCAGGAAGAGACACTCAATCTAGGAAAAACAAGCCTGAAATGACCCTATACATCAAGACATAAGAAAATGTTGTTGCATAAACTACTGGGAGGATATGACTTCAAAATCCTACTGGAAATAAATACTATTGGAAACTAGGATTGCATATATTTGTTGATAGAGTCCTCAGAAAATGCTGGGATCAGAGATCTAGGATTTCTAGCACAATTCCAAGATAACCCAGAAAGGGTTTTCAGAAGTACCTAAGATGAAAAATGTAGCCCTAGGATTGAATTATGATCTATAGTAGGGTAACTGTTGGGAGATGCATTATATGATGAGAAAATAGTTTATACTCCTCCCCACTGACTTTTCGGATGAAGCGCTTCTCCCCTCACTGTAAAACAAGCTCAAAAACTTGTGTTATCAACCCTCCACTGAAATTTCCATCCTGGATTGCACAATTATTGAAGGAAACTATGTTGTTGAAGGTGTATGAATATTGGCCCAATTCACATGATGGAGTGTAGCTCAAAGAACCTCTCTTGAGTGGGAACTTGAAGTCCCTCGAGGATGAGGGTGGTATTTCTGCTCGGAAACACCCTCGTGTTAAACAACACATGAGACTCCGCTAAATAGCTAGAATGTGCAGAAAGTCATAAAAGACAATACATAAAGATTTTTGAGAATGATTTCTATGCTTTCCATCCCCTTCCTTATATGCTTTATGATCCTCCTACCCCTTGGCCCCACTCAATAATGATGCTACTCTCATGGAGACTTCCTTCCATTATGACTGTGTTGTCCCCCACTATCTCCACTACCTCCATGATTGCGTTGTTGATTTGGTCAAATTGACCCCATCCACATGCATTGACACCCATTCACACCAAGGAGTGTTTTATTAAACTATATTCACTGATTCACATTCACATTAGAAGTGGTTTTATTCCTAGTAAAGATATTTATGGGTCCCTCTACCCTCTCATTCATCTATCTTATTGAAAAAAATAAAATTTAATATTCTAACTATATGAAACCTAATTATGAATATTACAGTCCTCCCTTCTGAAATGTTGTTTGTCGTTAAGAAATTGAAAATATGGATGTTTCAAAATCTTTTCTCCTTCCCAAGTAGCATCCTCATCCGATAGATTCCTCCATCAAATCAGATATTCTCTAATCACTCGGTTCCTTACCTACCTCTCCCGAGTATCCAAGATAGCTTCCGGTTGTAAAATTTGATTGCCCTCATCATAAATAGGTTGGAGATCCATAGTAGCAACTACATGTTTTCCAATGGCCTTCTTGAGGCATGAGAGATGAAAAATGTTGTGGATATTACTCCCAATGGGAAGGTCAAACTCATATGCTACTTCCCCAACATCATGGATCACCCTATATGGCCCATAGAAATAGGGCTTAAGCTTCTCAACCCCCTTCTCCTTCAACATAGATTGCTCGTAAGGCTGAAGATGAAGATAGACCAAATCATCCACCTCAAACTGCCTCTCCACCCAACCACAATTTTCATACAACTTCTATTGATTTTGGGTTGTAGCAATGTTGTCCTTAAGAGTATGGAGCATATCCCAACTCTCTTGGATCACTCTTTGGCTCTAGGAACCTTGATTGCTCTAAACATCACATAAGAAAATGATAAACCATCACATCAATATAGAGCCTGAAATGGAGACATACTGATCGAAATATGAAATGTCATATTTTAGCAATACTCTCCCAAGTGGAGATAGTGCATCCATGCTCTTTGCTGCCTCGAAATATTGTTTCGCAAGTATCCTTCTAGCCACTTTTTTACTATCTCTATCTACCCATTTGTATAGGGGTAATAACTGGTAGTCGGTGTCAACTCGATACCCACCAAATCGAAAAGCTCCTGCTATAAGCCACCCATGAAGCAGCTATCCCTTTCACTAACTATGGTCTTAGGAAGACCATGAAGTCTGAAAACATATATAAAGAAGAGCTCGACCACTTGTGAAGTAGTGTACCATGAAGAAATGGTGAAGAAATGTGAATACTTTGTCAACTTATCAATGACCACAAAGATACAATACTTGCCTTGTACTGTTAGCAAAACGGTAATGAAATCCATAGAAATGCTCTCCCATTTCCCTTCCAAAATAGGGAGTGGTTGTAACAACCCTATATGATGGTTATTCTCTCCTTTATTCTACTGGAAAACTACACACTCCCTGATGTTGTAGATCATATCCTCCTTGAGACCCTTCCATTAGAATCTCTCCATAATGGCCTGATATGTCTTTGTGAAAGCTTGGTGGCCTGAGAGTGGTGAGTCGAGTGCTACATGAAAAATATTATCCTTGGTATTAGAATATCTAGTTAAGAAAATATGTTCCTAGTAATAGATGATCTCATCCATCACTCTATACCTATCATTGGTCACTTGCCCATCTAGGATCTCAGATGTGAAGCGGTCTTTGGAATATTCCACCAATAGCTGGGCCTTCCAATATGTATCCACACTTATCAATGACAGCGCTACTGGTCTCCGTGATAAGGAATATTCTACCACATTTCTCTTCCCTTTGATATATTCAATGTCAAATTCATATGCCTAGATTTTTCTAACACATTTTTGCTACGTCTCTTTTGCTTCTTTTACTCAAGAAAATATTGAAGACTGTTGTGATTAGTCTTCACTTGATATTTGTTTCCCACTAAGTACTACTTGAATTTGGATAATGCATGCATAATAGCCAAAATTTCCTTATCATATATGAGATATAACCTCTCATGAGGTAGCAACTTCTAGCTCTCAAAAGCTATGGGGTGCCCCCCCTGCAACAAGACTCCTCTAAGGCCCTCCCCTAAAGCATCACATTCTAGCAAAAAGGACTAGGTAAAATATGGCAATACCAACACCAGGAAGCTTCTCATCACCTCCTTGAGCCTATGAAAGGCCCTCTGCACAGTATTTATCCAACAAAAGGCTCCCTTATTGATCATATCTGTGAGTGGTGCTCCTAGTTGGGAGAACCCTTTGACAAACTTTCGGTAGTAGGTGCAGATGCCTACAAACCCTCAAATTTTCATTACATTCTTTGGCTTTGGCCAATCCCAAATAGCATGGATCTTCTCCTCATGGAAACTCACTCCATCCACTCCAATTATGTGGCCCAAATAAAGCATCTTTTTGAGTCCAAACTCACATTTCGAGAGCTTAGCATAGAATTGCTGCTCGTCCAAAATGTGTAATATTGTCTTAGTATGCTGCAAATGTTCTTCCCATGTGTGTATGTAGATAATAATTTCATCAAAGAAAACCAGGACAAATTTCCTCAACTGACCACAGAAGATGTGGTTCATACAAGATTTAAAAGTGACCAAAGTATTGATCAACCCAAAGGGCATTACTAAGAACTCAAAGTGGCCATAATGACATCTAAATTTTTTCTTTGGGATATCCTGATCCCCTACCTTGATCTGATGGTACCCCAACCTCAAATCAATTTTTTAAAAGAACTTTGATCCCATTAGATCATCCATCATCTCATCGATCATGGGAATCATGTACCTATTCTTCATTATCTTCCTATTCAAGGCTCTATAGTCAATGCACATCCTCAATGTACCATCCTTATTCTTCACCAAGACCACAGAAGAAGGAAAAGAACAAATGTTGGGTCAGATATGTATTAAAGCCAAGAGCTCATAAATAGATCTTTAAATATCGTCCCTGTAGGATTTGGGGTGCCTATAGGGTGTGGTGATCATTGCTTGGATCCCCTACTCCAACTCAATAGTATGCTCAAACCCCTGGTCTAGTGGCCTTCCCGGTGGTATGTCCCCAAATACTGTACAATAGCAGTATAGAACAGATTGCACATCCGGGTGGAATGGTGCACCCTTTTCTCCTGCCTTTGACATACACAGTTCTATTGCCCATTCTATGTCTCCTCTATGCAAATTAGCCTCCATCCTTTGTGTTGAGACTATCTAAGGTTGATACGTATTCATGCCTATGATCATTTGGTGCTTACTTATCTTCTTCTCTATCCATTCAATCTCCAAGGTCTCTCAATTCGTGGTGACCTTCCCTATTGTGATCAACCATTATACACCCAATATCACATTGGTGTTGGGAATATTAACCAAAAAGAAGGGATTTGTCAATGTGTAAGTCCCTAAAGTGATAGTCAATGCCAGAACATACTTCAGACACTGCATGGTTCTATCTCCTAGAACCAAAAATAAGAATCCTTCAAAATCCTATGTGGGAATGCCTCTCCTCTGCACTAATTGGTTATCAATAAAATTGTGGGTAGCCCTACTATCTATCAATACTGACACTTGCTTCCCCTGAATAGTGCCTCGGACTATCAATTTCAGATACCTGGGAACTTCCTGCAAAGATGCAAGAACCCCTCTAGTTGGATAAAATGCTCCATTCCTAGCACCTAGTGGTGGTGTATCTCCTCCTAGTTCTACAACGTTGGTATCTCCTTCTAGCACAATTCCAAGATAATGTCGGGATCAGAGATCTAGGCTTTCTAGCACAATTCCAAGATAACCTAGAAAGGGTTTCTAGAAATACCCAAGATTAAAAATGCAGCCCTAGGGTTGAATTACACTCTCCAGCTAGGTAACTACTGGGAGGTGGCTGATATGATGAGAAAATAGTTGATACTCCTCCCCACTAAATTTCTAGATGGAGGGTTACTCTCCTTATTGGAAACTAAGCTCAAAAAATTGGGTTATCAACCCTCCACTAAAAGTGCCCTCCTAGATTGCATAATTCCTCAAGGATACTGCACTGCTGAAGGTGGCTAAAGATTGGCCTAATGTCGGATGATGGAATGTAGCTCAAAGAACCTCTCCTAAGTGGGAACTCAAAGTCCCCCGAGGATATGGGTGGGATTTTTGCTCAGAAACACCCATGTGCTAAACAACACAACAGACTCTACTAAACAGCTGAAGCATGAAAAAATTCATAAATTACAATACATAAACAATATTCAGAATGCTTTATATGGATTCCATCCCATTCCTTATATGATTTGTGAACCTCCTCCCCCTTGGCCCCACTCAATAATGCTGCTACTCTCATGGACTTCCTCCCATTATGACTGTGCTATCCTCCACTATCTCCACTACCTCCATGACTGTGTTGTTGATATGTTCATATTGACCCCATCCACATGCATTGACCCCCATTCACACTAAGGAGTGATTTATTTGTGATATTCAAAAATAGGAAAATTCGTAATCTAGGACACAAAAATGGAAATAACAATGTGTGAGATAGATATAGAGCCATTTTATTATGTAAATCAGTAGAAAATAAGCATAATATATTGAGGCAAAAATCAGACAAGATATGTAGACAAGCCTCCAATGAAAAAACACTCTCGAATGTCAGAATTTTCTGTTATACAAAATTCTGGAGAACTAATATAACGCAGTCCCAGTGAGTTAAACTACTGATGGGAATTACAATAATATGTATCTCTTGATATATGGCTCAATAAATGCCAAGAACAAAGGTCTAGGTCCCCAAGCACCTTTCCAAGACAACCCAAAAAGGGTTTCTGGAAATACAAAAAGCACAAAATGGTGAACTACAACCCTAGGGCTGAAGATTCACTGCAAATGAATAGATAGAAAGAGGTGGCTAACCTGATGTAGAAATGAATGAAGTCTCCATGAAAATTTTCCCCCTTCACTAGAAATCTATCTCTCTAAGTGAGACACTGAAACCACCACTGCAACTACTCAAAATAATAACGAAGTCTATGAGGAAAACTACACTGTAGGAGATGGTAGCATCTTGGCCTAATTCAAAATGATCAAATAAATCTCAAGGACCTCCCTTGCTAGCCTCCTAGTGGAAAGGATACTCTCACCACTTAAAACAAGCTCAGAAAATGGCCCTGTCAATCCTCCACTGCCTCTGCCCTGCAACACAACACAACCGTGGAGAAAAATGCATTGTAGATGAAGAATGAAGCTTGGCATGATGCCGTAATGTGGAAATTTAGCTCAAAAAACATCTCCTGATTGGTCACTCGAAGTCCGCTGAGGATGAGGGTGGGATTCCCGCTGGGGAACACGCTTGTGCTGAACAACACAATAGACTTTGCTAAATAGCTGAAGTGTCCAAGAAGTCATAATAGACCAAAAACATAACTATAATGAACACACCATCTATGCTTTCCTTCCCCCTCCTTATATGCATTGTGAGCCTTTTCACCTTAGGTCCCACTCATTAAATCCACTACTATCATGGAGACTTCCTCCCATTAACATTGCATTATCTCTCATTAACTATCCACTCCCTCCATACCAGTGTTGTTGATTTGGTCAAACTTGACCCCATCCACATGCTTCAACGTCTATTCACACATGAGGGTGGTTTATTGAGCTATTATGATGCTCCTTATTCAAATTAGGAGTGATTTTATTCCTACTAAGGAGATTTATGGGTCTCCCTATCCTCTTATTCCTCTATCTAAGTGGAAAAAACAAAATTTAATATTCCAACTAGATGAAAGCTAATTTGGAATATTAGATTATTCAACTAGATGCACTGATCCACATTCACATTAGAAGTGGTTTTATTCCTAATAAATAGATTTATGGGTCCCTATACCCTCTTATTCATCTATCTTATTGACAAAAAAAAAAATTAATATTCTAACTAGCTACAATCTAATTAGGAATATTGAAAATTGCATCATCACATCAATTTCTTCCTCCATGTCTTTTCAGGTATGTCATTGAAAAGGTAACATTATCATCCTCTAATATTTGATGATTATGCCAAGTTAATGAAATTCTTTCTGACGGTCGTGGACTGCCATCATCATTAAAATTGGGGGGGATGAATCTTGTCATAATCATGAAAAACCTGTTAGCTTTTAAAGAAACCATTAATCCTATGATTTACAAAATTTAATACCATAACAACCAATTATGACTAGATCTTGTCAAAAATGAGATTTTTACTTGAAGTACGAATCTCTCGATAACTAGGCATTAATAGAAAGAATGTGTGGGTACGAACCATCAATTCAGAGCCTTTTCACCTCTTAATCACCATGACATTCCATCATCTCCCTCAGCTGGAATTTATTGCACCCTTGGTCAAAAATTCTTAACCCAAAGAGAACAGAGAAGGTTTCTCTAGCATAGCGAGTAGTGCGTTGATACCCTCGCTAACATATATACAAAAATTAATCAGGTATAACAACACAAGATGGGAGGATCTGTGATGAGGCATGAGCTAGATTCTATTGAGGTATTACATAATTTTCTGGAGGCATATGATATATTCAGAGATGTTAGGTGGCTCGAGTATTTTCAGAATTTGAAGGGTTTAGACGAAGGAATTGAGATGGATTTCACTAAAAATTTGGACAAATATCAGACCAAAGTCAGGGGTTTTCAGATTTAACTAACAGAGGAGGTTGTTTCCTAAGTAACATCACTGCTAGCCGAAGGAAAAAGGTGGTTCAATAGAAAGGTCAATGATCTCTCTCTAAAAGAGCATTTCCTTGAAGGTGAGGAGAAGCTTGAGAAGAAAGTAAAAGGGGTCGATAGTGTTGTGAAACCAGCTCCAAAAGAGAAGAAAAGAGATATCAACACCTTAGAAATAATCCACTTCGAGGGGGCAACCTCCAATACATTACATGAATGAACAATTCTTTGATGATTCAAATTACAAAACCTCCTTTCTATATATAGGAGTCCATGAGGCCATAATGTAATCCTAGTGGGCCACAGTGTAATCCTATCCAACCTAACAATAATAAATTAAGGGCACAATAATAACAATATGGGGGTTACAAGGGTACAATAATAACAATAAAGGGGTTACACTAACAACAATAAGGGACTATACTAGTAATATAGGGACCTAACATCCCCCTCTCATTCAAAAAAGTGTTTTCCTCAATTCCTGAGTAGATTTGGGTGCTTCTGTATAAAATTATCATCCTCCCATGTAGAATCTTCAGTGGCTAAGTTCTTCCACTTGATGAGATACTCTAAAATTGATCGATTCCATAGTTGTCGAGTTCTTGTTTCCGTGACCGCTTTAGGTTCCAATATGATTTTTCCTTCCTCATCAAGTTCTGGCAATATTGTTTGAACTGGAAGATTTTCACCTATAACCTTCTTTAAGCATGAAACATGGAAAACTGGATGTACTCGCGAAGAAGCAGGAAGCTCCAATTTGTATGCCATAGTACCAATCTTTTGCAACACCTTGTACGGACCATAGTACTTTGGCGATAATTTATTATCCTTCTTTGCTTGCTTGAGGGACATTTGTTTGTATGGTTGTAGCCGTAAAAATACCCAATCTCCTACATCAAAACTTTTCTCGCTACGATGTTGATCTGCCTGTTGTTTCATTCGATTTTGTGCCAAATTCAGGTTATCCTTTAAGAGTTGGAGAACTTCTTGCTGATGCTCGATGTGATCTTCCACTGCTTGAACCTTCGAATTTTCCCTTAAAGATGATGTGATGGATGGTGGATGATATCCATAAAGTGCCATAAATGGGGTCATTTTTGCCGCAATATGGAAGGAAAATATCCTCCCAACGTTGACTTGGAATGGATAAAGGCTGTAGAAGACTCGAGGTCTTAATTGTCTCAAATTTATTCTACTGGAAAACCAAACATTCCGCCACAAAATTTTGAATATCAGATTTAAGGCCTTCCCAAAAAAAATATTTCTTCACCCTGTGGTAAGTTTTTAAAAATCCTGAGTGTCCTCCCAAAGGAGAAGTGTGCAATTCCAAAAGAATCTTTTGTTTTAGTTGGGAATCCTTACAAAGATATAAACGATCTTTGTACCATAAGGAATCATTTTTCCAAATAAATGTATCAGATGTACTAGGAGCTTGCTGCAAATTTTGAATGAGTGTCCACACTTCTTCATCCTTATTACATTCATCTCTTGCTTCGGTTATCCAATTTGGTTGGATAATAGAAATGGCACAAAGAAATGCCTACAACTCTTCATTATTTCTTGAGAGTGAATCTGCAACAACATTGAGCTTCCCTTTTTTGTATATTATTTCGAAGTCATAACCCAACATCTTTGTGACCAATTTTTGCTGTTCTTTTGAAGACAGTCTTTGTTCCAAAAAGTGTTTCAGACTATCATGATCAGTTTTTACCTTGGAGTGTCTTCCCATTAGGTAAGTTCTCCATTTCTTTAGTGCATGCAATATTGCTAACATTTACTTCTCATAAATAGGTTTCTTTAAATAGTTTCCTTTGATTGGACGACTTTCAAAAGCAATGGGTCTTCCTTCTTGCATTAAAACAACACCAATTCCATTTCCTAAGGCATCACATTCCACAATAAAGGTTTTTGTGATGTCTGACATAGCTAAGACTAGTGCTAGGCACATTGCCTCTTTAAGATGTTCAAAGGCCTTAGTTGCTTCAGGAGTCCATGAAAATGCATCTTTCTTCAATAATGTTGTTAGAGGTGCTGTTGTTCTCCCATAATTCTTAACAAACTTTCAATAATACCCTGTTAACCCAAGAAATCCTCACAACTGCTTTATGGTTGTGGGGACTTTCCATTCCTTAATGGCTTTAATTTTGTTAGGGTCTACCTTAACACCCTCGTGAGATACAATATGACCCAGATATTCCACCTCTTTTACTCCAAAGAAACATTTGGATGTTTTTTCATACAATTGTTTCTCTTGCAATAGTTTGAGCACCCTGTCAACATATTGAACATGATCCTTCCAAGACCTGCTGTAGATTAGTATATCATCAAAAAATACTAGCACAAATTTTCTAAGGAAGGGTTTGAAAATGGAATTCATCAACCCTTGAAATGTAGAAGGTGCATTGGTAAGGCCAAAAGGCATGAACAAAAATTCATAATGACCCTCATGAGTTTGAAATGCTATTTTCGGAATATCTTCAGTGTTCATTCTAAATTGATGATACCCTGAACGAAGATCCAATTTGGTAAAATAAATTGCTCCATGTAATTCATCCAATAATTCATCAATCACAGGAATGGGAAATTTATCTTTAATGGTGAGCTTGTTGAGCTCCCTATAATCCGGACACATGTACCATGATCCATCCTTCTTGTGTACCAATACTACAGGAGCAGAGAAAGAACTTTGACTAGGTTGAATTATACCAACCTATAACATTTCTGCAATCATACGTTCAATTTTTCTCTTTTGGACATAAGGATATCTATAAGGCCTGATGTTTGGAGGAAAAATTCCTGGAATCAAATGACTAGCATGATCATGATCACGAATAGGTGGGAGTCCTTTTGGAGTTTCAAAAACCCTGGAATGATTGTCCAAGACTTTTTTGAGATCTGCAGAAATAGATGATTTTGATGTTGGAACTTCTAGTGAGCATAATTGTGCAATTATGCCTCGTTTTTCTTTCTTTAGAAGCTTTTTCATGACATTAGATCTTATTATCTTTCCTGGCTTCCCTACAATACCCCGTAATTTGACTTCCTTTCCTTCTGAAAAAAATTTCAAGAAAAGTTCTTGAAAATTAAAAGCTACCGTCCCCAAAGATTGTAACCATTGTACTCCTAGTACAACATCAACACCTCCCATAGGAATGGAAAGCATTGGAATATTCAATACATATTACCCCATGGTTAGCTTGATATTATGGAATTTTCCAGAGAAATTTATAGTTCCTCCATTTGCAGCCATCACTTGACATTCTGGTGCTGGGTATAGGAAACAATTCAATTCCTTGGCTACCTTACAATGAATAAAATTATGGGTTCTACCTGAATCAATCAACACTATTACCTTTTTATTATTGATATGTACTTCTATCTTGAGAGTTTGAGGAGTGGTAATTCCTGCCAATGCATTACACGATATGGTAAGACTCATTTCTTCCTCTTCTTGGGTTGGTTCCTGGTGTATATCCTCTTCTTGTTCATTTTCTTCTTCCTCTTCACAATCTATGCAAAATAATTTTTTCTCAGCACACTTATGACCTTTAGTGTATTTTCTATCACAATTGTAGAAAATCCCTTTTGCTCTTTTTTCTTCAAATTTTTTTGGTGTCAACCTTGTAGGTTGTTGAAATCTAGGAGTAGCAACACTTCCTTCTTTATAGAAGTGAGTGGTAGGCTTCCTTGTCGCCATAATTTTACATTCAATTTTTCTTGCCTACGTGAATGCCTTCTCCAATGAATCAGGTTCAAAAATGTGAACTTCATGTTGGATGATATCCTTTAAAGTACATATGAAGAGATCAATCCTGTGTTCCTCTGGAATATCAGTTACCCTTATATTCAAATTTTGGAAGTCCTCAATGTGCTCCCCCATTAAACCCTTTTGTTTGAGATTTATCAATTGGCTAAAGAAGGTGTTGCTCTTTGTATCTTCATAATGTGCTACCATTTCCTCCGTAAAAATTGACCAAGTGACAATTTTTTTACAGGAGCAAAGCCATCGATACCATAAAAATGTCTTTTGTTCTAAATGTAAAGTTGAAATGCATACCTTTTGTGTGTTTTGCACATTATGGAGATAAAAATATTTCTCCATCTGTAATATCCATGTTACAGGATCCTTTCCATCAAACTTCCTCATATCCATTTTTTGAATATGGTGGTTCCTCCCACCAACATTAGATTTTATGAAATCACTATTAACATTTATTTTGTTCTCATCATGAGTTTACTCTACCAACTTTTCACCATTAGGAAACATTTCTTGTATCAACTTTTTCAAACCTTCCATGTCTGCTTTTAGAACATTCTTCATGTTTTCCATTTTCTTATCGATCTTAGCTTCCATGTCATCCATCTTAGATTCCATACCAACCTCCATGCCATCTATATTAGATTCCATGCCATTCTTCAAACAATCCATCTTAGATTCCACGCCTTTCTTCAAACCATCCATCTTAGTTTCCATGCCTTTCTTCAAAACTTCCATGTCATTTTTGGTTTCTCTTTGCGAGAGCGAAATTTGTTGCACTTGCTCTTGTAATTTTGATATGTCATGTTTCCATTCTTCATCTTCATGAGTCATAGTAGAGATTTCGAAAGGCTTACTGGGTGTTGAATTATTTTTAGTGGCCATTTTAGAATCCAATACTGATATTTATTCTACAATATGCCCTTGGAATCAATTCAACTTGATTCTTCAAACAAAACTTATGCAATTTAGAAAAAAAAAAATACACACCTTTTACTTTCTTTTGAGGAGCTTGATATTGAAACTAAATTATCTCTATAATTGCAGATCCTCAATATCTGAAATTCAGCCCTGTAGTAGCCCTTTGAAGCTTCCTTCCAATGCCATAGGTATAATATGATTTTTATTCTTCGAGACAAAGTTATGTCCAATCTCCCACAATGACCCAATTTTGGACTGGTTCAGTAGAGTGAAATTGTACGAATTTCCACGTGTCACTGTTTCATCCTTTGGCTCTGAAATTGATAGAAAACAAATAGAAGTTTGTGTACTTGCAACCAATTTTTACGGCACTCCAATCCGATCCTCAGAGAGAGAGTTATGAATATTTTCCCACGATCACCTCTTTGAGATGAAATTCAGGAGCCTGAAAAATCACTACATTCCACAGATCATATCTCTGAAAATATTGCGAACCAAGCTCTAAATTTTTTTGAAGATGTTCCTTAGGATTTCTGATTTGCACCCTAACAATTTCAGCTTCTGAAACTTCGTATAAAAAAAGTTATAGCGAAAATTCCACGATGACCTGTTTGGAGCAGCGAAACCTTAGAATCCAAAAGCTATGATACAAAATGTTGTGAAACCAGCTCCAAAAGAGAAGAAAAGAGATATCAATGCCTTAGAAATAAGCCACTTCGAGGGGAAAACCTCCAATAAATTACATGAATGAAAAATTCTTGGATGATTCAAATTACAAAACCTCATTTCTATATATAGGAGTCCATGGGGCCATAATGTAATCCTAGTGGGCCACAATGTAATCCTAGCCGACCTAAAAATAATAAATTAAGGGCACAATAATAACAATATGGGGGTTACAAGGGTACAATAATAACAATAAGGGTGTTACACTAACAATAATAAGGGACTATACTAGTAATATAGGGACCTAAAATAGGTTATCACTTCCCCAACCTTGGGCACATGTTTCTCGGAATTTGATAAAATATATCACCTATGAAGGGAGGTCCAAAATTGTTTTTAATTATAATTTCCCCTTATTGAACCATCTTCGGCATCAACAGAGAATTAACCATCCATATTTCCTATTGGGAAATGTCAATCAGATGGTTGCAAAAATCAAAATGACAGCACACCCAAAAGATTGTGTTACTAATCATGGTCTCATAAAGTTAATTTTGTTAGATTCTTTGAACCAAGAAGGAAAGAGATAGGAGGAGTTGAAATGAAAGAGGCCTAGAACGAGCCAAGGAAAACAAGTTGGGACTTCAGGAGAGATTCAGGAGGAATCTAGAAGCTGAACCTAGCTTTCTAAGGTTGGAATTGAGAAAAGTCCCCTTGATAAGCTGATTGGAGACAAACGACCGAATTAAAGGGTGAAATTCAGAGTGCATGCACAACTGTCATCTATAGTTGAAGAGAAGGAGGAGGCGGAAGATCTAAAAGAAGAAGAAAAAAAAATCGATCATAGGAACCCTCCTTGTTAGGTAGGGACGAAACTAAGACCCTGCTTATAGAAATTAATAATTTAAAGAATGAAAATGAACAATTGAAGAAAAAAATAGCCAAAGGTAGGAAATCAGAAGCCTTGGGGTTAGATACCATAGTTGAAGTCATTAATAAATTTTTTTTTTTTGAAGGAAGAAAAATCCAAGATCAATATGTGTGGCATGTTCGCAAGAATTAGTAGCAGCAGGATACAAAGTTTGTCAGGAAAGCACCTTCTTGAGGGAAACCCAAATAGAACCTTGGGAGGCTACTCCACAATAACACGCTGAAGATACTATTGATATACAAGACCCAATAGTTAATGTATATCATCCCATGGTAATCGACTTGGAATATGATAGACAAGAACCTATAGAGGCCACTACTATTACAAAGGAACCGATAGTGGATATAGAGGCTGACCAAGGCAAAAACAAGAGGACTTCTACATAACAACCCACCTATGACACTGTTGTTCAACAAGAACCAGCTGCTGAGGTGGAGAATTCCCACCCCAGAGAGACTATCACATCCTGAGCTAATATTGCATGTAGTGGAACATTGGGCCCCGATGAGGGATGGAATTTCGAGAAGAATTTATTGATCTCTGAGTTGCAAAAGTTGAAGCAAGAGACACTCTCCATTCAAGAGGGAGTGATCTCTCTCGATTTACATCACAATAAAACAACTGCGCTGCAGGAAAAATGGGTAGAGAAATAATTTAAGAGGAGCTGGGGGGAATGGAAATGAAAGGAAGACACAAAGAAACAGGAGGAAAATCATCTACTATTACAACAATAGGTTCATAATTTGACTGCCGATAAACGGAAGCTTCATGATCTTGCACTCAACTTGTTGGGGTGCAGGTGGACTTCCCTGTCATACCCTATTTTTATTTGGGAGTGGTATTATTTATTTGATTTTAAACCTGTCATGGAAGACACGCCTCATGTGGGTACTTATACCCATACTTTTCTTGATGTTTTTCACACCAACGATTTTGATGAATAAAGCATGTTGTTTGAGTTGTTTCTGCATAATATTATTTGTAAGCATGTCAGCATGTAGATGGTTGTAATTGTATTCTCATACATGTGAGACCTGCAATTACATGCCTTCATTTCATTCATGAGAAATCAAATAGAGTGGCATATTCCCAAGAAATCAACAAATACTAACAAAAATAAGACAATGCTATGGATTAGATAAGAACCAGGAAGGGTCGTTGAACTAAGGCATGAATTTAAATTTCTTTTTAGTACTCGAGGGTTGAGGGAGACAACTGATACCTATAGAAGAATAATCATGGAGTTATATCTCAATCAGTTTTAACAGATGAAGAGCCAAGCGCTGACAGCGTGCCTCAAGCGCACCGAAACAAGTAGTGTCGAGTTGCAGGAAATGGATCATTTTGTATTCCAAAATTTTGTAGTTGTTGTTACACATATACTAGAATATGTTTGGGTGGTAAAATCCCTTGCAACCTTATGAATTGGATTGAAATTTGTATTTTCTTTGATATCGTTTCCAGTGGAAGAATACTAGGACCACTATGTGTTGAGCAATCATGAACAAGAGTCCTAACCAAGACAATTTTTTTCCACTCAGGGATACAGGTCTCGAGACAAAGACACAATCAGCTCCTGTGACTTTAATGACTTGCATCAGAGGTATAATCAGAGGAGATGAGATTTTTTCATGCGGACATGCAAGCGCTTTAGCTGGGGAAGGACGTTGGGTGTGATATTTATACTCATTTCCTACATTTTCTTCCCTCATTTCTACATTTTTGACCTCCAACATGGGGGTCATACTTGCCTTGATCCTTTCCTTTATCATGAGACAACATAACTTTACCTTGTTTCATTACCTTTCCATTCTCGTTAATTAATATGATGTATTGTTGCTTTTTTGTGGCTAACCCAGACGAACATTGGGAGAATTTGTTTGGTCATTTCACTATTTTTTCAGATACTATTTCAGGAAGAGGGACTTTGGAAATACAGGCGCATATAATTAGTTGGAAGCATGCTTCTACAACATGTTTTTACATAGCATTGCTACTGTTAGGTCTCTGTAACAAGCAAGATTGGAAAAGTCCGATCACAGAGTTAACATCATTTCAACCAACTTTGGGATTCTAGGATCTAGCCCTCCCGAATCCGGAGAGGGATCTCTCCAATGTGTACAAAGATGGATATTGTCTTTGAAGTTTAGGATGATGATATTAGGCTAGTTATGAAGGCCAAGGGTTTTGTTTGGTTTTGGATGGTTGAACATAGTTGCTGTCTGAGGTGGAAAGATCTATATGCAAATAGGTTCAAAGGTGAGAAGTTGCAAGTAAAAAAAATAAGATTTGATTCTAAAGAAAGATGATGGCAAGTTTTCAATCCATTGGGCTATGGAGTCATAAGGGAATTTAATTGAAACATCCAGGTTCAAGAGTAATCTATGGGGCAAGTCATCTAGGCCTAAGGATCTCTTTGAAGTTTGATTTATGGAATGGGATGACATAATAAGAAAGGGAATTAACAGATGCAGAACAAAGAGCAGCCCAGGATCTGGTAAGTACTTTGAAACTAGCCAGCCTTTGACCAGGCACTTAAGAGAGACGTAGAAGCAAACTAGGATCTGGTAAGTACTTTGAAACTATCCAGCCTTTGATACACTTCTAATAGAACACAAATAAAAAACAAAGGGAAACTTGAAGGTAACTTTTGGAGCAGAGACTAGCGGGCAAGGCTCACCTTTCTCCTCATCTTAGTTCTTCTTTACTTAGTTACTTCCAAGACAATCACAGAGATAACACAGAATGGCCTAAGATCTGATAAGCACTTCGAAACTAGTCAGCTTTTAACACATCCTAAGGGAAACGATCAAATAGTTGAGCAAATAGGAAAGGGACTCAGGGCTAACCTTGATTTTCTCAATTCATCCTCACACAACATATATTGAAAGTAACATTTAAAAACAACATTCAGCAGTGACGAAAATATGAGGGAACGCCAGCATATTTGTGCTTAGACTGAATTAAATCATTTCTAAATAACACAATAAGAGGAAAACATTGGGATAAAGATTTTTCAGCCGTAGAAGGTCACCGGTGTACAAAGAAACTCTAACACTCGTTTAAACTATTCTTTATAGTGGAAAATGAAACAAATTGAAAAAAGAGAAACAAAATACAAGTTACAGTGAGAATAACATCACCATCAGCATAGACCAGGATCCCATAAATCAGCTTGTATTGATGCTTCAAACCAGTTACAATCTTCAGATCCAATGTTTTAATCCATCTCTCTTCACAACCTAACCTATCTGTTACAAGCAAAGCTCCAAGAGCCAATGAAACCACTATTTACAGTCAAGAGTATTCTGCTCAGAGGCAGTTATGATACTTCAGCAATTACATTCACAACCAACCAATCCAACCCCTCACTCATCTTCTATTGAAATATTTATAGAAGGATGAGGAGGTGAGATCTGATGGAAAGATCTCAACACAATCACGTGCAATTACTGCCTCCCACCTCGTGGAGGTTCATGAAGAAATTCTAACAGTGTTATATTACTAATGTGGTTAGAGACTTAAGAAGAAGCTCAAGAGAGCTTATATTGACTTTAGGCTCTACGGCATCGTTAGGTTACTCAAACATTCCGTCGTTGGAAGTCCCAAGGCAAGAATAACTTCTTTGGTTGTTCCGAGGCATAATATCTGATCTTGCTTAATAAATTCATCCTCTGATTGAGCTTTCTGAGGCAATAGGTGGCACTGTGGTGGTTGAGGAATCAATTCGCCTCAAAGTATGGCGGTGGGGGAAATTGTCTGATGAACACTTTTAGGTTTTTGCTTTAATCCATGTTCTGAGCCGGGGATTAGGCTTTTGATAACCGTCTTAGCCGTAATCCCCACCAATTTATTCATAAAACCGCTGCTCTGGTTCATTTTACCTTCAAAAACTGATACTCTTTCTCTGCTCTGACATCGCTGGCATTCTTCGAGCTTTACAGGGACGTGCGGCAACCAAAGCTCATGAAACTTTGTTGATATCATCGTTCTTCTCCCATGGACTGATTCCCTGATAAATCGAATAGAATGGGAGTCACAATTTTATCCCTTAGATTTCTTCATAATGCCAAGAAAACCTTAAAAACCTGCAAAAAACAAGAAAAATGAGGAAATCCTGCGTTATATGGACAGACTGCATCGGAGGGCGTGCGGGAGAATGGAGAGATCGGGACCGTTGATCGTATTGCGATCAACGGTTGGGAGCAAATCAAACGGTCAACGAGGGGGAAAGTGGACCGTATAATGGAGTCGGGAGAGGAGATGCAGACCGTCGATCTACAGAGATCGACGGCGGGGATTGGGTTTTAAACGCGCCGGGGAAAATTTAACGGACGAGCGAATTGGTTAAAGGACGAGCGGGAAAGGTGATCGGGGACCGTCGGATGGGAGGGCCCAGATCCGACGGCGGGGATAAATCCCGCTGCGGGGACATAGGACAATGTTTAACGCGCGGGAGATGGACATGTCTCGGCGGTTTTCGGGGTGAGGTGGAGAACACGTGTCGGCCGGCGGGTGGGATCACTGGCCGACGGCATAAAACCGCGTCCGGACGAAAGGTGGTGCGGGCACAAACCGGTGGGAAAGGAAAACAGCGCGTCGAAAAAAGGGGGGAGGGGTCCACTGTATGAGAGGAGATGATCAAGACTGCTGATCCGGTACACGACTTGCTGGAGTTTTAATATGATTTTTTCGGTGGAAAAATAAAACAAACCCGTCTTTGCATTTTACAAAGGTTTTCAATGTTTTTCGGGCAATAAATTATTTCCGAGGTTAAGCGCCTGGCGGGTTTAGCACGCGGTTCCGTCGTGGGGGCATATGAAAGGAGAAACAGAAAGGGGCTTAGCCTGAGGGGCTAAAGCTTGACGCATAGAAACACATGTTTTTCTATGGTTTTTGAATGATTTTTGCAAAAGGAGAAAGGTTCCGATAGGTTAAAAAGTGGGTTTTAACCTTAGGAAATGAGATCAATGGAGGAATAAGGGACATAAAAGGGTTTGATGGGGTTTTTATGGATGAAAGGAGAGTTGAGGAAACGAAGGAGAGGTGGAAGAAAGGGGGAAGGAAAAAGGGGAAAGATGCAGCAATATTTGATTAGGATTTTCATGGTATATCAGAGGCAGAGGGGATGGAGAGTATGTAGAACCAATCAGTAGTTTATAACCTTGCCAACAGACTTCAAGTACCAACAATTTTTAGGCCTGAATTTGTTTCTTGAAGGCTGCAAAGAATACTTTAGCCACCAACTGCTATAATTGAAAAATATGGGTGGCTAACAGTGGCTCCACTTGGGGATGGTGCCTTCTTGAAGGCATCAAGAATTCAAACTTGATTTCTCTGGGAGGTTGACTGGTGTCTGACCCATCACTTGCTCTTGCTTTTCTTCCTGACAAAATAATGTCAGTCATGAAAGAGAGATTAATTTCATCAATACAACTTCTACCTACCCCAATCCTACTGATCTAGCATTTTTTTATTTTTATTTTTTTTCTTCATCAGAGTGCACTTGGATCGGCAAACTCTTTACACAACATTTTATTCTTTTAAAAACAGTAAATCTAATCTACTTCTACTCCTTATTTCTCCCTGAACGCTGATTAAACAGTTGAGTTCGGATATTCCTCTACCTATTCTACTGTTTGTTGGGATTAAACAGTCCAACAAACCTTCATTCTCTAAATTCTACAACAGAAATTTAAAAAATAGCCAAGCCAAGATTGAGCTGTTTGACTTGCTATGATCTATGGCATAAGGACAAGCTGCACATAGATTTTCACTTGCAGAAAATTTAAAATCAAAACAGAAGGCTTAAGATCTGAAAATTTTCTCGTTATGGCCTTCCCTCATATTCACAGCTCTGCTTTTTCTTTTCAGTGAGCTATCTTTGCTTCTCTTCTGGTTCGAGTTTTGAGTGAATTAGAACCAGGTCTTTCCTTTGACTCAGAAATTAGAGTAGCTTTGAGTCATCTCTTTGGGAACTTTGGTTCAGATTTTGAGTTTGTTTGAACCTTGATTTCTACCCTACTCTATCTACTTATAAGCCAAGATTAAACAGTTTGGCAAATCAAATTTGCTACCCTATCAGCAGAAAATTGAAAGCTAATTAGTCAAGATTAAACAGTTTGACCAATTTAGAAGAGTGTTTCAAGGAGTGGCATTTAAGCTTGCACACTTTCAGATTTATTTCTCTTTTTTGGCATGGGGCTTTGCCTTTCTTGTTTTTCATTTCTGCCCTCTTTTCTTCTTTCTTTGTTTTTGTATTTTTTGATTTTCCATAACTTAAATGCAATGGTGGATGAAACATTTACAGTGGAAAAAAGATGAAAAGACTTCAAACATGAAATAATTTAAGACCGGTAATGCTTAAGCATCATGCCATTGACAGGACCTCCAAACAATTCTGCTCCACTCGGTTCTTGTAAGAAGAATGCATTGTTTCCAGCAACTGAATGAATGGAGTAAGGGCCAAGCCATAGATTGTCAAATTTACCATGCTTTCCCTTGTCCTCCCTCTTTGAGTCCCACTTTAAAACTTTGTCCCCAACTTTGAAATTACTGGCCTTTGTTCTTCTGTCAAATATCTTCTTGATATTGTCTTGCTTCTGTAATGCTTTGTGGTACACTTCCTCCCTGATTTGCTGAAGATGGATGGTCTGATTTATCCTTCTGACTATGTCATTCTCTTCAGTCTGTAACTCTTGAATTAACTTCATAACTGGTACACCAAGGCTGTTAGGAAAAATTGCATCTGTACCATACACAAGCTGGAAGGGTGACATACCAATGGATTTCTTCAATGTTAATCTGTCAGCCCATAGTGCATGGACCAGCTTTATGTGCCAAGACTTCTTGTTGTCCTCCAACAGTTTCTTTATTATGTTCATTAAGCTTTTGTTGGAAGATTCTGCAAGTCCATTACCTTGAGGGTAATAGGCTGTGGAGTGTCCCAATGTTATCTGATACTTATGACAGAAGTCAACCATTTTCTTTGATCCAAATGCTGCTGCATTATCTGTAATGATCTTGGTAGGATAGCCAAATCTGGAAAGGATATTGGTTTCTATGAATTTTATGATAAACGAATCATTGGCCTGTCTACAAGGAATGGCCTCTATCCACTTAGTGAAATAGTCTGTGGCGGTAAGGATCCACCTATGTTGGGCAGAGGATGGTGGGTGGATTTCTCCTATGAAGTCAAGTCCCCATTGTTGAAAAGGGGTTTCAACAGTAATTGGATGCAGAGGAAGGGGTAGTAATTTTCTCTTGCCCTCGAACAATTGGCATTTATGGCAAGTGGCTGTCAGTTTGTGTACATCAGGAAAAAGAGTAGGCCAATAGAAACCAGCCCTCAAAATTTTGTTGGCTGTTGACTTCCAATACAAATGGCCTCCACACTCTCCCTCATGGAATTCCTGTTTAATCTTTTCTGCATCAAACTCAGGCAAACATTTAAGCAATATACCACTAGCATTTTTCCAATAAAGACATTTATCAATAATGCAATAGTTTACAACTTTTAACTTTAGGAATCTTGCCTTTGTTTTGGATAAACCAGGAGGTGTATTTAAATTAAGCAAAACATAAACAATATCAGTATACCAAGGAGAGCTCGTAAAATAATCTTCAACAATGGGAGTTGAGAATTCTTCTTGGTCATCCAAAGCATTAATCGTATTAATATCAAGAACTTCACAATTTGATTCAGCCATTAACTTAGCTAGACCCTGACCTTTGATAAGCTTAGTGGGTTTAATTTCTAAATCATATTCAAGAATAACAGCAATCCACTTACCTCTCTTACCATCTGGATCCTGGGTTAGAATGTCTTTTACAACCGAATTTGGGACAAAGGCAATGATGTGTGAGTGAAGGATGTATACCCTGAAGTCTTTTAAAGCTTTTACCAAAGCAAAAGCCTGTTTTTCCATAATGTTATACCTCAAAGGGGCATCCCTCAATGCCTTACTAAAGAACGCAATGGGCTGCTCTTGTCCTTGTGGATTTTTCTGTAAAAGGACAGCAGCTATAGTATGTTCTGATGCAAATGAGAAGATATAAAAATCTTTTGAGAAATCCGGACTTATGAGAACTGGTGTTTTGTTTAACGCTTGTTTAACCAGTTCAAAGGATGTCTTTGCTTCTGCGGTCCATTTTACCCCTTGCTCCTTTTTCAACATGTTTGTGATATTCCTCTGGAGCTCAGCCAAGTTTGGGATGAACCTTCTTAAAAAGTTAATCTTTCCTATGAAAGACTGCAACTCTTTGATATTCCGAGGATGGGAGATTTGTAATATGGCTTCAATCCTCATGGGATCTATCTTTATACCCTCTTCTGAAATGATATGTCCAAGAAGCTTACCTTCTTGGAGCCCGAATAAAGTTTTCTTGGGGTTCAAAGATATTCCAAACCTTCTGCACTTCTCGAAAACTTTTCTCAAATGTTTTAAGTGTTCTTCATCTGTTTTTGAAAACACAGTTACATCATCAAGATAGATAATGATGAAGAAGCCTAATTCTTCCGAGAATGCTATGTCCATGGCTCTCTGAAAGGTTGCTCCAGCATTCATTAAACCGAAAGGCATTTTCACATACATGAAAGTGCCCCACGGTGTAGTAAAGGCTGTCTTTAACTGATCATCAGGGTGGACTAGGACTTGGTTATACCCTGAATAGCCATCGAGCAAAGAAATTCTTTTAGACCCTACCACCCTTTGCAAAATATGATCCATCTTGGGCAAAGGGTAGTTATCCTTTAATGAAGCTTTGTTTAAATTCCTGAAGTCTATACAAAGTCTGATTTCTCCAGTCTTTTTCCTAACTGATACTAGATTAGATACCCACTCAGAATATCTAATAGGGACAATAATACCAGCATCATGCATTTTCATAATTTCCATCTTAACCAATGGCAACTGGACAGGGTTGATTCTGCGCAGTTTTTGTTTGAATGGTTTTTGGTTTTCTTTAAGAGGGATTTTGTGATGTATTATTTCAGTGTCATAGGACTTAAGATCTTCATAACTCCACGCAAAAACATCAGAAAATTATTTAAACAGCTCTAAGTATCTGAGTTTAATATGAGCTGGCAAAGTTTTAGACAGTTTAATCAATCTCGGTTTTTCCTCACTGCCTATATTACATTCTTCTACTTCAGTTTCCACAGGTTCCAGTTTTGGTTTGTTGGCCACATCATCAAAATCAAACAGTTCTTCTAGAGGGGCCAAACCCTTGGGCAGACTATCGTTATTCGAATGCAGAGTTTCAATTTCTTCTGTTTTAGGTTTTGGACTTAATCCTGTTTGGTGTGTGGATGTGATAGTCTGAAGGTTTATATCTACTAGCTGTGGAGATGGTTCTTCTTCACCAAGAAAATTTTCTTCACTGCAGTCTGTATCATAGTCTGAATCTGAACTATTGAGTTCAAACTCATTTCTGAATTGCATGAAGTCTTCTATTTGTTTATCTCCATCAAATACCTGCCAATATTTCTTGTTATCTGGGATAGCTGGTCTGAATTTTATCTGAGAGGTGTCATCGTACAGCATTGGGCAGGTTCTAGCAGCAAAGGCTAAATTGTGGGCTGCAATGTTTTTCTTCCTTGGGACAAAAGATAAGGTGTACTCCTCGAATGTTTTCAAAAGATCAATGACATCATTCCTGTAGGCCCTAAGTCTGGGGTGATTTGCATTATACTCCCCATTGACTTGCCTAATGATTAATTCAGAATCCCCATATACATCAATTCTCTTGGCACCTAGTTCTTTCAAAAGATGCAAGCCCAAGAGAAGGGATTCATATTCTGCTATGTTGTTGGAACACTGAAAGTTTAATTTCCATGAGATGCATTCTGTATGATCGTTTTCAGTGTTAGTGATCCAGACACCCGCACCTGCATTTGTTTTGGTGCATGACCCATCAAAATACATAGTCCAGAGAGGCAGATTTTCAGTTTGATGAATGGACTTTGTATGATTTGATTCCTCAAGTTTTTCATCGGGTTGAGGATCGTTTTTTCGACTGTCAAGTTTTAAGTTCAACGAGTTGGTGACTTGCAGTTCAAGATCTGTGTTTAATTTACTAGGATCTTCAGACACAGTAGACTGTTCTGGAAATTCGGCATCGTTCTCTTCCTCTTTTATTCCAGCCATGGATTCTTTTGAAACAATTTGTTCGGCGAGTGTTTCATTGTTGAACATGATAAAAGAATCAAGGCTCGTGTTTATAGCATAGAGTGGGGAGTTTTGAGGCCGCTCCTGGCTTGTTACTGTGTATTGCATGTGAGATTCCCTATAAATCCTCCTAGTTTGATTGAAGACAGGGATGGTTGCATAGGCCATGTCCATTTGCATAGTCCCCTGTAACTTAGCCCCCCAAGACCTTGATAAAAGCATTACATACTTTGGGGGAACATCAGCCACAACAACATCCATGACTAAACATTTGGTTGGAATTTGGGCTAGATTAACACAGAGATCTTTAATCAATCCTAGACACTTAACTCTACTCGAGTCAAAGGAGTACAGGTCTTTGTAAGGTCTGGTAATCTCAAGACCCAGGCTTTCCATTACAGCTTTTGGCATTAAGTTATGGGAAGCGCCTGAGTCGTGCATAGCATTATGGAGAATTTTGTCATGAATGTTTAAGCTTGCATAAAAGGGAGGGATAGGACCCTCTTGGAACTTTCCTTCAATCTCGGGACCAAAAATAAGCTCTGGTTGGTCATCATTAAGATTGAGGGTGTCTTCATTATTTTCTAAGTTTAAAGCCTTCAAAATTTTGGACCTATACACATGCTGAGCAGCCAACTCAGTCAAAGGAACAGAGATTTTGATCTTTGAGATTTCCTGTTCCAGGCTGAAAAGGTTTTGACTTTTCAAAGTATTGGCTTCAGCCTTGTTTACTGCCACTTTATCAGCACTAACAGCTTGCTAATTTGGTTTATCTATAGTTGAAACAGTTACTTTTACAGGAGTACTAACTGAGGTGCTAGTACTACTAATGCTTTCACTCTGTTTTTCAATATTTTGAGTGTCTTTCTCTTTACCACTACCAGAATCGACAGCCACCGTTTTGTCCTTTTGTTTGATTGTTTTAGACTTGGTTGCAGTGCTGTTCTGAGAAGGTTTGTTAGAGGTTTTATTGTTGGGGGTTTGTTGATTAGATCTACTTCTGAGTTCATATTCCCTTAAAGGTTCTATGACATCATTCTCCATGTTTTGATAGTCATTCTGATTATCATCTCTTCTGTCATCATAAGGTGTATAAAGACCTTGTTTATTTTCATAATGAACCTCAAAGTCATCATCATCTACCCCAAATAAGTTTATGTCGTTATCCTCTGTTGTTTCATTTGTTTCCTCAACCTCACTTAAAAAGTTCTGATGAAAGGGAGGGATGATCTGCTGATCATCTTCCCTGGGTCTGTTTGGAGGCTGGTTTCTTCTAAGATTCTGATTCTGGTTTTGGTTTCTGTTTTGGGGAGCGGTTTGATTTAAACTTGCTTGCGCTCTCTCTAGAATGCTCATTTTCTTCATCATTTCTTCCATCATTCTTTCCATCTTTGAGCTTGAAGTAGAAGGGGAGGATTCCTCCCTAAAAGATACTCTCTTTTCAGCTTTCATCCTTGCTCTTTTCTCCATGAGATTCACCTCTACAGAAAGGGCACCTCTTTGCATATCTTCAAGGGTTGCAAAGACTCTTTCTCTGAGTGAATATGTCATGTCTGGATCGAACCCTTCAGGAAATTTGTTTAAGGCTGATCCCTGAGGAGGTTTCAGTTCAGGGGAAAGTGCATTATACACACTGTTGAACCTGGTACAATAAGCTTGTACACTTTCCCCAGGGTTCCTATGGAAATTGTTATAGTCAGCAAGGACTTGGAGAGGGTTTTTCCTTACTTCCCATTTGTTTAAAAATGTTTGATGGAAGGCTTGAAGGTCGTTGATACTATGGGGGGTTAAACCTTTAAACCATTTTCTGACTTCTACCCCCAAACTTTGAGCAAACAATCTGATTTTGACAGATTCATTATCAATCTCATTTCTGTCAAAGTATTCATTCATCTTGTCCACATGTTGAGAGGCTGTTATGGTATTATTAGCATCATATAATGGAATCTTGGACTGATAGTCCTGTGGAAGATTGACTAATGGTACAGGAAGGACTAAGGGAGCATACCATGCTGCCATGATATGTGGTGGGGGTGGGTTTACAAGTGGAGGTGTGGGTTGAAGTGGAGTGGTTTGAGCAGTGGATGAAGGATGAACAGAAGTGGATGGAACAGCAGTAGATCTTTGAGCTGATCTTGGGTGAGAGACACCTAAATTATGTAGAAAATGTAAATCAGGAGGTGTTGATTCTCTATTCCCAAGAGTCCCACTGGTTTCGGGAGATGAAAGGGTAGGCTCAGAATCTAACTGATCTAAATCACCAAATGACCTAGTTCTAAATGGGTTTAATAAGTCAATTTGTGATTCATGAAGAGCTGAAAGGTTCTCAGGGACTGAATTGGCTCTTAGGGGTGGTCTGAAAATAGTTGAGGATTGTATCCTAGGAGACCTCCTAAGAATTCTTTCCGGGTTATCAACTATTTCAGGGGGATCTGGGTCAGGATGGGCTCTAGTGTGGATCCTTTTAGGAGCCACAATGTTTATATGTTTAGACCCACCTAAACAAGAGAAGTTTAACCAGATATGACAATCTTTAGGTGGTTTAACTAATCTGTTTTTCCCAATTCGACTCCTGCAGTCCTCTACCTGAGTTTGAATGATTTTATAATGATAAGGGTTCTTCCCAGTGGAGTCTTAAGGTCTGCTCAGGATGGTGGAGTTGCCAGGTGGAAGGTTCAGAGAGTTTTTACCGAAGTACACTGTCCACCTCAGTGTTTGTGGAACATTCCTTTTCAAGGATATCTCAAAATACAACAACTCTAACCAGAGATTGACTGGGAGGGCATTCACCAGATATGTCACCCCCAAAAGAGGATGAGATCCAGAGGCTACCTGGCCCTTTCCAGACTCTGTCTAAGAGTATAGGGTAAAACACATCAAAGACGTACACAGGTATCAAAACTTGTGTTTTACTACCAATCTGAAATGTTTTTGGTATTTTCTGAATTGTTTATATTGTGGTTTAAAAGAATGTCCTAGATTTGCCTCAAAACTTAGCTACGGTTAAGAAACGAAGACAGTCTATCCTTGTGGCTAAGCTAGCTGATTTTCCAAGGTTAGATAAAGACATTAAAGAACCCTAGGATTGACCTAGTTTGTCACTGATTCAAACGAGTTTTATCATGATTACCATTCTTTGGTAGTGCTTGGAAAGGCTGCTTTTTACTCTCAAGATGTTTATATGAGGATTCTGGGTAAGGTTTCCCCAGTGGAGTCGCCAGAAATGTTAGGTTCTGGTGGCTCAAGCTGGTTAATAAAGCAAGTGCTCTATGAACCCCAACGCAAACTTCTTTATGAGTAGATTTGAAATAGATTTGAAAGTAAAAGATTCTAAGTTGTCCCCAGCGGAGTCGCCAGAAATGTTAGGTCTCTGTAACAAGAAAGATTGGCAAAGTCCGATCACAGAGTTAACATCATTTCAACCAACTTTGGGATTCTAGGATCTAGCCCTCCCGAATCCGGAGAGGGATCTCTCCAATGTGTACAAAGATGGATATTGTCTTTGAAGTTTAGGATGATGATATTAGGCTAGTTATGAAGGCCAAGGGTTTTGTTTGGTTTTCTTGGATGGTTGAACATAGTTGTTGTCTGAGGCGGAAAGATCTATATGCAAATAGGTTCAAAGGTGAGAAGTTGCAAGTAAGCAAAATGAGCTTTGATTCTAAAGAAAGATGATGGCAAGTTTTCAATCCATTGGGCTATGGAGTCATAAGGGAATTTAATTGAAACATCCAGGTTCAAGAGTAATCTATGGGGCAAGTCATCTAGGCCTAAGGATCTCTTTGAAGTTTGATTTATGGAATGGGGTGATACAATGAGAAAGGGAATTAACAGATGCAGAACAAAGAGCAGCCCAGGATCTGGTAAGTACTTTGAAACTAGCCAGCCTTTGACCAGGAACTTAGGAAAACATAGAAGCAAACTAGGATCTGGTAAGTACTTTGAAACTATCCAGCCTTTGATACACTTCTTATAGAAAACAGATTAAAAACAAAGGGAAACTTGAAGGCAACCTTTGGAGCAGGAACTAGCGGGCAGGGCTCACCTTTCTCCTCATCTTAGTTCTCCTTTACTTAGTTACTTCCAAGACAATCACCAAGATAACACAGAATGGCCCAAGATCTGATAAGTACTTCGAAACTAGTCAGCTTTTGACACATTCTAAGGGAAACAGACAAATAGTTGAGCAAACAAGAAAGGGACTCGGGGCTAACCTTTGATTTCCTCAATTCATTCCTTACACAACATATATGAAAGTAACATTTAAAAACAACATTCAGCAGTGACGAAAAGATGAGGGAACACCAGCATCTCTGTGCTTAGACTGAATTAAATCATTTCTAAATAACACAATAAGAGGAAAACATTGGGATAAAGATTTTTCAGCCAGAGAAGGTCACTGGTGTACAGCAAAATCTAACACTGTTTAAACTGTTCTTTATAGTGGAAAATGAAACAAATTGAAAACAGAAATAAAATGACAAGTTACAGTGAGAATAACATCACCATCAGCATAGACCAGGATCCCATAAATCAGCTTGTATTGATTGCTTCAAACCGGTTACAATCTTCAAATCCAATGTTTTAATCCATCTTTTTTCACAATCTAACCTATCTGTTACAAGCAGAGCTCCAAGAGCCCATGAAACCACTATTTACAGTCAAGAGTTTTCCACTCAGAAATAGCTACAACGCTTCAGCAATTACATTGACAATTAACTAATCCAACCCCTCACTCATCTTCTATTGAAGTATTTATAGAAGGATGAGGAGGTGAGATCTGATTAAAAGATCTCAAACACAATCAATGCAGAATTAATGTCTTCCTGACCCCGTGAGGTTCGATGAAGAAATTCTACAGGTGTTATATTGCATTAATGTGTTTATACTTAAGAAGTAAGCTCGAAGAGAGCTTATATTGAATTTTGAGGCTCTGCGTACTGTTAGGGTTACTCTGCAAACATTCTGTCGTTGAAGTCCGGTGCAGTAATAACTTCTTTGGTTGTTCGAGGCATAATATCTGATCTTGTTCAATAAATTCATCCTCTGATTTAGCTTTCTGAGGCGATAGGTGGCACCGTGGTGGTTGAGGAATCAATTCGCCTCAAAGTATGGCGGTGGAGGCGATCTGTCTGATGAACACTTTTAGGTTTTGCTTTAATCCGTGTTCTGAGCTGGGGATTAGGCTTTTGATAACCGTATTAGCCGTAATCCCCGCCAATCTTCAAAAAACTGCTGCTCTGGTTCATTCTGTCTTCAAAATCGGATACTCTTTCTCTGCTTCTGATATCGATGGCATTCTCCGAGCTTTACAGGGACGTGCAGCAACCCAAGCTCATGAAACTTGGTAGATATCATTGTTCTTCTCCGTATGATCGATTCCCTGGATAAATCGAAAGGATTGGAGTCGTCACCCTTATCCCTTAGATTTTCATAGAATACGAAGAAAAACCTTAAAAACCTGCAAAAAACAAGAAAAATGAGGAAATCCTGCGTTATATGGACAGACTGCATCGGAGGGCGTGCGGGAGAATGGAGAGATCGGGACCGTTGATCGTATTGTGATCAACGGTTGGGAGCAAATCAAACGGTCAACGAGGGGGAAAGTGGACCGTATAATGGAATCGGGAGAGGAGATGCAGACCGTCGATCTACAGAGATCGATGGCGGGGATTGGGTTTTAAACGCGCCGGGGCAAATTTAACGGACGAGCGAATTGGTTAAAGGACGAGCGGGAAAGGTGATCGGGACCGTCGAATGGGAGGGCCCAGATCCGACGGCGGGGATAAATCCCGCTGCGGGGACATAGGACAATGTTTAACGCACGGGAGATGGACATGTCTCGGCGGTTTTCGGGGTGAGGTGGAGAACACGTGTCGGCCGGCGGGTGGGATCGCTGGCCGACGGCATAAAACCGCGTCCGGACGAAAGGTGGTGCGGGCACAAACCGGTGGGAAAGGAAAACAGCGCGTCGAAAAAAGGGGGGAGGGGTCCACCAGATGAGGAGGTACACTCCACACCGTTGATCCGTGGCACAGATCGACGGCGGAGTTTTAATATGATTTTCTTCGGTGGAAAAACAAAATAAACCCGACTTTACTTTTTACAAAGGTTTTTAATGTTTTTCGGGTGATAAATTATTCCAAGCATTTAAGCGCCCCGCGGACTTAGCTCATGGTTTGGCGGGGGGACATATGGACGGAGAGAAAGTGGGGGCTTAGCCTGAGGGGCTAAAGCCCAACGCATAGAAAATGTATGTTTTTCTATGGTTTTTGAATGATTTTTGCGAGAGGGGAAAGGTTCCGATAGGTTTAAAAAAGTGGGTTTTAACCTTAGGAAATGAGGCTAAATGGAGAAATAAGGAATATAAAAGGGTTTGATGGAGTTTTTATGGGTGAAAGGAGATTTGAAGAAAATGAAGGAAAGATGGAAGCAGGGGGAGGGGAAAGAGGAGGAAGGCGCAGCAATATTTGATCAGGATTTTCATGGATCATCAGAGGCAGAAAGGAGGAAAAGTATGTAGAACCAATCAGTAGTTTGGAATCTTACCAACAGACTTCAAGGACCAACAATTTTAGGCCTGAATTTGTTTCTTGAAGGCTGCAAAGAACATTTAGCCACCAGCTAATATGATTGAAAAATATAGGTGGCTAACAGCTACCACACACAGAGTCAACGCCTTAGCTATCAAATCCTTTGTTGTTACACTACGATGTTGTTACAAATCCATTGATACATACTGTTGCTACAATTGCGTGGCTATTTGCGCATTGCTAAATTCTGGATGTTGATCTGTCCTCAAAAATTGTTACGCTATAGCTATCAAATTCCAACAAAAGTTGTAGGATTTATCATGTATTTCTAGTTAGAATAACAGCTTCAGGCAGTTTTAGGTGAAATCAATTCTTTCCCATTCAAGACTTTTATTGAGGGAATCGACTGTAATTGTATTTACTTTATTTTGATCAGCATGAGAATCAGGAGATTCTCATGACTAATATGTTTCTCATTTTATTGATATGTAATTATTATATTAACACTCGGACCTTCAAGGTCGGGGGGGAGGGGGGTTAGCACAGAAAAATATCGCCATTTTTACTCTATGAATTTTGATCATCATAATACAGAATATTGTGTTGTTGTTGTTACATGTGTTGATTGAACTAATTCTCGTTTTTTCTCATTTCTTCCTGTGCCCTGCTAGGGAGGAAGGGCCCTCCTATTTAGCAAGGACTGTAGTCTTAGGATGGTTTTATTATATCTTATATTTATTTCTGCATATTTGTGGTGTGCCATTTTTGTTGTGTCAAGTGTAAGTATATCTGCTTCAATTCTAGTTATTTATTATACTGTTACAAAAATCCAATTAGAGGTACCAGCTAGTGTAGTTAGTGTGTGACGTGCTAGATACTGGTTTATCTCAAGTGTGATTATAGTCTTGTAGATCCTTGTTATTCCCAAATGAGTGTTAGTTTCATCAATTGGTTAAGAAACAATTTCTTCTTGTTTTATTTCTGCTTCTAGTGTGGTGTATTGGCACAAAAAATGCAACTACCATTGAAATAAAATAATTCCTTCGTCGATATTTTATGTGTATCATCTTAGTCATTTAAAAGTGATTAATATAGTCAAAAAATTGACTGCCAATAAGATAGTCCCTCCACATCTTCAGTGCATGTATGATTTTTTCTAGCTCAAGATCATGTGTCGGGTAGTTATGTGCATTCTTTTTTAGTTTTCGTGACTCATAGAATACCACCTATTAATCCTACATAAGGACAACACAAATTCCTCTCTTGAAATAATTTGTACACACTACGAACTCGTTATCCGGATCTGAAATATTTAACATTGGAGCATGTGTCAACAGTTGCTTAAGCTTCTCAAAACTATTTTCACACTCCTATGTCCAATCAAACATCTTACCTTTCCTATGCAATGATGTAATAGGATACGTAATGTGTGGGAATTTCCTGATGAACCTCCTGTAATTACCTGCCAATCCCATGAATGATATCACCTCATCTACAATCTTAGGATCTACCCACTCCATGATGGCCCTTATCTTTTCTGGATCTACTACAATGCCCTCCTTGGAGACAACATGTCTCAAGTAGTGTACCTTAGTCTGGAAGAAAATGCATTTGTTGAGATTTTCATACAATTGATGCTCTCTCAACAACCTCAACACTACTACCAAATTCTCGACATGCTCTTCCTCATTTTTATAATACACAAATATGTCATCAATAAGAACAATCACAAAATTGTCCAAATAATGATGCGACACTTTTGTCATAAAACACATAAATGTAGTTGGGTCACTAGTCAAATCAAATGGAACAAAAAAAAGCTCATAATGCTCATACCTGGTCCTAAATGTAGTCTTGCAGTTGTCCTCTTCTTTGATTTGTACATGATGATATCCTGATCTGAAGTCGATCTTAGAGAAAATTGTTGCTCCCTTTATCTGATCAAACAGATAATAAAACCTTAGTAATAGTACCTATTCTTGATGTTCACTTTGTTCAACTGCATGTAGCCAATGCAAAGTCTGAGATCTACATCGTTTTTCTTCACGAGCAACACTAGTGTGCCCCATGGTAATACACTTGGCCTAATGTATGCCTTTTCAAGAATCTCTTTTAGCTACAAATTTAATTCTACCAACTCAGGTGTGATAATATGGTAAGGTGCTTTTGATGCTAGAGTTTCCCCTAGAATCGACTCAATTAAAATTTATACCTCCCTATGAGGTTGCAACTCAAATATATCGGTTGGAAACACATCCTGAAATTCCTACAAAACTGGATATCTTCTCAAGACTCTTGTATCCTCAACTTCCTTAACTTTGTCACTAGAGATTTGAACTGGGAAAACCACACACCGTTTCCTGTGAATGTGCTTGGCCTACATGATTTTCACCATCCAAACTCATGTGGCTTTCTTCTTTTCCTGTAATACTCTTGGCTCCCCATTTCTATAAAAACACTCAATATCTTTTTCATAGCAATATACCCTTGTCCTATGGAGGTATAACCAATCATGATACCAAATAGCATATTGTAGGAACCCAATGGTAATTTTTTCAAGTGTGATGTTTTAGGCATGCTATTTAACACAAATGCACATGTTCTTACCCAATGGTGAATTCTTTTCTTCATACCCATATCCAACTTCACTAGCCAAGATTCGGCATCCATTTCTTTACCCAAGCCACACTTATTCAACAAGTGAGGACTCACATAGCTATTATTAGATCAAGGATCAATAAAAATATAAATAACTTGATAACAAAGCTTACTTTCCATCTCAATGATAGATGCCCAATGATTTTCCTGCATGTTTTCCATAGCTTCATAAATATGAGGAATGATCTGCCCAACATCCCCAACATTATGTGCCTCATGTGCATTATATATCTTAGGCCTACCACCCTCGTTCTGAGTAAAATATCTCCTAAGGTGCTCCTCACCACATGTCCAACAGTCTAACCATCTCGTACCATTACCCCCATGTTGCTGTTGTGATATATGTTTTTTTTGTGATCCATGTCCATATTTAGCTACATTAAACTTCTTGTGGGGTGCCACATTCTCTTTCTAATCTGTATTCTAAGACCTTGATCTCTTAGGCTTCCATTTACGTTTACCTTTGTATTTACCTTTACATCCTTTCTAAGACTCATTCTTATGCTTTGACTGTTCATAGCAATGCTTTGGCTTCCCAGTGACTTCCTCAAGTGACCAAGGCTCGTCATACTCAATATCGTCTCTAAATTCTAATGGAAAACAACTGAAAAATTGCTAAAATTTAGTCTTCTCATCCTTAATATATGGTACATATCTGAGTAGCTCGAGGAACCTAGTTTTGTGCTCTTTATCTATCATTGTCCCCATGTTTAGCTCATAAAATTATTTTTCCTTACTATCATAGTACCTCTCTGAAAATTACTTCTTCCTGAAAAGCCTCATGAATTCATGCCAACTCAATCCCTATGTTCTAATGTTTCTGAATCTCTTCACATATTTCCATCATATGTTTTCTTTATCTTTCAAACTGAATATATAAATTTTGGCCTTCATGCTATCTTTGTACTCATGAAACTCAAATAATTTGTTCATTCCAAGTATCGAAGCCTCTGCATCTTCTATTTTCTACAAGTCTCACATTTGGAAAATATCGCCTATCACTCCTCCTGTAAGGATGATACCAATGAAAATATTGATGTCTATTCAAACGAGAACTAGAATGGCACATGTACTCAAAAATCCTCTTATTTTTAGTGTCCAACAACCTTCCATATCTCAATGTATCAGCTCTATCTGACTTGTGTCGACTGGGAGACCTGCTTCCATATTCCCCATTAGCTATGTCCTCCTGTCCATAGCTAATATGAAGTGTCCCTTGTCGTTGAAACCTTGAAAATCTCTAAAGAAGTACTCTATGCACTCTATTTTAGCTGCAACCTTACTTCTACCAAATCAGGTGTGCTAATCCTGTAAGGTGCTTTTGATGTTGGAGCTTCCCCAAGAATCAAATCAATAGAAATTTCTACCTCCCTATGAGGTGGCAACTCAGAAATATTCGTTGGAAACACATCCTGAAACTACTGCAAAACTAGATATCTTCTCAAGACTTCTACATCCTCAACTTCCTTACCTTTGTCACTAGAGATATGAACTGGGAATAGCATGCACCCTTTCCTGCGACTATGCTTAGCCTACATGGTTGTCACCATCCTAACTGATGTGGATTTCTTCTTTTGCTGTAAGACTCTTGGTTCCCCATGTCTATCGAAGAACTCAATAGCTTTGTCATAGAAATCTACCCTTGTCCTGTGAACATATAGCCAATCCATACCAAATAACATATTTTTAGGAACCCAATGGTAATTTTTTCAAGTATGATGTTGTACGCATGCCATTTAACTCAAATGCACACACTCTTACCCAATGGTGAACAAATTTACTCATACCTATTTCCAACAGCACTAGCCAAGATTCTGCATGCATTTCTTTACTCAAGACACACTTATTCACTAAGTGAGGACTCACATAGCTATAATGAGATCCAACATCAATCAAAATAGGAATAAATTGATAACAAAGTTTACCGTCCATCTCAATGATAGATTCCTATTTCTTTTCCTGCATGTTTTCCACGGCTGCATAAATACGAGGAATGATTTTCCCAACATCCCCAATAGTATGTGCCTCCCATGCATTATATATCTTAGGCATACCACCCTAGTTTTGAGGAGAATCTCCCCTATGGTGCTCCTCACCGCATGTCCAACGCTGTAACTGTCCCATAGCATTACCTACATGTTGTTGTTGTGATCCATGTCCCTTTTTAGTTGCATTAAACTTCATATGGGATGCCACATTATCTTTCTAATCTATATTCTAAGGCCTTGCTCTCTTTGACTTGCATTTACCTTTAGCTTGGAATTTTCCTTTCCATCCTTGCTAAGACTCATTATTATGCTTTGACTGTTCATAGAAATGCTTCAACTTCTAAATGAATTCCTCAAGTGACTGAGGCTGAAGACACTCCTGCAAAAATTTCAAATTAGGGTGCGCAATATTTTGATGATATGATCTGTGGAAGTCAATGTTTTTGCAAGATCCTAAACTTCATCTTAAATATGTGACCTTGGGAAAATCATCATAACTTTCTCTCTGAGTATTGGATTCAAATTATCTAAAAAGTGCCACATATCGCATGGACTATAGTCTTCTCTGTATCAATTTCAGAGCCAAATGAAGAAAAAAGTGACACGTGGCATGCCGTACAAGTTCGCTCTACTAAAACAGTACATAATTAGGTCATTGTGAGAGATTGTGCATAACTCACTCTTGAAGAAACCAATTTGGATCAAACCTATGGCATTGGTAAGAATACTAAGAGTACTACTATAGAACCTTAAATTGCATATTGGGGAGCTGAAATAACAGAGAGACACTAGATTCAATATCGAGATCCTAGAAGGAAAGAAAAATCTATATCATGTGTTGTCAAGGGTTGAAAAGGACCAGAATTTCTAGGGCACCAAAGCAAAGAAAGATACAAAAGAGGGTAGCATGATAAGGGCGACAATCAAGGTGAAAAACAACAGCAAGAAGTTCAGCACATGAAGTCTTCAAGTGGGCAACACTGCCTACAGTCATTGTAAAGGTATCATTGTACTAAGTCATTGTAAATGCATCATTGTAAAAATTGTACAAGTATATATCTGCCAAGAGTTGAAGAGGTGGTGTTAGGAGGTCTAAGACCATCATTAGGTGGTTGTGTCATAGTTGGGGTTATGGTCTTGTGTGTCTTATTCTTCTACATCATTCTATATCATTGCAAAGTGGACCATTTTCCATGGTACGAGAGTCCATTCTTGTTTTATTATTCTATAGGGTGGTAGGGTGGTGTTGGGCTAGTGTATGAAGTCACCAATAGGTTCAAGCCTGTGAAAAAATTATGGTGGTAGGGTGGCGCTAGAGTGAGTTATACCTCATTAGGTGCTCAGGAATCCATTTAGTTGACTACTAAATAATCTCTAGCATTTGAGCATCCATTCAGTCAGATCTGTAGAAGAATTCTTTTCTAGATTCCAGGAAGTTGGAGCTTTATTTTCAATTGGAGTTGAATATTAAAGAATGATTAGAAAATAATTCAGGTGGCTTTTGTCCCAGAGAGGGTTTGCACCTTAAAAATTGTGTGCATTTGTGTTCCTTTTGTTTACTGCTATCATTGTATAAACACTGATAATAATTGAATATTAACTAATGCTCTAATTGAAAAGAATACTGATGCACTCCCTTCTCAAAAGATTTCCAACAATTGGTTTGAGAGCTTGGTTCCTTCAATAGAAGTTTAATAGCTAGAAGGAGGTCATGGAGCATACCAAGAATGGTGTACCTCTATTCAATGAAAATCATTATGCACTCTGGAAAGGAATAATGGAGGTCTACATCATGGCGCAAGGTTATGAAGTATGGGACACAGTTCAAAATGGATTTACATAAACCATGGATGAAAAAGGCAAGAAGAATTTGGTAAACTATGCAAAATCAAAGAATATTATTATCAGTGGACTTATTGAATCTACTTATCATAAGGTGTTGGGTTGTAAAACCGCCAAAAATATATGGGACAAGCTTGAGAATATATATGCAGGTGACTCAAATGTCAAAGAAGCAAAGCTTCAAATCTATAGAGAAAAAATTGAGCAAATCAGAATGAAATAATATGGAAACATTGTTGCATACTTACAATACGTTGATGAAATAACCGATACTCTGGAAGGATTGGGAGAGCTAGTTGACGAGAAGACTATTATATGAAATATTCTTAGAACATTACCAGGGAGATTCAACCCAAAGGTATTGGTCTTATAATACAGTGCAAATGTGGACAAACTCAGCAAAGAGGAATTACATGGAGTTCTCATAGTATATGAAATGAGACTTGATTTAGAGGAGGGTACTTCGCATCTAGAAAGTGCATTTATTGCATCTAAGAAAACTATTAAGGACAAAAAAAATTCAATTGAAAAAACATGCACCTGCAAGTGTGAAGAAAATGGAGATGATGAAGAAGGTATTTCAGATGAATAATATCCTTACTTTAAGAGAAAACTAAAAATTGGTAAGGGAAAATTCAAAGGTAAACTTCCATTGATGTGTTTTGGCTGTGGTGAGGTTGGGAATTTCATAGCAAAATCTCCGAACATAAGTGATGGAAAATCAAAAGGAAAGAAAGGCTTTAAGAAATTAAACAAGCAAGAAAAAAATAAAGGATCCAAAAGGAACTTTCTCTCTAAAGAAGATAGCTCATCATCCAATGAAGACAGCGACAACAAAGAAGAAGGCAATTAGAGAGTATTGTTTATGGCTAAGAACAACCAACAAGAGGTATCAAACAATAAGGAATAAGGGTTGAGCATAGAAGAATTTTCTAAGGAGGCAATCAGGCTTATAAAATAGCTCAAGGCTGAAAATATCCATTCCAATACTCTTGAAGAATAATTTAAAGGTCTCAAAATTGAATTTGAAGAACAAAAATGTGTTGAAGAGTCACTTCAAAAGATGTAGGAAGAAAGCATCCAATAAAGGGAAGCATTAGAAGCCAAAGTAGTCTCACTACGTAAGGAAGTGAATAAGGGAAAAACTATCCAAAACTATGCCAACAGCTCAAGGGCATTGGAAGAACTCATCAGCAATAAAAGATCTTACAGCGATAGAACTAGCCTCGATTACAACGAAGAAGAAGCAGGACCTTCTACAACAAAATACAATGAACGTATGAGATCTGACATGCATGTAGACTTTATTGGACAAGGTTCACAAGAACATGCTTGGAAGACGATTCCTCAACAAATATTTCCATCCAGGTACCAACATATTTTTCATGGCTATTGTTATTCATGTGGAAAATTTGGTCATAAAACTGTATAATTTCGCACGTACCCTACGAACCAATACAATTCCAGGAAATCCTTCAAATATGAACCTCCCAGGGCTCAATGAAACACCAATAGATTTGAAAATTTAAGAAATAATATGGAATATTACAAATTTCATAACTTTGGACACATAGCCAGAGACTGCAGACTTGAAAATCCTTCAGAAGAATCTCCGAAGCCACAGAATGAACGAACATTGAAGAAGAAGAAGACTGATACTTGTGCTCTCGCTCTCAAGGCTCAAAATAACGAAGATTTGTGGTATCTTGATAGCGGTTCCTCAACGCATATGACTGGAGATATAAGGAAATTTATATCTCTTAAAGAGAAGAAGGATGGAACCATATCCTTTGGAAATGATGGATCTTCAAATGTTATAGGATCAGGTACCATCACTCTTGGAAGAAAAGATGTTATAGCCAATAATGTTCTATTGGTTGAAAACATGAATCATAATCTGCTCAGTGTTGGAAAAATGTGTGATCAAGGACACACAATGCTATTAAAGTCCACAAAATGTGACATATGGAAAGGCAGGTATGGTAAAATTGTGGCTACAACAAGTTGAGCTCCAAACGACATATATGTTCTGTATGAAGCAACTAAAGCATGTCCACTAGCTAAAGAAGATGAAAGCTAGTTATGGCAGAAACAAATGGGTGAAATAAACTTTAAAAATATTGTTAGGATAAGAAAAAAGGAAGGAGTACGAGAAATGTTGAAAATCTCAAAACCTTCAAACACACTATGTGAGGCCTGTCGACATGGCAAGCACACAAAAGTTCAATTTAAAAAAAAAGAACACTTTGCATCACATCCATTGGAATTGATACATACTGATATATGTGGTGTTGTGAGAACAAAAGGCTTATATGGAGAGTTATATTTCATGTTAATGATAGATGACTATACTAGGATGATAGCCGTCAGTTTCCTAAAGAAAAATCTGAAGAATTTGAGTGCTTTACGAGCTACAAGCAGTTGGTTGAAAATGAAACTAATTTAAAAATAAAGTATCTAGGATTAGATAATGGCAGAGAATTCACTTCGAAATTATTTCAACAATACTGTGATGAAAATGGAATAAAAAGAAAAGTTCAATAACACGAACACCTCAGAAAAATCGAGTTGCTGAAATAAAGAACAGAGCCGTACAGGAAATGAGTAGAACAATGTTGAAGGACTGAAAATTGGATGAAAAATTATGGGTTCAAGAAATTGATACGAAAGTCTTCATTATCAACCAAAGTCTTCTCAGAAATAATTGCAACAAGACCCCATATGAATTATGGAAAGGAAAACCAGCTAATGTAAAATATTTCAGAATCTTCAGAAGAAAATGTTATATCAAAAGAGAAGATCAAAATTTGGGTAAGTTTGAACCACATGTTGATGGAGGCATCTTTGTTGGTTACCCACGCAAAATAAAGGCCTATAAATTCTATAATCTAAGATGAAAACATATATTGGAGAGCATAAATATTACATTTTACTAAGATGGTGTTCTAACGAATAATGATGAGGATCTAGAATATTTCAAACTTGAAACAGAGGTTGAAAATACACAAAGAAAATTCTAGAACAAGAAGCAAATATTAACCATGAAGAAGTAAATAATGATCATCAAGATATACCAGAACAACAACAAGAAGCTCCTCCAAAGAGAAAAAAAGAATGGATTCAAAAGTACCATCCATCAAATAAAATCATTGGTGAGATAAATGAAGGTCGACAACTTCTTTCATCACAACAAGCTCACATTGCTTTTCTAGCAACCTTTGGGCCTAGTAGTTTTGAGGAAGCCAGCAAGAATGAACATTGGGTAGTAGTTATGAATGAATAATTCGATCAGATCGAAAATAATAACACCTGGGACTTAGTTCCATGACAAAAAGATAAAAATGTCATTGGGACTAAATGGGTGTTCAGGAACAAATTGAATGAATATGGACAAGTTACCAGAAACAAAGCAATATTGATTTTCAAAGGCTATGCACAAGTTGAAGGAATTGATTTCGACGAAACATTTGCACCAGTTTCCAGAATGGAATCCATTCGAATGTTTCTCACCTATGCATTTTCAAGAAAAATCAAAGTCTACCAAATGGATGTTAAGTCAACATTTCTAAATGGTGAATTAGAAGAAGAAGTTTACATCGAACAACTTGAAGGTTTTCTACTATCAGAAAAGGAAGACTATGTTTGCAGGTTAAAGAAGGCTCTATATGGTCTCAAGTAGGCTCCCAGAGCATGATATGCTCGTCTTGATGGATATCTACGTCAACAAGGGTTAAAGAAAGGTACTATTGATAGCAATCTTTATGTTCAAATATATAAAGATAATTTAACAATCGTTGAGGTATATGTGGATGATATAATATTTGGTAGCAATGATGATCAACTAAGTAAGAACTTTTCTACAAATATGAAAAGTTAGTTCAAGATGTCTTTACATTATGAGCTGACATACTTCTTATGGTTTCAAATATCTTATCAAGAGAAAGGAATATTTATATGTCAAGCCAAGTACATCAAGGAAATGCTCAAGAAATTAAAAATGGAAGATTGCAAACCCATTCTTACTTCAATGGTAACAGGTTTCAAATTGAGCATAGATGACTCATCTAAGGATGTGGATCAGAGGTTGTACAAATATATGATTGGTAGTCTTCTATATGTAATAGCCTCCCGACCAGATATTATGCAAGCAGTTGGACAAGTAGCAAGATTCCAATCAGCACCAAAATAATCACATATTATTGCTGTCAAAATAATTCTTCGATATCTAAAGGGCACAAAAGAATATGGCTTGTGGTATCCCAAGGGTTACAATCTCATTATTAAAGCCTTTATAGATGCATATTAGGCAGGAATAATTGATGATCATAAGAGTACTAGTGGAGTAACATTCTATCTAGGTTGTCTTGTATCATGGTTGAGAAAAAAACAAACCTCAATCTTGTTATCTACAACGAAAGCATAATACATTGGCAGTAACATGTTGTACTCAAGTCCTTTGGATGAAAAAAAAATTGGAAGATCTTCAAGTACAATTCATTGAGCCTATTCCCATATTTTGTGACAATAGCAGTGCCATCAACATCTCCAAGAATCAGGTCATGCATTAAAAAAAAAAACACATTCCGATCAGATATCATTTTGTTAGAGAAAAAGTCGCTCAAAAGAATATCAAACTTAAGTATGTTGGTACAAAAGAAAAAGATCTGATATCTTCACTAAACCTTTATCTCATGAAGCATTTGAATATATTTTCCAGAAGCTTTGGATTCTCCCAAGTTAGGGAGAGGTTTCATGATCACAGGGGGAGTACTTGTGTTGCCATCAATGCCAAAGGGGGAGATTTTTGATCATCCGTTGTCATGGATGTCAACCCAAGAAGCAGAAGGGGCTACGCCAATATTGCATGGGAATTTTGACCTACCAAATTACTATATTTCAGGTCAATAATTATTTTGGTAGTTTCTACTTGTCGATATGTTTCCTTTGATATATGGCACGCCACGTAATTCTTCACGAGTTGAGAGATATTCATGTTTGAAGTTTTTAACCCCATTTAGTGGGATAAAATTCCATGGGGTTGTGGCATGGGTCATTGAAAAGTAAATAATTAATAATTTTTAAGCTCCTAAAATCCCTCCCATGTTCACTTGTTGAAGCCCCTCTCAACCTAAACATTTATATAAATTGTGATCCTCATATCCTCCTTATGCAAGGATTTCGCTACCTGAAACAGGTCATCATGGAATTTTTTCTCTAACTTTGTTTCTACGAAGGTTTAGAAGATGAAATTATTATGAGGCGAAGTCAAAATCCTGAGGACGCTCCTGTAAAAATCTCAGATCAGGGTGAACAATATTTTTGGAGATATGATCTGTGGAGGTCAGTGTTTTTGCAGGCTCCTGAACCTCATCTTAAAGAAGTGACCTTGGGAAAATTGTGATAAATCTCTCTCTGAGTATTGTATTGAATTCTATAATAAGTGGCAAATATTTCACGGACTTTGGTTTTCTATTTATCAATTTCATAGTTGAATGAAGAAAGAGTGAGATGTGGCATGTCGTACAAGTTCTCTTTACTGAAACAGTCCATAATTAGGTCATTGTGAGAGATTGGGCATAACTCCTTCTTGACGAATCAAAATTGGATTAGACCTATGGAATTGGAAAGAAGACTCATATTAATACTATAAAACAAAAAATCAAATATTGAAGAGTGGAAATAACAGAGATACACCAGATTCAATATTGATATCCTAGAAGGCAAGAAAAATCTAGATCATGTGTTGTCAAGGGCTGCAAAGGACTAGACTTTCTAGGGAAGCAAAGCAAAGAAAGGTAAATTAGAGGGTAGAATTAAAAGAGCAACAATCAAGGTGAAAAACAACAACAAGAAGTTTAGCACATGAATTCTTCAAGTGGGAAGCACTGAATATAGTCATTGTAAAGGTATCATTGTACTAAGTCATTGTAAATGCATCATTGTAAAAATTGTACAAGTGTCTATCTACCAAGAGTTGAAGAGGCGGTGTCAGGAGTTCTAAGATCATCATTAGGTGGTTGTGTCATATTTGGGATTACGGTCTAGTGTGCCTTCTTCTTCTATATCATTCTATATGATTGTAAACTAGACCATTTTCCCTGGTACGAGATTCCATTCTTGTTTTATTCTTCTATAGGGTGGTAGGGTGGTGTTAGGTTGGTGCATGAATTCACCAATAGGTTGAAGCTTGTGAAAAATTTAGGGTGGTAGGGTGGTGCTATGGTGAGTTGTAGCTCATTTGGTGTTGGGGCATCCGTTTAGTTGACTACTGAAGAATCTCGGGAATTGGAGCATCCATCCAGTGGGAGTTAGAGAAGAATGATTTTCTAGATTCTAGGAAGTTGGAGCTTTATTTTCAATTGGAGTTGAATATTAAAGAATTATTAGAAAAGAATTGAGGTTTATTTTGTACTAGAGAGGGTTTACACGTTAAAAACGGTGTGCATTTGTGTTAATTTTGTTTACTTCTATCATTGTATAAACATTGATAATAACTGAAGATTAACTAATGCTCTAATTTAAAGGAATACTGATTCACCCCCCCTCTAAGTATTTCCAATAGAGGAATGATGAGTACATGTACCATTCTAGTTCTATATTAGATAGACATTGTGATTTTCATCGGTATCATCCTTAGAGGAGGACTGACAGAGGATATTTTCCTCATGAATTTAAGAAATCCAAACCACCTAATCTTTATGAAAGACTTGAAGAAAATAGAAGATGCAGAGGCTTGGATACTTGGAATGAAAAAATTCTTTGAGTTGCATGAGTACAGAGATAACATGAAGGCCAAAATTGCTATATTCAATTTGAATGTTAAAGCAAACATATGTTGGAAATATGTGAAGAGATTCAAAAACATTAGAATAGAGGGAGTGAGTTGGCATGAGTTCAAGAGGATTTTCGGGAAGAATAAATTTTCAAACAAGTACTATGACAGTGTTGGATATTGTGTTCAAATATCCCCATGTGTTTCGTGACATGGACTAAACTCCTCTCATGGATCCTAACTCTAGCGATTGTAGCAGAGACTAATTCCTACGGGTTTTCGTCTAACGACAATTGTGATTCCAACAAGTGGTATCAAAGCAACAGGTTTCGAGTTTGAAACTCAGCCAGCTCGCATTGGGAGGGAGATTGTTGGACATTGGGTTCAATTCTCCCTATGTGTTTCGCGACATGTACTAACCACCTCTCATGGATTCTAACTCTGGCGATTGTAGCAGAGACTAATGACTGTGGGTTTTGGTCTAATGGAAATCATGATTCCAGCATCCTCTTATCTGTAGTCTCCAACAACCTGCGATATCTCACTATATCAACTCTATCTGACTTGTGTCTACCAGGAGATCTGCTGCCATATTCCAAATTAGCTATGTCCTCTTGTCCATAGCTGATCTAAAGTGTCCCTTGTCACTAAAACTTTGAGAAGCTCTGAAGAAGAATTACATTCACCTCTGCTTTTTTCTCTTATCCACGTATGATTATATCAGTGTCTACCTTACAAGTCCTTCTTTATAATTCTTTCCTTCCTAATGTGTCTTCAAAATCAGAAGAATGCCCACCATGCTCCTCATAAGACTCATAGGGAGAGTCCTTGTATTCTACCATCTTTCTATCCATGTTGATATTTCTTCCTACAAAGTATAATATTTTAGCTAAACCAAATAACAATAAACTCGTGTACCTTAGTTTAATTTATTGAGGATAAATCTTGCAAGATCAACCAATAAAAAAAAACATGTATATTCATAATCATAGTCAGAATGTAAACTCATAACACGTGGTATACTAGCGGATAAATATTATTCTAGTTGGAGTCTAGCCATAGATGTGTAACTATACCAAATACACAACATGACCTAATGCATGACCATACCAATGAAACTTGAACACACCATTAAAAGAATGGATCATACATATGCATAAGTGACATGTAACCAAGCTTGAATGACCAATTCATGTTCAACATATAACATCACACAAGAAAGCATACATAGACACTACACAAGCATGACCAATATGTGACCTAGCATACACAAGCAGTGCATATACAACATGTAATAATATGTAATCTAATGTGCATGGCCAATGCACAAACATGAACAACACATAATTATTCATATATACGAAAACATGTTGACAAAAACATCATAAGCCCTCCCATGGCGACACTAGTGACACCATTTGTGGAGTACTAAAAAGGTATGCTTTTGATGATCATTTCAGTGGTTTTTTAGTAGAATTTGTAAACCTTTTTGCATCATGAATTTGGAAAATAATAAAGGATTATAACAAAACATGTGAGAATTGATATGCAAGACTTAACCGCTGATAATTGTTATTTTTTCTGTGCAGGAAAAGGTGAAAACGAGGAGTTGCCGTTCCAAAGGAAAGGACAAAGACGAGATAACTGTTGTCCCTTTGAAGGGGAACCGAATGCAAACAAGGCTAAGCAGATCAAAGCAAATCGGCCCGGAAAAGGAGGAGAAGACACCAGCTCGGCGGAAAAGAAAAGAAAAGATGAAGGATTAACAGTTTGGCAAATCCCTCAGGATCTTTGATCCTGAGGGATCGCTGCTTTATTTATCTTGTTACTTGGACATCTCCGCCATCACCTTTATATAAAGGGACAGCATTGTTAGCTTGGGGAGAATAATGAAATATACTTTTTTATGTAATTCTCTGCTAAAAATCAACTCTGATCATTGAGTCTCGTTGAGAACTGGTTCATTTTACTTTTGTCTTATGCATTAATATAAACTTGGTGATTATCTCATTTCTGCGTCTGGATTAACTTAAGGCGGTGTACCCTTGGAGGCTAAGGGCCCGGCCCCAGAGGACACTTGCTTCTGTATCACTACGATTTGATTTCCGCGTGGTTTTTTTATCGTTGTTATTTGGTAATCTGATATGCTTTATAAGTTGCTATTACATGCTCTGTTAAGATTAAATCATTAAGGTTTTTACAGATAGAATTGTGTATTGACTCTGCATTATGTTATTGATCCTTTCAAAGTTAATTGCATGTTATTAGTCTTAACCGAATATTCTTACTGTTCTGTTACAGAGCTTTTATACTGAACATTAGTGTCATAGATTCATTTGAAGTAGTGTTCTTCATGATTGTTGGATTCAGAAATAATGTTGTTCTATTTGGAAGCACAGTCGTATCCCTGTTGATTAAGATTGATCAGATTATTATTTCAGCGTGTTGTGTGCGTATATGATTTACTAGTGCTGTTCCATAATTTATCAATAGCTAATGCTGTTCCATTAGTGTGTTTTGCTTGATTTGCCTTAAGAGTGAAAGATTGTTATTTGATTGCGAAGAGTGCATTTGGGTTAATAGATTAAGACTCGCGAGACTTAGTTGTTCGATTGCTGTTCCATTTTAGAATTACTGTTCCATTCCAAATTTGCTGTTCAATTCTTTATTTGCTGTTCCATTTTGCTATCTGTAGTTCCATTTACTCGCATTTTTTGTTTCGGTGTGAGAGATGATCTAAGGCTGTAGTGAGCTTTGGCATTCACTGTCTAGCTCCCAGACCCGTGGTCTATGCTCTAATTTCCTTTCCATCAGTTTCCAAAGGGATGGGTTATCGCTGCCGAACCCTTGACTGATAAGCTGCCTAGTTTTCTGAATGTGTGATTTATTCTTTTGAAGTAACTTAGTTATAAACAAGCATCCGTTTACTCTTGTATTTTTAAACATTGTACTACTAGCATTACTCTGACAAGTGATAGCCTCAGACTGAGACACTCTTTGGAATAACAAAACGCTCCCGGATTGACATATTAATGTGAGGTAATTAGAGGTGAAAGAGACCCTTTTTATAGCTCTACATTTTGGCGCCGTTGCCGGGGAAAGAGTGTAGTCATTTGTCTTTTTCATAGTAGTGTACGAACCTGCTAGGGAAGAGTTGGATCTTAAAAACGGAAGGTAAGAACCTACGTGCAGAGCATGCAAAATCCCTGCTCCACTGACCGCTTTCCTAACAGATTTGTTTTTGCTTTGTTTGAATAAGAATTTGGTAGTTCATTTGAGTTCATGACTAAGCAGAAAAGACCAGAAAAGAATATCAAACCCCCATCCAAGCCTGAAAAAGATAAGGGGCCGGTGACCCTTGGCCGAACGACCTTCATAGAAGAAATCTATAAGAAAACAGAATCTCAGCCATCAGTAGGCCCCAGGAAAAACATTTCTAAACAGCCTACTAGTTCCCTTCAGGCCACAGGATCACCATCTGTAGCCTTTGCTGAGGTGCATAGTCAAACTGAAGAGCAGGAATTTCAAGAAATCGAAAATTCTACTCCAGAACTATTGCAGGAAGGGAATTCCAGCAACTTTTGTGAAGGAGAAGGAGAAACAGGGGAAACCAAGGAACCAAAATCTCCTATTGGAACAAATCAGCCATTAGATAGCCCAGATAAGGCGAGTGCTGCGAAAATCATTGTTGAAGGAATCCAATCTCCTTAGACATCTGGTATTCTCATTATTCCAGATAAGGGAAGTGCTATTAAAACTATCCCTATCAAAACCATTCCCTCTCAAGCTAGGAATACTCTCCTAGATATCCCAGAAGGTTATTGGCATATATTCGATCCCATGGCTCAGAACCAGCCAAATGCACAAACCTCTACATTAAAATATCCTATAGTGGATTCTGCAGCAAATGCACCCATGAAAGCTATCCCTCTTCAGCATATCCCTACATTTCACGGTCTCACATCAGAAGATCCGGATGCATTTTTATTCGAATTCGATGTGTTATGCAGGGGGTATGATTACACCACCAATCCCCAGAAATTGAAATTATTTCCCTCTACATTAAAAGGGGTTGCTTTAAGATGGTTTATGGGACTAGGTGGCGGGGTTATCAACAATTGGGATCAAATGAAAGAATCCTTCTTAAAAAAATATCAGGATTACTGTAGGTCTAGAGAATTAAAAGACGAAATATTCCAAATGACAGCCAGACCGAATGAAACATTGGAGGAGTATGTGGAACGTTTTTCAGTACAATCTACAAAGATCTCCTTATGCATCGCTACCTTTACCTGATAATGTGTTAAAAACTGCATTAATAAGGGGCATGAAGGAACAATGGATTGAAACATTAAACATCATGGGAAAAGGGGATATTTATCAAGAGAATTTTGCTGACATCATTGATTTATGTATCAGGAGTTCGAGAGGCAGCACAAGAATAAAACCGACAGAATATGATCAGTTTGCAAGGGATAACAAAGTATCAACAGAAGGAGTAACACGTGCAAAAATTGGAAATTTCTAGAAAATTTCAAAACTGATATTCTGGGGACACTAACTACACAACTTGATATTGTGCAGGCTAAACAGAAGCAGATGGAGGCAGAACAGAATTTGGCGATCTTCTGTCCCCGATGCAGAAAAAAACATAGCCACAAGGAATTTCCACTGGATACAGTCCAAACATGCGCCATTTGTACAAAAGATCACCTTACAGAGAGCTACCCCTCACTTCCTGGATTGAAAGCGGTATATAAGGAAGCAGAAGAAGAACCAGAATCGGTGTACTTGATCAACCAGCGTCGCCAGTGGCAGCCGAGACAATCTGGTATGTTTCCGGACTCAACCTCTTTTTTTCAACCTCCACAGTATAATGCTCAACAATATGGTATGTGGCAAAATCAATCTCAACCCCCATTTTCAAACTGGTCACCACAATCGTTTCCTTCTTCAAATCCATGGCTGAATCAAACAAGCCAATCTGGTTGGCCGAATTTCCCTTACACTCCACCATATTGGCAAAATGGCCCATATCCTTCACAATGGACCCCCTCTACTTCACAAAGTTCACCCTGGCAGACAAGCTGGCAAAGACCAATGTACCACCCAGCTGGAACTATTCCGCTCCCTCAACCTACTTTGCCAGCTTTACAACAAAATCCCCAGTCTAACCTGAGACCGCAACTCCCAGCCCAACCCGATCCCAATCCAAATAACAGACAGGTCCAATCTATCCAAATCATAGAATCACCAGAAATAGGACCTGACTTGAGGGAGTGCAATGACCTTCAGTTAAGATCTGGACGTATAATTGAAACTGAGGGAGATAAAACAGTTCATATTGAAGATCAGTTACCAAGAGAACATCAGTTGCAACAAGAGGATGTAAATAAGCAGCAGACTCATAATCAAGCAACCACATCCTCTCCTCTGTTCCAAGAACGATTAGTCATACCTCGACCCATACAATATCCTGACTTTGACATTCTGGGAGAATTACAAAATCTGTACATAAAAATCCCATTCCTCCAAGCCATTCAAGACATTCCTATATACGCAAAAATTATCAAAGAGTTGTGCATAAAGAAACCAAGGAGGAATATAACAAATAATCCAAGAGTCCAAGTAGTCGGTACTTTATCTGACTTATTATCTGGGAAAGAAACACCCATTAAATATGAAGACCCAGGAAATCCAATTATAACTGTTCAAATTTATGGTCAGACCCTGTCCAATGCCTTAGTTGATCTAGGAGCTGCAATTAATATTTTAACAACCACTACTTGCCAAAAGCTCGGCATTACATCGGTAGAACCCACCTCTACTTTGTTAGAATTGGCTGACCGATCTGTGGTTAGACCAGAGGGTATTCTACAGGATGTCATGGTCTCTGTTGATTCCTGGGAGTATCCAACCGATTTCCTGATAATTAATCCAAAAACCCGACTTGATGGACACCCGCTAATTTTAGGTAGACCTTGGCTCGCCACTGCCGATGCCTACATTGGCTGCCGGCAGGGAAATATGACCATAACCAGAGGACCGAATAGCAAGAATTTAGTTCTATATCCTCCAGCGCAGCCAAGTGTCACAATAATAAAAACTAATAAGCACCCTGTATCATACCTTACTGATAACATCAGATCTCCATTAACTATACAAGAGGCACTTGATTTTAAAGACCAAACAGAAGATGATGCCATTAATAATTTCATTAGTCAAACTGAATCTCGCACACAGTGTCACATGATAGAAGAAGCATTTGATAATGAATTGGAGGAAGATCCTCTGAAAGATACGCATGACCAAACGATACCTGTTACTTCTGTTGCAAATAGTAAAACTGTGGAAATTGCACCGGGAAAAACTTTAAACATCAATACCAATCTCACACCTGAACAAGAAACAAAGCTCATCCATCTGTTAACAAAATATCAAGAAGCATTTGCATGGGATTACCCTGATATGAAAGGAATCGATCCCCAATTATGTACACACCACATTTATATAGAAAAATATGCCAGACCTGTTCGTCAGCCGCAAAGGAGACTTAATCCCCATCTAAAGGATGTGGTCAAAGCTGAACTTCAGAAACTTTTAGATGTCAATTTTATCTATCCTATTTATGATAGTAAATGGGTCTCTCCGCTTGTGGTGGTACCAAAAAAGAATGGAAAATGGAGAATCTGTGTGGATTATAGGGAACTAAATAAGGCAACACAGAAAGATCATTTTCCTCTCCCATTCATAGACCAAGTATTAGATACTTTAGCAGGAAAGAAATTCTTTTCTTTCCTGGATGGCTTCAGTGGATACAATCGATTCAGATTGCCCCTGAAGACCAGGATAAAACTACTTTTACTTGTCCTTGGGGAACATTTTCCTATCGAGTTCTACCTTTTGGCCTATGTAATGCTCCTGCCACATTCCAAAGGGCTATCCTTAGCATTTTTGTAGATTTAATAAATGATGGACTTGAAGTTTACATGGATGACTTTACACCATATGGAGATGATTTTGATCCAGCACTAGACACCCTAGAAAAAGTCCTACAACGCTGCATTGTTACCAGGCTTTGCTTAAGCCATGAAAAATGTTTCATGATGATGACTGAAGGATTTATCCTAGGACATTATGTTTCAGCAGCCGAAATTCAGGTAGACCCGGCCAAAATCCAAATACTTTTGCTCATTCCCACTCCTACTACTCAAACAGAGGTACGCAACTTTCTTGGATTTTCTGGTTATTATAGACGATTTATAGAACATTATTCGCACATTGCTGCTCCTTTATATGCACTAACTGGTAACGTTGATTTTCTTTGGACAGAAAAATGTGACCGTGCTTTCGAGGATTTAAAGAAGCTCGTATCCACAGCCTCAGTCCTTCGAGGACCAAACTGGGACCTACCGTTCCAGATATCATCTGATGCCTCAGATACAGCCATTGGCACAGTCCTTGGGCAGGAAGAGGATAAAAAACCATATGCTATCTATTACATCAACAAAAATTTATCCCCTGCTGAATTAAATTACACTGTTACTGAAAAAGAATTCCTAGTTGTAATACATGCTGTCAATAAATTTAGACATTATATTACAGGCTATCCGGTTATCTTGTATACAGACCATTCTGCCATAAAATATTTAGCAAATAAGCCTGTCACAAATGCCAGAGTAACTAGATGGTTGATTTTATTGCAGGAATTCGATATCACAATCAAGGATCGGCCTGGCAAAGAAAACCCTGTAGCCGATTTTCTTTCGAGAATACCCAAACCAATCGATGCAGCAGCAGTTGAAGATCAATTTCCGAATGAGCACCTGTTTGCTGTTGCCGTTCAAACACCCTGGCATGTTGATGTTGCCAACTACCTCGTAGTAGGTAAACTACCAAAACAATTAACCCCTAATGAGCGCAAACAGATTGTTCAGAAGAGTGCTCGATTCTCGTGGATTTGGGGCTATTTGTTTCACACAGGGGCAGATATGCATATCAGGCGATGTGTTCGAGAAGACGAAATCTTTGACATCCTAAAAGCCTGTCACGATGGACCGTGTGGTGGACACTTCGCTGAGCGTAGAACTGGACACAAAGTATTGCAGACAGGATATTACTGGCCTACGATTTTCAAATATGCAAAGAAATTTGTCCAAGCCTGTGACAGCTGCCAGCGAGCAGGATGACCTGGTCAAGCTGATGAGATGCCTCTGAAACCACAGTTAGTCATTGAACCATTCGAGCGATGGGCTCTTGATTTTGTTGGACCCATCAACCCCTCATCAAATCAGAAAACATATATCTTGGTGGCAACAGAATATGTCACCAAATGGGTTGAGGCAGAAGCATTGCCAAGAGCCACAGAGGACTCTGTCATACAGTTCCTGTTCCATCTATTTGTACGTTATGGCCTTCCAAGGGAAATAATTACAGATGGAGGACCACAATTTGTTGGGAATAGATTAGCTACAACACTCAACAATTATCACGTCCAGCATAAAATCACTACTCCATATCACCCACAGGCAAATGGGCAGGTAGAAAGCAGCAATAAGATAATAGAATCAATCCTAACGAAAACCATTGCGTCACATAGGCGTGATTGGGCTGCCCGACTACCTGAAGCACTCTGGGCCTATAGAACAACATGGAGGAGCACCACCGGTTACTCACCTTATCAATTAGTGTTTGGAAAACAACCCATTTTTCCCATAGAATTCGAAATCCAAACATTACGGACAACACAGGAAGTTGGCCTAGATCTAAGCGAGGCACAAATCAATCGACTACAGCAGATCAATGAATTGGACGAAATTAGGCTCTCTGCACTAAAAAATACAGCATTGATTCAACAGCAGCGAGCTAAATGGCATGATGCGCTCATCAAAAACAAAGTCTTCCACGAGGGAGACTGGGCGCTGTTATACGACACTCGGTTTTAAGACTTCCCTGGAAAACTTCAGACTCGATGGTTGGGACCATACGAAATCCAGAAGGTGCATGACAACGGAACCCTTACTCTAATTACCATTGACGGTTCTGGATATGCATTCAAAGTAAATGGCCACCGAGTTCGTCTCTATCGCAAACCACTCACTTGGGAATCCTTCTGCCAGCAGCTACGCTGAGACACTGATATGGAGATTTTAGGAGAGGAAGAGAAATCTTCCTCACCTGTAATTCATTAAGGAATTCATTTCTTTTTACAATTTGTACATAATTTCTTGTCTTTGAGTCGTTCTTGTACATATGTTTGAACTAAATGCTTTCTTGTCATTTTTGCTGTTCCTTTTCTTTCTCGAAATTTTGATTTTTGCCGTTCTGTTTCTAAAAGAATGGCATTCGCGTGTTTTTGCTGTTCCTTTTCAAAAGGAACATCATTCTTGATTTTCTGCTGTTCCTTTTCTAAAGGAACAACATCTTTGATTTTCTCCTGTTCCTTTTTCAAATGAACGGCATTTTGAGTGTTTTTATAGTATTTTTATTTTTGCTGTTCCTTTCTCAAAGGAACGGCATTTGCATTTTTGCGATCTATCGTCCGTCGTTGTTTCTTTTTCAAAAGGAAAACCACTAGCATACTTTTGCTCTCCTTGTGAAACAGCTTATTCCTTTTGCTGATCTAAATTGAGGATGCTTCTTGCCCATATTCTTCCAAGTCTTTAAGATACAGCTATGTACTTGTGCAATGAATATAAAATCACAACATACCGAAATCCGCAAATCATAAATTGCTATATTTATAAGGCTCTGCATTAGTAAGAGGACAAAAGGAAGGACATACTTATTTCTTATCTTTTGTTGTCATTGTTTTACTAATTTTGCCCTGATTGGTTATCTTTATCATGCTGATCCCTTTAACCCTCTTTGATTATTATTTAGGAATAAGAGCAAAGGGCTTATATCTTCCTATTGAGATGATAAGACTTCTTCCACCATTCCTACTCTTAAGGAGTGTTGAACCACCCTTTATGTATAAATAAGGAAAAGTACTCTATGAAAAAGAAAAAATATGTGAACAAGATATGTGAGATGTCAAATGCAGGATAGGGGGTCTCATCAAGAGCCAGCCTACCATGATCATGAGGATGGAAGTGAAGTGGCATTCCCACTATGGCCACCACACCAGGGATATGGTCCAAAAGGTATATCAAATAATCGAACCTTGGAACAGGAGGTCTCATCACGAGCCGGCCTGCCCACTTTTCCCTCCTTCCTCGTGAATGGCATTATGGTTAACTGGTCACCAAGCCAGCATAATGGTCTACACTTTTACATAACAACATTCCTAAGTATACACAAAGGATCATGGTTCCAAGGGTGAAAAAACAACTCTGCCAAGGTTATGGACACCTGTCGGCAGCAGAGCACTGTTAATGGTATTGAAGTCACCTTGGTTACACCAATGGGTAAGATACTAATACTCTTTTGTTTCTTATATCCTAGGAACTAATCATATATTATTTCTCGATTTATACATCGCATGAACACTTATTACCACCAACCATGGCAAAGGAAGTGACACTGACCACTTGAGATTTGGCAAGTACGACAGATGTCCTACCCACCAGCCTCATATCATAACACAGTAGCCTCTTACGTAATACGCGATCAACTCTCCGCCTGGATTTCGGTAATTCGTTGTCTTTCTAAACATGGCATAATTCCATATGTTGTTCCTTTCTGACTCGGTTGTAGATCGAGTGCTGCTCCTTTATTTGCCGGCTGGGACAGCCTATCACATTGCGGGGGGGGGGGGGAGGTTAACCTCATTATTCCCTGAATTACGTGTCAGCTCACTATTCGGGAAAGATAGTGTACGACGGTATGGCATGGCTTAACAACATGGCATTTCTATTTTTACACAAGTTGCTGTTCATAATCCATTTTTGTTGCATTGTTGCATACTCTGTGTTTTTTTCTCGAAATCTTGTGATTATCACCCTCTCTGTGTTTCAAACAGCACAAGCAGTTGCTGTTCCATTGAGAATCCACAGTGAAACCATGGGAGGAAGGGCAATTCAAAGCGAACCTCAGAAGTTGACAATCTCCGCTGCTGCCCGGGAGATCCTAGAAAGAGCAGGATGGCTGAATTATCTCAGTCGCCTGCAGGAGTCTAATGAAACAGTAGTGATGGAATTTTTGCAGAACCTGCAGGAGGATCACTCCACAGTAAGGGGGAAGCGGATAGCGGTCACCGACGATATAATTGCAGAAGTTTCGGGACTACCAGCCACCGGACCAGTATGGACATTAAAGAAGGAAAGATTACAGAAGATCATGGAAATTTTCCAGGACGAAGGCCAGAGCTTGACAATTAAGGGGAAGGGAGTTCTGCCAGCAACGCTAGGAGAACCCTGGACGGAATTAGCAAGAACAGTGCAGAGCTACATCACCTGCGAAGGGAGGAAAGACGTGGTAAGACCACGACATCTTAAACTCTTAGCTGTTTTAAAGCAAAAATGCTCTATAAATCTACCTGCACTTCTGAATTCATTACTGCATGATGCTGCACGAAGCATAAAAAAGGCACAGCATGTAGAGTCAGTCGTCAGTCACCATGGGTTAATACGATTAATAGTTAGTCATAGTCTCACCCAGCAGCAGAGCAGCTGGGAAGAGATAATTGTAATGATTAAGGGGGGATTGACAGCACCATCCCCAAAACGTAAACATTCTACAAGCACACCAGAACGTCCGGAAAAACGCAGAGAATTAGTAAAACAAAAACATGTTGCTAGTGCATCTGAACGACCAGGAATACACCAGGAATCGGCAAATCACAAGCATGCCACCGATACACCCGAACAGCCAGAGAAGCCCAGAAAATCAGCCCGGTTAGCTCGGATGCGAGGAAGGCTGGAAAAGCTCCAGGAAAGCACCAACCAACCAGTGGTAATTGAGGACGAGAAATCCGAAGAGGAAAATGAGGAAGAAGCTGAGCATTCAGAAGCAGAAGCTGAACAATCTAAACAGGAGGAGGAAATGGGACAGCAGGAAGGTAGCCCACTACAAGACCCAGTGGGAGAAGATGAATTGGCCGCAGTCTTGGCCAATATGGGTAAGTATGGCCAACCTTCTAGTCCAGTAGACCTCCACGACAAACCCCAAGAAGAAAACACATCTGAAAAATCACATGCAGTAGAGGCAGAAGAAGGAAATCTGCCTATTCATGATGAAGAGGAGATAAGAGATACTGAACGGGAACAATCTGTTCCCAAGACATCGGAGGGAGTAGGAGCAGAAAAAGCAGTTGCCCAGGAAGAGACGGAACCAGTCAAGGTTCCTACCCCAGAACAGCCAGAGCAGAACAGCGAGGAAGCACCCCAAGAGAAAGATCCAGAAACTAGTCATGGTCCAAACCGCAGCAGATAGCCCGCTGTTCCTTCTAATGAAACGCTGGAAATTAAGAAATTGCGAAAGGAACGGCAGAAATTATTGAATACAATAACCCAGCTCAGACAGCAAATTAGAATTCTGAAAGCAAACCAGAGGGTAAGAAAGACCGTAGGGAAGAAAAAGAGGGCCACTTCAGTAAAATCCCGCAAGGCAAAAAGGCGAAGGACCAACAATCGCCCTGCTGTTCAAAACCCTGCTGAAAATCCAGCTGTCGTTCCAAATGATGTTGAGCAACAGACTGATATTCGTGTTAAAATAGAAAGGGATGATATGAGGACCAGTGACAAGAAAATCCAGACAGAGGCACCACCCTCAGGGGTAATAAGGGTTCTGAACTCCAAACAGCGTAATAAGAAAGTTCAGGTAAAACTCCTGGCCTCCACTGACCTATGGAAAAAAGATCCGAAAACAAGAACCTTGCATAAGATGATGAAGCAAGCCCAGCAAGAAGCCGAACAACTTAGAGAGCAAATGGTTCCCCGAGAGAAATATGAAGAGTTACAGCAGCAACTAAGGGACGTCAATCAATCCAAAAGCCAGGCCTTTGAAGGGTGGCGAAAGGAACAAGAGGAAGTTGCAAAGGTAACCCGTAGACTAGATACTGTTATCAAGCAGATGGATACCTTGTGTTCTTTATACAATGAAGTTTTAGCATGTAGGGCCCCTGCCAAAAACTATGCTTTGTTTTTATTAGAACGGTATTTACAATTAAAAATAAAATCTGTTAAAGCAGGCGCCCCTATACAAATCAACACTGTCAATGACTTTATAGACTGCTGTAAACATTATGGGGTGAAGGTCCAGAGATTGCTGTGTGAAATTTATTTGCATGACCTTGTGCTAGATCAGGAGACTGAGTTGAACCTTGGCCCTTTCGTTGGAGACATCCAATTACAAGCATTCATTTCATTCGGGGTTAATCAGATTAAGTGGCTCAAAGCATATAATATTTTCCAGAGGCAGGAAAATGGCCTAGATTTACGGGTAAGGGCTGAGCCTAGGAACCCAGTGCAGTTGTGGAAAGCACATAGAAACCTCATGAGGACTCCGGGTGTCATTGAAACGTTAGGACCCATGCATGAGGCACTCATTCGACAGAGTTTAGAATATTTTCTTTCCATCAAAGACCTTGCCATTGATGCAGCCAAATTTCGGTACCGAATCTCTAATCCAAACATCCAGCTCAGGGAACCATTTAAGTATGAGAATTTTGAATTAGCTGCCAACCGTTTGAACCTCTATGGCGAGAGCATTTTGAAAGCAGGGCCATCCTGGTTAGGATATAGATTTCGCAATCCAATTATTTGGCACCCCGCACCCGGATATCAAGCCCTGTATGAGATGCCTGAGGGGCAAACAGGTCAGTTCTTTGACTATCTAGTCACTCATCATGGTTGTAGGCCTCCGCATGAGATTCCTTCTCCAGCCTATTCTCTCACTGCCTTGCATGTCAACTACAATGTTTTCATGAGGACATGAAACAAGGTAAGCAGGGGGGTGTGTGGAGTACTAAAAAGGTATGCTTTTGATGATCATTTCAGTGGTTTTTTAGTAGAATTTGTAAACCTTTTTGCATCATGAATTTGGAAAATAATAAAGGATTATAACAAAACATGTGAGAATTGATATGCAAGACTTAACCGCTGATAATTGTTATTTTTCTGTGCAGGAAAAGGTGAAAACGAGGAGTTTCCGTTCCAAAGGAAAGGACAAAGATGAGATAACTTCTATCCCTTTGAAGGGGAACCGAATGCAAACAAGGCTAAGCAAATCAAAGAAAATCGGCCCGGAAAAGGAGGAGAAGACACCAGCTCGGCGGAAAAGAAAAGAAAAGATGAAGGATTAACAGTTTGGCGAATCCCTCAGGATCTTTGATCCTGAGGGATCACTGCTTTATTTATCTTGTTACTTGGACATCTCCGCCGTCACCTTTATATAAAGGGATAGCACTGTTAGCTTGGGGAGAATAATGAAATATACTTTTTTATGTAATTTTCTGTTAAAAATCAACTCTGATCATTGAGTCTCGTTGAGAACTGGTTCATTGTACTTTTGTCTTATGCATTAATATAAACTTGGTTATTATCTCATTTCTGCGTCTGGATTAACTTAAGGTGGTGTACCCTTGGAGGCTAAGGGCCCGACCCCGGAGGACACTTGCTTCTGTATCACTACGATTTGATTTCCGCGTGGTTTGTTTATCGTTGTTATTTGGTAATCTGATATGCTTTATAAGTTGCTATTACATGCTCTGTTAAGATTAAATCATTAAGGTTTTTACAGATAGAATTGTGTATTGACTCTGCATTATGTTATTGATCCTTTCAGAGTTAATTGCATGTTATTAGTCTTAACCGAATATTCTTACTGTTCTGTTACAGAGCTTTTATACTGAACATTCGTGTCATATATTCATTTGAAGTAGTGTTCTTCATGATTGTTGGATTCAGAAATAATGCTATTCTATTTGGAAGCACAGTCGTATCCCTGTTGATTAAGATTGATCAGATTATTATTTCAGCGTGTTGTGTGCGTATATGATTTACTAGTGTTGTTCCATAATTTATCAATAGCTAATGCTGTTCCATTAGTGTGTTTTGCTTGATTTGCCTTAAGAGTGAAAGATTGTTATTTGATTGCGAAGAGTGCATTTGGGTTAATATATTAAGACTCGCGAGACTTAGTTGTTCGATTGCTGTTCCATTTTAGAATTACTGTTCCATTCCAGATTTGTTGTTCAATTCTTTATTTGCTATTCCATTTTTCTATCTGTAGTTCCATTTACTAGCATTTGTTGTTTTGGTGTGAGAGACGATCTAAGGCTGTAGTGAGCTTTGGCATTCACTGTCTAGCTCCCAGACCCGTGGTCTATGCTCTAATTTCCTTTCCATCAGTTTCCAGAGGGATGGGTTATCGCTGCCGAACCCTTGACTGATAAGCTGCCTAGTTTTCCGAATGTGTGATTTATTCTTTTGAAGTAACTTAGTTATAAACAAGCATCCGTTTACTCTTGTATTTTTAAAACATTGTACTACTAGCATTACTCTGACAAGTGATAGCCTCAGACTGAGACACTCTTTGGAATAACAAAACGCTCCCGGATTGAAATATTAATGTGAGGTAATTAGAGGTGAAAGAGACCCTTTTTATAGCTCTACACCATTGACAAAACAACCTGGATACAACAAACATTTACACATAGGTATGAGAAGCACATAAGAAATCAAAAAATCATGACCAACACACCGCCCATAATATCCAAGGGTTGAAACATGCACTGATACCGCTCTGTAACACCCTATTTACACATCTACCCAAGTAACAGGCCAACCAAGGTAAACATGTGACGAGAGGATAATAATACGAGATTCAACCTCCTAGATGAACTTGAGGAAGTGGAATTGACAGAAACATGAAAACCAACCTTCAACAACATCAACAACATCCCCATAAGGTAACCCAACCTTCCAGACCCCTAACCCTTATTGGAGAATAATTTTTTGACCCTTTTGGACGATATCTACAGCAATGCCAAGGCAAGGTAGCAGCTGGGAGCCTATCGATGCAGGAACAACAAGAAAGCCAGTAGGTAGGGCCCCATTGGTTAGTTTTGTGCCACATTTTCATCCCCATAACCCATGTCACTTCTCAGAACTTCATGAAACATTAGGAGATGATAAACAACATTAAAAAAAGGGTACGAAAGAAATCACATCATCAAGAATAGATCTGGACCCGTCCTAGCCATGATAGGCATTTCGTCAAATAGTTAACAAACATTACATCTACAGGTGTAAACAACAAATTTAAACATAGGGGTGTCATACTATCTGAGAATCGCTAAGAAGAATTTCTCCCTTACATCATAAGCTACAATACAATATATTTGAACATAGATACATTTTACATTCATTTACAAGTAAAAACAAGGATAGATCCATACTTCATCACTCATAAAATACATGCTTATGGTCAGCATAAAAACAAAAAGAATAACATGGATACAAAAACAATAGAATACACATAATAAAAAGTGAAATTATACATCAAATATAAAATGGATAATCTTATCATTAATGAGTTAAAAAACAAACCGGAGATGGGACTTCCACATTCCACGAAACCATAGATTGGTTGAACCAAATCTCTCTTCAGCCAATCACCCTCGTGCCATATTCCAAGCATGAATGTGGGAATCATAACCAACCAAAAATAACCAAACAAGCATGAATGCTACCCTTTTTTTCTGTCTCCACCATGAGGAATTTAATGCCTCCTAGTCTCTCAGGCTTTACCATAATCCACAGTCCAAATCAGGGATCACTAGGCCCTAAACTGAGACATACTCTTTAGGATTTACCATAAATCCCATCTGAGGACTACTAGGTCCAACAGAGAGAAATCCAACTCTTGGATTTTACATATATATTTTAATTCATAGAGAAGGATTCCTATGCCCACCGATGCACACAATATCTCTTTAACGCAAACCACAGTCTTGCTCAACGGTTACTAGGCCACTGACATTACCGTGATCCATAGTCTAGTTCAGGGACCACTACACCATGTGTTTTTCATTTCATAGATCCACCCCACTCAACTTTGAATCCATCCAGTAATCCAGCTCAACCGAAGTATGAGAAACCCACCTCATCAAAGCTATACGAAAATGGTAAGGCTAGGATAAAAACAATGTCACACCTTGAAAAACCCATGAAAAAATATAAAAGAACCATATCCAATACCATGCATGTCATATCTAGCAAGGAAACCACATATCAAAATCAATATGTGAAAATAATCCTATTGTAGCTACTTGATCCTGCTCTTCCTTTATTAAATTGCCTTTCTTTCTCCAACGTCAAAGCAATCAAAGAAAACTCTAATTATCGAAGAGAGAGAGAGAGGGAGAGAGAGAGAATAATGAGAGAGCTCCAAAAATGAATTGAAAAATGGTACCAACTGATCCTTAGAAACCTATTTATAGAAGAGGCCTCTATTTTCTCCACTTTCCATTATTTTCCTTCAATATCCTCCTCACATGCAAATTGTGACATTTCATCTCCCTTTTCTCCCAATTTCCATTATTTTTCATAAATAAATGTGCCAAAAATACTTTTTCCTCTGCAAATTTCTTTGCCTCTGCCTTTACTAATTTCCTTAGCCATAATAAACCAAATGAACACTCCCTAATATGTTTTTCCTAACAGTCATCTTGGCATAAATGTCCCATCAACCGTGGTTATTGTTTTTAACTTTTATTACATGGAATTTTCACCAAGGTTATTACACTTAGGGGACAGGTCACTTGACCCTAGCGCCCGGTCACACACAAGCCACAGGACCCTGCAATGTAGTGGAAGGCAAGGGCACAGGGACTAGGCATTAGCCCCAGTCTTATGGTATCTAGATGACCGCTTGCAACGGTAGAGCGACGGGGGAAGGTGGTTAAGCTTGACCCCTAGTTTTGATTGTGTTGTATGTCCCAGACCGATGACAGAGGGGGAGGATCGGGTGGCACTTGACCCATGCTGGCCCACAGTACCGTGAGCTATTATATGACCACATAACAAGACTAGAGGGAGAAAAATGGTGGGAGTCGGTAGTTATCTCGACCCCTAGCCACATGAAGCCATATGACCTTGACTGACACTTAAGGGATATTGGCACAGTTAAGGAGGCAACAAATTCCCCCAATTGTGGTGGGAATCTGACCATCACTAGGTGAAATTTCCACTCAATGATTAGTAGAAAGGTGGAAAGCATAGAACGATTAAGTAGAATTGCATATTTGTAGAATAATTAGCAGAAATTATTCAAGGAGGCATATCTTGCTCAGTTTTTAACCTTTTTGAGCTCAAGAAGATCCTAGATAGGGGTTTTTGAACATTCTGAATCCACTGGTGATTTGCATGAGATATTAATAAAATTGTACATGATAATATGTCAATTGCAAGTGATTAAATTTAGTTTTTGAGAGATTTTATGTTAAGTTTTAAACACATAAAGCATGTAAATAAACTACAAAATATACATCAACAATAGACAAATGCAGCATAATAATAACAACAACATAACAAATGATGAAGTATTTCACCCCTCTTGGGCTATGTCTCCTCTCTCCAACTTCCAATGGCTTTTACCTCTTTTATTATGCTTGAAATGGTGATTACATACATTTACAGTGCTTAAATGACTTGACAACATGTTCCATCACCTTTAGAATACCAAAAAATGCCTATATAGCCACTTTATGATCAGAAATTGGTCAAAAAATGAAGAAGTTACGAGCCTCCCTAGTTTTGTTGTTAACCCCACCACAATTTCCCCAATATTTGGACTGGTCCTATAATTTGACCCCTTTTTTGGCTAACTGAGTGACAATTTTCCAAAATTCTAGGAAAAATTGTCGAAGCATTAAAATGCCCAATAATTCCTAAATTCATAATTTAAAACCATATTGTATTGCTGCATTAAATTTTTTCTAATTAGAAATGTCGGATGGTTATCCTAACTGTCAGCAGTTAGGGTATGGAGTTCTCACATGGGAGAGGCAGTTAGCATAGGTGGCTACTGTAACCATCACAATTTAGGGTGTGATCAGTTACATGGCAGTCATAGGAAAATGTTATGGTTTGGGCAGTGACCTAACCTCCACGCCCATGGTCTTCACCCGACGGTCGTGTGCTATCAACATATGGGGGGGTTGGGGCTTAGCCTTGTCCCCTACCCCCAAATCTATGCCATTAACAAGTGAAATATGGTTTTCATTATATGTTATAACAAGGAACTCATGTGGCTCAATGGTATATGGTGTGTATTGTTGGATGGAGGCCTCATATTCAACCCCCACCCAGTCCAGTCAACCCTTCCACAACTTTTGGTGGCCTTTCATGCAGCCATGTGGTGGCCTCCGGTTGGGCCATGTGGCAACATGTTGTTGGCCATCCTTCCAACCAACTAAATTCAACCAAACTAGCAACCAATATCAATTCAACAAGTGGTGAGGCCTAATAAGATAAAAAAACTACCTTTCAACCAACCAGAAATGGCCACGTGGCATCTTTCCACGGGTCCAAAATACACACCCACCTATTATTTTTTTCGAAAAAATCGCATATTTGGGAAAACAAACAGATTTCATTTTATGGAGCATACGGTGTCATTTTTCCATAAAATGAGTTGCAATGGATTCAGAACGACTAGATCTATGTGGTCATTCAAGTTCTACACCATTTCGATAACTTTCATTTTTGAGCACCTGATCACACCTCCCCACTAGAAGCTTTTTGACCCAAAATTTATTTCATTACTGAATTACAGTCTCAATCCGATGGAATTGCTTGAATTCAACAATTTGAGCTTTTCTTAAAAACTGATATCTTTGCTTGATTTTGGAGACCCTGTCTTGTTATTGTAGATACCATCTTGCTGCAATTTCCCATAATTTGTAGAACAAAAAACAGTCCTTGAAGAAGAAAAAATGTTCCCTCCTTAGTCGTCAAACAAAGGAAACTTAATCAACTTGAAATTATTGTCACCCTGAACACTGTCAACATGACGATGTTTAGCATGTCTCGCCTTGTGCTTGGCTCGAATATTGACCAAATGTGATTGTCATCGCCTTGCAACATCCCATTTCAAAGACGATACATTGTGAAACCCTCAAGAAGAAAATTTTAACCGAATGCTCTCTTGTAAAATTTCTTTTGCACTTTCTCTTTGATCTTTACACTCCCTTGCACCAACATCTTCTTCACATCACTACTCAAAAATGATGCATTCTTCTGTAATTTTACCACATGTTGTTGACCTCTTTTTAAAGGAAACATGTTAGGCTCTTGAAACATATTAGCGCAACCATTAGAAACATCAATGAAATCATATTTTTCATTCAATTTATCTCCTTGAAAGGCCTCATTCACAACATCTTGATGCTTTAACATTAACAAAGAAAAATTTGTCTAGCATTCACAATTCTATTCATTTGTCCAGCATGCATAAGAGACAAACTCATCTTCTTACTATGCACTCTAACAATGTACTCAGTCCCATTCTTGAAAAATAGATACTTATACTCGTGGTGATGAAATATTTCTCTCCTATCATAGAGATATGGGCTACCCAAAACAATACTATAAATATCAAGTAGAACTACATCAAGTTCAAATTCATCAAGAAAGTTTGTAGTGATTGCAAATCTAAGTATGCAGTTCCTTGTCACCTACAATTTTTCATTCTTACATTTCCAACCTAAAGGATACGGTCTTGGATGAGGAATGGTCTCTAAATTCAGCTTCTCGACTAAGTATTCCAAAGTAATATTTTATTGTGAACCACTTTCAAATAGGGTGTTAATCTTGGTGTGCTTTTAAATAACCCTAACATGGAAATGTTCAATTCTTGTTTCATCATATTTAATATTATTTTGACAACTTGAAGAACTAGTATTCTCAATGTCCTTAGCTATCAAACCCATTGCGATGATATTTGTTTCATCTCCCGAATCAAAACCTAAATTATGTGTTATTGTTGCAGTTGTCTTCTCCTGCTCCTTGTTTTTAAGCTTGTTGGGTCTCATTTCTGGATGAAGTTTCCAGCAATGATCTTATTCATGTCCATATTTGGAACATTTTTTTCATGTGAGTTTTTCCTTCTCCATATTGATGAAAGCATTCTTCCTACCTTTACCCTTGAACTTACCCTTTCCATTCTCTTCAGAATTTAAGGTATCCTCATTTGTCTCATCTGAAACATGTTTCCCTCTTGCTTCTAGATGTGTGTCTTGTACACATAATTCAACTACATTTGAAGGATTAAACATCAGGATAGTATGCCTTAAATCACTATGAAAACCCCCAGTGTAGTTCAAGAAAGTGTCTTGTGAAATCAAGTCTACACCTAATATAAAACACCTTCTTCTAAATTCTTCAGTGTAGCTTTCCACACTTTGACCCTTTAGTTGTCTAAAATTGTGCCAATCCATAATATCATTTTGCATATAATATAATGGATAAAATTTTATTCTATGTACAAAAATAAAATCTATCCAAGAGTTTGATACCATATCATTCTTTTTCATATCTCATTGTGTTTTGGGTTCCCACCAAATCAAAACAACACTTTCCAACCTTAGTGAAGCCAACTGAATCAGTGTTTCATCATCTTTGATCTTCTTTATCTTGCAATAAACTTCAAGTTGACAAACCCAATTATCAATTGTTTCAACATTCAATTCAACATTATACATAGATATTTTGAATTTTATATCAATTTTCAATAAGGGAGTTTTACCATGCCCCCTTGGGGTATGTGGAGGTGTTTGAGTAAGAGTGGTTGTGGAAGAGGAAGAATATGAAGGTCAGGATGGAGGTGAAGATGATGGTGGAGAAGAGGGTGGTTTGTCACCATTTCCTATTTCTCCTCTAGAAGAAACCTCTCCTTTTGAAGGCTTCGAACTTTCACCATGCAATGTTGAAGTCCTCTCTTCATAGATAACCTTCACCATTTCACTCATGTGAAAGAAAAAAGTTCTGAAAGTCGTTTCTTCATGTGACATGTTATCGACTCCTCCTTCGTGAGACATGCTTCTTGAAGATTCAACTATGATTGGAGGATAAATTTGTGGTAGATATTGTGGAAAATTTTCCCTCCTTGTCCTTGACATAACTTCAAGACTTTCAACCATAAGATTTCATTCTCCTCTCTTAAGCTTGAACCTTGTAAGCATCACATACACTTGCAAAAAATTAAATCCTCACAGCAACAAAGAAAAACTTGGCTCTAATACCAATCTTTATTTGTATGAGACGTTAATAAAATTGTGCTTGAGGGTTTGTAAATTGCATGTGATTAAATTGATTTTTTGAGATATTTTATGTTAATTTTGAAACACATAAATCATGTAAATAAACTCTAAAATATACAAAAATAACAGACAAATGCACCATAATAATAACCACAACACAACAAGGGATGAAAGAGTTTACCCCTCTTGGGCTACGCTCCTTGGTTCAACTTCCAATGGATTTTCTCGCTTTGATTATGCTAAAAATAGAGATTACATGCATTTACAGTGCTCAAATGGCTTCAAAACATGTTCGATCAACTTCTGAACACCCAAAAATTCATGTCTAGCATCTTTCTGATCTGAAATTGGTCAAAAACTAAAGAATTTGGAGCCTCCCTAGTTTTTCTATTAACCATACCACAATTTCCCCAAGACCCAGACCGATCCTACAATTTCGCCCTTATTTCAGCTAACTAAGCGGAAATTTTCTGCAATTTTGGGAAAAACATTTAGAGCATTAAAACTCCCAATAATGCCTACATTCCAAATTTCAAAACATATTGTATTGGTGCATTAATTTTTTTTTTTAAATTAAAAACGTCAGATGATTATCCTAACCGTCAACGGTCAGGGTCTGTAGTTGTCACATGGGAGAGGCAGTTAGCATGGGAAACTACTGTAACCATTGTGGTTTAGGGTGTGTTTGGTTACATGGCGTTCACAGGTTAATATTATGGTTTGGGTGGCGACCTGACCTCCATACGCATGGTCTCCGGCCAATGATTGTGTGGTATCAACATATGGTGGGGTCAAGGATTAGCCCTAGCCTCTGCCCCCAATCCTCTGCCATTAACAAGTTAAATATGGTTTTCACCATATTTTATAACAAGGAACTCATTTTGCTCAATGATATGTGGTGTCTGTTGTTGGATGAAGGTCTTGTGTTCGACCCCCACCCGGTCCACTTGGCCCTTACACATTTTTTGGTGGCCTCCCATGATTGCACATGGAAACCTCTGGTTGGGCCATGTGGCAGCATGTGGATGGCCATCCTCCCAACTAAAAAATTCAACCAAACCAAAAAGAAATAAAAATTCAACAAGTGGTGAGGACTGATAGACCAAAAAAATTACCTTTCAAACAACCAGAAGAGGCCACGTGGTAGCCTACCACTGGCCCAAAATACAGAGTAACCTGTCATTTTTTTTTATATATTTTTCATGTTTGGTAAAACAAACAGATCATGTTTTCTATGAAACGAGTTGCACTAGATTCAGAATGACTAGATATACATGTTCATTCAGGTTCCACACCATTCCGACAACTTTTCTTTTTAAGCATATTTTTTAGCACTTGATCAACTGGCAACACTGTTTTTTCATTTTGAGCACTGTAAACTAATGTAATATTATATTTAACCACATAATTGAAGAGACCTAACATTGGAAGTTGGACCGATGACGTAGCCCATGAGGGGTGAACTTCGTTATCAATTTGCTGGTTTTTATTGTTTTTCATGGTTCATATCTCTTATTTTTATTTCTACAAACCGAGTTTTAAAAACACTAAATTTTATGTGCATTTGCAAATCGGTCCATTTCGTGCAAGACAAAAACTTTATTGCAAATATTTAATAGATCTTCAATTTTTTAAATACATATCACCTGATCAATGATGTTGATTCATATATTATATAAATTAATCCACTTCCAATGCTAAGTTAGCCTGACCAAAATATCGACTCATATATTATGTAAATCAAATCACTACCAATGCTAAGTTAGCACAACCAGTGTATCAATATATTCACCAGCACCATGCCAACTACCTTTCCAATATGTTTTATTATGGCAGATTACTTGGTTTCATGTCACCGATATTTGGCCACAATCATCACTATATACATATAGTTGTCTTGTAATTAGGCCTTTAAACTTCACTTATTTTCCACCATATGTAGTAGGACCTCCATTAACATAGTGGATCCTATTATGGTTAGAAACTCAAATTTTCTATTTTTCCATCAATATATATATCACTTATACTATATTATCAACCTTCAAACATTCATTTGTAACTACGCTAACATTTCCTCTACTCTACCATTTCAAGCATGGCCACAACCATAAAAACCAAAACAAAAAAGAAATAAAACTCATCCTTCACCTACAGAGACTTGAAGCTAAAACTTAAACAAAGGAAATGAATTGAAACTTTTCAACCAACCACAAATCTCATATTACATATCAATTGCATTCACGAATGTTGTTAACTCTGAGCACCTAGACACATATATATACCAATCCTTGTGGTATCCGGGCTTAATTGAGTTGACCATGGGTTGACGTTCATGCCTTATAATATCGATCTATAATAATGTGATGGTCACCATATGAGCATTCCAAGACCCAATCACCCAAGTCATGCCCTTAAACTTTATTTTGGGGTCCTTCGTGTCCATACACTATGATAAGATCTTGGGTCCGATTTGAATGATGACATGAACATGACATTATCATTCCACATAGCAAACTATGAAGTGTGTCATGTGTCACCCTTATTTGATCTTTTCGAGATTCAAAAAATTCCAAATATATCTAGATGTCGGAGCCCTTATTTACGTCATCAAATGACACGTGTTCTTCAAGCAACCACATCATGTCTTCTAATATTCAATAACATGTCTAAGCTACCACATTGTCAAATGAAGCTAATCAACATGCACCAAGAGTTAATCTACCATATAATAATATTGAGCCAATAAAAACACATCAAGTTTCAGTCCTCCATATCATCAAATTAAGCCAATCAAGATATACCAAGTGTCAATCTAAATGGGGCCACCTTGGGTGTTAAGCATCATGCAATTTCATTCATCTATTGTTGTTTAAATTTGTGGTCAAGTGTTAAATCTTCCAAATCTGGGGAATAATCACAACCTTAGTCATGTTGAACTTCATGTATCTTTCCTTGGTCTCCACAATAGACTTGAGAATCAAGCTATAGATCTTCCTGAGTATGAATTATTTAACTTGTTAAGGTTTGTGGTTTTTTCGCTATAGTTTTGGGTCCTTTATTTGATGTTGATTTTCAAATGGCCATAACTTCTTATCCGGGAGAAATTTTTTAGAGTGGGGTATACCATTGGAAAGGCCTCTAATAGTACCACGCAACCATTCTAATTCTGGAATCATTAAGGCATCATAACCATGTAAAAATCTCAATAAAATTCAGACTTCATTTGGCTTCACCTGATGAGGTTATGCAAGATATCTAGCCCTCATACTGCTTCCTTTTCTTCATGAATGATATTGTTGATGTCTCAAAAATTCTCTCTAACATCCATGACACTTGTTTTGATAAATGATGACACTATGTGCAATAGATAAAAATTTAAGGAAATATATGGAAACCATTTTCAAATAAGTGTTATATACCTCTCAAACCCAAAATATTTCCATTGGGCATTTGGGTCTCATATAGTATAGAAAAATAGCTTAAAATGAAAGGTGGAAGAAATAAGAAGAACAATAAATATCTATCTTGACAGTTAATAAGGAAGTCTATGTTATCCTAAGATGAGATAAAATCACAAAAATCCTAGGAGTTTATAAAATATTTACATATTCATGACATGTGAATGGATTTGTTTGTATTGAAAAAATGAATAAGTGTTGCTTATATTGGACATGTTTTGGGCACAAAGCATTGAATACATCCCAAAAAATCTTAAATGAATAACTTGGATATATAGTGATCATGTTGTTGGAAATACTGAGAGGGGGGGTGAATCAGTATTCCTTTCAATTAGAGCATTAGTTAATCTTCAATTATTATCAGTGTTTGTAAAATGATAGAAGTAAACAAGAGGAACACTAATGCACACAGTTTTTAAGTTGGAAACCCACTCCGAGACAAAAACCACCTAATGCTTTAATATTCAACTCCAATTGAAAATAAAACTCCAACTTCCTAAAGTCTAGAAAAGCATTCTTCTCCAGCTCCCACTGGATGGACGCTCCAACGCCCGAGATTCTTCAGTAGTCAACTAAACGGATGCCCCAACACCCAATGAGCTACAACTCACCCTAGCACCACCCTACCACCTTATAGAAGAATAAAAGAAGAATGGACTCCCGTACTAGGGAAAATGGTCCACTTTACAATGATATAGAATGATGTAGAAGAAGAATATATACTAGATCATAACCCCAACTTTGACACAACCACCTAATGATGATCCTAGACCTCCCAACACTGCCTCTTCAACCCTTGGCAGATAGACACTAGTACAATTTGTACAATAATGTATTTACAATGACTAAGTACAATGATACCTTTACAATGATTGTATGCAGTGTTGCCCACTTGAAGACTTCATATGATGAACTTATTGCTGTTGTTATGCACCTTGGTTGTTTCTCTTGTCATGCTACCCTTTCCTACACCTTTCTTTGCTTTTCTGTTGTAGAAATCCTGGTGCTTTGCAACCCTTGACAACACATGATCTAGATTTTTCTCGTCTTCTAGGATCTCGATATTGAATCTGGTGTATCTTTGTCATTTCAGATCCTCAATATCTGATTTTTGGTCTTGTGGTATTCCTCTAATTCATCTTTCTAATTCCATAGGTCTGACCCAATTTGGATTCTTGAAGAGAGAGTTATACACAATCTCTCACAATGCCCTAATTATGGACTGTTTCAGCAGAGCACACTTGTAAGGCATGCCACGTGTCATTGTTTCCTCATTTGTCTCTAAACTTGATAGAGTGAAAATTAAAGACTGTGCACTATCCGTCACTTTCTACGGAATTCCAATCCGATACTCAGAGAGAGAGTTATGACGGATTTACCAAAGTCACTTCTTTGAGATGAATTTCAGGAGCCTAAAAAAACTTTGACTTACACAGATCATATCTCCAAAAATATTGCGCACCTTGATCTGAAATTTTTAATGAAACTTCCTCAGGAGTTTTTCTTCACCTCATAAAAATTTCAGCTTCTGAACCATCGTAGAAAAAAATTTAGAGCGAAAATTCCAAGATGACCTGTTTCAGATGGTCAAATCCCTTGCATAAGGAGGAAATGAAGATCACAATTTATATGAATGCTGACGTTGAGAGGGGCTTCAACAAGTGAACATGGGAGGGATTTTACGAGCTTAAAAAATATTAATTATGACTTTTCAATGACCCATGCCCCAACCCCATGGGGCTTTAGCCCAGTAACTGGGGGTACAAACTTCAAACATGAAAATATCTCAAACCGTGGAGAATTACATGGCGTGCCATATATCAATGGAAACATCTCGACAAGTAGAAGCCATCAAAAGAATTATTGACCTATAATATATTAATTTGGTAGGTCAAAATTCCCATGCAATATTGGGTTAGCCCCTGGTGCTGCTTGGGTTGACATGAATGACAACTGCTGATCAAAAATCTCCCCCTTTGGCATTGATGGAAACACAAGTACTCCCCCTGCGATCATGCCACCTCTTCCTACAACATTCTCTCCCCCTTTGAAATCAATGGCAAAGGGTAACTCCCCCTGAAACATAACCATCCTGCAGACCTGTACACACTTCCACTCTCGCTGACACACAATCGTCCTGCAGACCTGTACACACTTCCACTCCCCCTTTATATTCTTGAAAAAGGAAAATCTAATGAGAACTTGGGAGAATCCCAAGCTTTTGACAAAGATATTCAAATGCTTCATGAGGTAAAGGTTTACTGAAGATATCAACAATTTTTTCTTTTGTACAAACATACTCAAGTTCGATATTCTTTTCAGCGACTTGTTCTCTAACAAAATGATATTTGATCGGAATGTGTTTTGTTTTTGAATGCATGACAGAATTCTTGGAGATGCTGATGGCACTAATGTTGTCACAAAATATGGGAATAGGCTCACTGAATTGTACTTGAAGATCTTTCAAAGTTTGTTTCATCCAAAGGACTTGAGTACAACATGATGCTGATGCAATGTATTCTGCTTCCACTGTAGATAACGAGATTGAAGTTTTCTTTTTGCTCAACCATGATACGAGACAAACACCTAGATAGAATGCTGCTCCACTAGTACTCTTACGATCATCAACGCTTCCTGCCCAATCTGAATTTGTAAAGGCTTGAATAATGAGATTGTTACCCTTGGGGTACCACAAGCCATATTCTTCTATGCCCTTTAGATATCGAAAAATTCTTTTGACGACAATAATATGTGATTCTTTTGGTGCTACTTGGAATCTTGTTACTTGTCCAACTGCTTGCATAACATCTGGCCGAGAGGCTGTTACATATAGAAGAATATCAATCATAGATCTGTACAACTTCTGATCCACATCATTAGATGAGTCGTCTATGCTCAATTTGCAACCTGTTACCATTGGAGTAAGGACGGGCTTGCAATCTTCCATTTTGAATTTCTTGAGCATTTCCTTGATGTACTTGGCTTGACATATAAATATTCCTTTCTCTTGCTGAGATATTTGAAGCCCTAAGAAGTATGTTAGCTCACCAAGTAAAGACATCTCAAATTCACTTTGCATCTTTGTAGAAAATTTCTTACTTAGTCGATCATCATTGCTACCAAATATTATATCATCCACATATACCTCAACAACTGTTAAATTATCTTTATCTATTTGTACATAAATATTGCTATCAACAGTACCTTTCTTGAACCCTTGTTGACGTAGATATCCATCAAGACGAGCATACCATGCTCTGGGAGCCTGCTTGGGGCCATATAGAGCCTTCTTTAACCTGCAGACATATTCTTCTTTTTGTGATAGTAGAAAACCTTCAGGTTGTTCAATGTAAACTTCTTCTTCTAATTCTCCATTCAGAAATGCTGACTTAAATCCATTTGGTAGACTTTGATTTTTCTTGAACATTCATAGGCGAGAAACATTCGGATGGCTTCCATTCTGGAAACTGGTGCAAATGTTTCATCGAAATCAATTCCTTCCACTTGTGCATAGCCTTTGCAAACCAATCTTGCTTTGTTTCTAGTAACCTGCCCATCTTCATTCAATTTGTTCCTGAACACCCATTTAGTCCCAAATACATTTTTATCTTTTGGTTGTGCAACTAATTCCCAGGTGTTATTATTCTCAATTTGATCAGATTATTCATTCATAGCTGCTACCCAATGTTCATTTTGGCTGGCTTCCTCAAAACTACTAGGCTCAAAGGTTGCTAGAAAAGCAATGTGAGCTTGTTGTGATGAACGAAGATGTCGACCTTCATTTATGTCATCAATGATTTGATTTGATGGATCGTTCTTTTGAATCCACTCTTTTGTTCTCCTTGGAGGAGCTTCTTGTTGTTGTTCTGGTATATCTTGATGATAATTGTTTACTTCTTCCTCGTTGATATTTGCTTCTTGTTCTACAATTTTATCTGTGTCTTTTTCAGCCTATGTCTCAAGTTTCAAAGATTCTAGATCCTCATCATTACTCTCTAGACCACCATCTTCGTCAAATGTAACATTTATGCTCTCCACTATCTGTTTTCATCTTAGATTAAAGGATTTATAGGCCTTTCTTTTGCGTGAGTAACCAACAAAGATACCTTCATCAATACATGATTCAAAATTACCCAAATTTTGATCTTCTCTTTTGATATAACATTTGCTTCCGAAGATTCTGAAATATTTTACTTTAGCTAGTTTTCCTTTCCATAATTCATATGGAGTCTTGTTGTAATTATTTCTGAGAAGACTTCGGTTGATAATGAAGACTGCCATATCAATTGCTTGAACCCAGAATTTTTCATCCAATTTTTGAGTCCTTCAGCATTGTTCTACCCATTTCCTGTACAGTTCTATTCTTTCTTTCAGCAACTCCATTTTGCTGAGGTGTTTGTGCTATTGAAAATTTCCTTTTTATTCCATTTTCATCACAGTATTGCTGAAATAATTTGGAAGTGAATTTTCCACCATTATCTGATCTTAAACACTTTATTTTCAAATCAGTTTCATTTTCAACCAACTCATTTTAGATCTTAAAGCACTCAAATTCTTCATATTTTTTCTTTAGGAAACTGACGGCTGTCATCCTAGTATAGTCATCTATCATTAACATGAAATATAATTCTCCGTCTAAGCCTTTTGTTCTCACTGGACCACATAGATCAGTATGTATCAATTCCAATGGATGTGATGAAAAGTGTTCTTTTGTTTTAAATTGGACTTTTGTCTACTTGCCATGCCGACATGCCTCACATAGTGTGTTGGGAGGTTTTGAGATTTTCAACATTTCTCGTACTGCTTCCTTTTTGCTTATCCTGACAAGATTGTCAAATTTTATGTGACCCATTTATTTGTTCCATAACCAACTTTCATCTTCTTTAGCTAGTAGACATGCTTTAGTTGCTTCATCCAGAACACATATGTCGTTTGGAGCTCGACTTGATGTAGCCACAATTTAACCATACCTGCCTTTCCTGATTTCACATTTTTTGGAGTTGAATAGCATTGTGTGTCCTTGATCACACATTTGTCCAACACTGAGCAGATTATGATTCATGTTTTCGACCAATAGAACATTCTTGGCTATAACATATTTGCTTCCGAGAGTGACGATACCTGATCCTATAAAATTTGAAGATCCATCATTTCCAAAGGATATGGTTCCATCCTTCTTCTCTTTTAGAGATACAAATTTCCTTCTATTTCCAGTCATATGCGTTGAGAAACCGCTGTCAACATACCACACATCTTTCCTTTTTTGAGCCTTCAGAGTGAGAGCACAATTATCAATCTTCTTCTTCTTCCATGTTCATTCATTCTGTGGCTTTGAAGATTCTTCTGGAGGATTTTCAAGTTTGCAGTCTCTGGCTATGTGTCCAAAGTTCTGACATTTGTAACATTCCATATTATTTCTTAAGTTTTCAAATCTATTGATGTTTCGTTGAGCCCTGGGAGGTTCATATTTGAAGAATCTCTTGGAATTGTATTGGTTCATAGGGTACGTGCGACATTCTACAGATTTATGACCAAATTTTCCACATGAATAACAATAGCCATGAAATATATGTTGGTACCTAGATGAAAATCTTCGTCGAGGTATTGTCTTCCAAGGATGTGCTTGTGAATCTTGTCCAATGAAGTCTTCATGTATGTCAAATCTCATAGGTTCATTGTATTTTGTTGTAGAAGGTCTTGCTTCTTCTTCTTTGTAACCGAGGCCAGTTCTGTCGTTGTAAGATCATTGATTGTTGATGAGTTCTTCCAATGCCCTTGAGCTGTTGGCATAGTTTTGGACAGTTTTTCCCTTCTTCACTTCCTTACGCAGCGAGACTACTTCGACTTCTAATGCTTCCCTTTCTTGGTTGCTTTCTTCCAACTTCTTTTGAAGTGACTCTTCAATACATTTGTGTTCTTCAACCTCAATTTTGAGACCTTGAACTTGTTCTTCAAGAGTGTTGGAACGGATCTTCTCAACATTGAGCTCTTTTATAAGCTTGATTGCCTCCTCATAAAATTCTTCTATGCTCAACCCTTCTTCTTCATTGTTTGATACTTCTTGTTTATTGTGCTTGGCCATAAACGATACTTTCTCATTGGCTTCTTCTTTGCTGTCACTTTCTTCATCGGATGAGGAGCTATCTTCTTTAGAGAGAAAGTTCCTTTTGGATCCTTTATTTTTGCCTTGCTTGTTGAATTTCTTCAAGAATTTCTTTCCTTTTGAGTTTCCATCACTTTTGTTCGGACATTTTTCTATGAAATGCCCAACCTCACCACAACCAAAACATATCAATGGAATTTTACCTTTGAATTTTCCCTTATCAGGTTTTAGTTTTCTCGTAAAGTAAGCATATTCTTCATCTTAAAGACCTTCTCCATCATCTCCCTTTTATTCACACTTGTAGGTGCATGTCATTTCAATTTAAGGTTGTTTGTCCTTATTGGTTTGCTTAGATGCAATGAACGCAGTTTCTAGATTTGAAGTACCCTTTTCTTCATCAAGTCTCATTTCATATGCTATGAGAACTCCATGTAATTATTCCTTGCTGAGTTTGTCCAGATTTGCACTGTATTCTAAGACCAATACCTTTGGGTTGAATCTCCCTGGTAACGTTCTAAGAATCTTCCGTATAATAGTCTTCTTGTCAACTGGCTCTCCCAATCCTTCCAGAGTATTGGTTATTTCATCAACGTATTGGAAGTATGCAGCAATGTTGCAATCTTCTTTCATTCTGAGTTGCTCAAATTTTTCTCTATAGATTTGAAACTTTGCTTCTTTGACATTTGAGTCACCTGCATATATATTCTCAAGCTTGTCCCATACATTTTTGGCGGTTTTATAACCCAACACCTTATGATAAGCAGATTCAATAAGTCCACTGATAATAATATTCTTTGCTTTTGCATCATTTACTAAATTCTTCTTACCTTGTTCATCCGCGGTTGATGTAAATCCATTTTGAACAGTGTCCCATACTTCGTAACCTTGCGCCAAGAGATAGACCTCCATTCTTCCTTTCTAGAGTGCATAATTATTTTCATTGAATAGAGGTACACCATTTTTGGTATGCTCCATGACCTACTTCCAGCTGTTAAACTGTTATTTAAGGAACCAAGCTGTGATACCAATTGTTGGAAATACTGAGAGGGGGGGGTGAATCAGTATTCCTTTCAATTAGAGCATTAGTTAATCTTCAATTATTATCAGTGTTTGTACAATGATAGCAGTAAACAAGAGGAACACAAATGCACACAGTTTTTAAGGTGGAAACCCACTTCGGAACAAAAACCACCTAATGCTTTTCTAATAATTCTTTAATATTCAACTCCAATTGAAAATAAAGCTCCAACTTCCTAGAATCTAGAAAAGCATTCTTCTCAAGCTCCCATTGGATGGACGCTCCAACGCCCGAGATTCTTTTGTAGTCAACTGAACAGATGCCCAAACACCCAATGAGCTACAACTCACCCTAGCACCACCCTACCACCCTATAGAAGAATAAAAGAAGAATGGACTCCCGTACCAGGGAAAATGGTCCACTTTACAATGATATAGAATGATGTAGAAGAATAATATATACTAGACCATAACCCCAACTTTGATACAACCACCTAATGATGATCCTAGACCTCCCAACACTGCCTTTTCAACCCTTGGCAGATAGACACTAGTACAATTTGTACAATAATGTATTTACAATGACTAAGTACAATGATACCTTTACAATGATTGTATGCAGTGCTGCCCACTTGAAGACTTCATATGATTAACTTCTTGCTGCTTTTATGCACCTTGGTTGCTGATCCTTGCTTTTCTTTTCTGCCATAGAAATTATGGTCCTTTGCAACCCTTGAAAACACATGATCTAGCTTTTTCTCGCCTTCTAGGAGCTCGATATTGAATCTGGTGTATCTTTGTCATTTCTATTCCTCAGTATCTCATTTTTTGTCCTATAGTAGTCCTATGAGTCATCTTTCCAATGCCACAGGTCTGACCCAATTTTGATTCTTGAAGAGAGAGTTATACCCAATCTCTCACAATGCCCTAAATATGGACTGTTTCACCAGAGCGCACTTGTACGGCGTGCTACGTGTCACTGTTTCTTCATTTTTATCTGAAATTAATAGAGTGAAAATTAAAGACTGTGAAATATCTGTCACTTTATACGGAATTTCAATCCGATACTTAGAGAGAGAGTTATGACGAATTTACCAAGGTCACTTATTTGAGATGAATTTCAGGAGCCTGCAAAAACTCTGACTTACACAGATCCTATCTCCAAAAATGTTGCACACCTTGATCTGAAATTTTTACTGCAGCTTCCTCAGGATTTCAGCTTCACCTCATAAACATTTCAGCTTTTGAACCTTAGTATAAAAAAATTTAGAGCGAAAATTCCAAGATGACCTGTTTCAGATGGTTGAATCCCTTGCATAAGGAGGAAATGAAGATCACAATTTATATGAATGCTTAAGTTGAGAGGGGCTTCAACAAGTGAACGCGGGAGGTATTTTAGGAGCTTAAAAAAATTTAATTATGACTTTTCAATGACCCATACCCCAACCCCATGGGGTTTTAGCCCACTAACTGGGGGTACAAACTTCAAACATGAAAATCTCTCAAACCGTGAAGAATTACATGGTGTGCCATATATCAACGGAAACATCTTGACAATTAGGAGCCATCAAAATCATTATTGACCCAGAATATATTAATTTGGTAGGTCAAAATTCCCATGCAATAATGGGTTAGCCCCTGGTGCTGCTTGGGTTGACATCAATGACAACCGCTGATCAACACTTGCATATATTATTTTAGCAACAATGGAATTGACAATATGTTGGAACTCCTCTTTCTACCATCTCTATTTAACATAAAAAAATATTGTAATATAGAGATAGTGAAACACAAATGTATCACAAAGTAGAATTCAATGATCGTTGATAAATAAAAATATATAACTATAAATTAAACTACAATAGATAAATAACATGTGTGAAAGTATAAATAAGCTTAATACAGAAAATGAAAGAGAAACAAGGCAATACATATGTGAGATGTGAATCCAAAAGATTATGCAACTCATATATTTACAAAATCTCCCCCTTGGGCTCAATATGGAGCACATAATTCTAAGGCTGCCAAAATTGATGCCCCTTCCCCCATTCATTGTGTCTTTATGTTGAGATTTATAATCATTCAAATGCTAATTTGTTTCCATGAATTAAGGAACTCCTTTATTAAAATAGTATGGAAATAAAATCTCTTCGGAACTCTTAACATGTAATATAGCTCATTATTCCATTTCATCAAATGATAATGTCTCCACGTACTATATCTCCAATATTTGTTGCTCCATTCCATTTGCAAATTTCCTCCACACATTTTATGGAAAAAAAACGTAATCACACCCTTCCATTAGCATGTTTTGAAGTTCAAAATCCATGTTAGTGTATTCAATCTTGGGATCCACAACTATATCTGAATCATAAATATTATAAGGCCTTTCCTCGCAAAGTTGGAAGAGTAGACAAATTCTCATATGATTTTAGATGGTGCATAGTGATGTCCTTTCCTATGCTAGTCACATCTTGAAAAACATAATCTAACCATGATTTCCACCATCTTTATTTCCTATCATAATTGATCATTAAATTATGAAATAAAGCCTTCATCCAACTAACCCTCTTGCCACCTTTATGCCAATTATATTCGCATCAAATCATAGTTACCAAGTTCAAGAACGAATTCAAATTCCAATTCAATTTGATACATAAATTTTTTTATTGCTTAAAAGTCAATATGGAAAATTTTCAAAGAATATATCTTAAAAATATTTGAATATATTATTTTACCTATATTTAAAAAAAGTGAAATGGAAATTTATAATATTGAAAACCTAAAAACCCCCTTAAAATTTATTTTCAATCATGAATATTGCAAATAGAATTATATATTTGAACAAAGTGTAAGTTTTACATTAAAATATAAACTTTCGAGAATTTTTATACTTATTTATATACCCAACTACACCATATATTATATGATTCCCAATATAAACTAAATTTCCATACAAATTCCATGTTACCATGAACTATAAATATTCCAAATTATCAGCCACTTGTATGTTGGGAATGGAGCCATAGGTTAGGTGTGTGTAAACATTCTTTTTGTTGAAATTGTAACTAGGTTCAACCTTCATAATGTATATTTATTATTGATGTATTTATTATCATTTTTCAATCATGTTTTGCATGCTAGAGTCAAAATAATTTATATTTGAGTCAAAATAAAATTTATTTGTGTCATGTCCCATTTAGAAATAATTTGCAATAAAGAGAATTTGAATTTTTACCATGATTAATCCCACAAGTTGACCAAGTAGGCCTTCTTTGGACAAGTTGGCCTAGCCCTCCAAGTGGCACCTCTTCGAGTGTTAGGTCCCTATAATACTAGTGTATACACCTTATTGTTATTATTAGTGTAACCCTCCTATTGTTATTTTTGTGCCCATGTATCCCCCACATGTTTATTGGTGTGCCTCGTTTAAGCCCACTATTGTTATTTTTGTTCCGTTAAATTATTATTATGTAGGATTTGATTATATTTTTACCCCTTATACTACTATATTTACCAAGGAGGCCATGTAATTTGTATCATACAAGAATTTTTCATATATGTGATGTAAAGGAACTCCCCCCCTTAAAGAGGTTAGCTTCCAACTTGTTGATCTATATTTCTTCTATTTTATGATTTGGTTGCATAACATTTGATATCAAAGCTTTGGATTCTAGGGTTTTTCTACTTCAAATAGGTCATCTTGGAATTTTCTCTATAACCCTTTTTTTACAACAATTCAAAAGATTAAATTTTTACCACGGGGAGCGAAAATATTGGTGAACTACTTGTAAAAATTTTAGATCCTGATTCACTATATTATCTGAGATATTATATGAAGGCTTTTTGCATGCTCCAAAATTCAAACTCAAACAAGTGAACTAGGGAAAATTGTCATGACTTTCTTTTAAATAATCATATTTTAATTTTGTAAACAATGACTGAAATTTCATCGACTATAGTTTCTCTTGTATCAATTTCAGGGTTGAATTTTGAAAGTGTGACATGTGGCATCTCGTAAAAGTTCTCTCTAGTGAACTAATCCTTAATGAGGTCATCGAGGGATATTTCACATAGATTTATCTTGAAAAATCTAATCTTAGTGTCACTTGTAGCATTGGAAAGAAGACTCAGAGGGTTACCACAAGATACAATTTTAATCCTTGGGAGGCCTATTATAGATATACAATAGTTTCAATATGAAGCCCCAAAAAGAAAAAAAAAAAGGTGTGTGTTTTTTTAAATTTGCACAATTTTTGTTTGAGAAATCAGTCTGAAGTAATTCAAATATCATAGTAAACCATATATATCATTATTTGGTTCCAATATGCCTCAGAAAAAAATGGATACCCCTAGTAAGAAACCAAAAATCTCTACTATGACTCATGAATACAAGGAATAAATGCAACATGAAAAATGAAAATTACGAGACCAAGTGCAACAAATTTCTCTCTCACAAAGAGTAACCAAAAATGAATTGGAAGTGATGATGGACATTAATATGGATGGCTGAAAATAAAAAATACAAGTAGACATGAAAATTTTGAATGATGGTTTAAAATCATATAGTGAAGGTCTGAGAAAGTTGCTACAATAAATGATTCCTAATGGTGACATAGTACTCCATGAAACTCATGATGAGAAAAAATGATTGTTAATAATGATTTTAGAGACTACAACTTTGGGTTGAGAACCAACCACATTCAAAATATTGATATGAAGAAGTTTTATGACAAGGATCCGATAACATGGATACTACAGATGGAGAAATATTTTGATCTACATGATGTGAAACACACACAAAAGGTATGCATTGCATCTCTATATTTAGAGCCCAATCCGTTTGTATGGTATCAATGTATTTGTTCTCATAAAACACTTGTAACTTTGTCCATTTTTACGGAGGAAATCATAGCACATTATGAGGATACAAATAACAACACCTTCTTTATCCAGCTGATAAATATCAAACAAAATGGTTAAATGACATAACACATTGATTGAATATTAGGGTAACTAGTATTCCATAGGATCATAGGATTGATGTCTTCATAGGGAATTTAAAGGATAACATCCAACATGAGGTTTTCCTTTGGGAACCTAATTCACTAGAGATGAAATTTAGGGTGGCAACAAAAATTTAAAGAAAACTTATGGCAACAAGGAAGTATATCATTCATAACTATAAAGATAGAAGTGTTGTTGTTCCTAGCCTCCCATAACCTAAAAGGTTTACACCACAAAAACTGGAGGAAAAAAGAAAAAAAGGGCTTTGTTACATTTGTGATGGAGAATACACTAAATGTCATAAGGATGTTGAGAATAAATTATTTTACATAGATTGTGAAGAGAAGGAAGAAAAGGAGCAAGAAACATCAAAATAAGAGGATATACACCAATAAATATCCCTATAGAAAGAAGAAATGAATCCAGCCATATCTTGTAATGCATTGGCAGCAATTACCACACCTCAAACACTCAATATAGACGGATATATACAGAAGAAAAAGGTAATAGTGCCAATTGATTAAGGTAGTACCCATAATTTTATTCATTGTAAGATAGCCAAGGAATTGAATTACTTTCTATATCTAGCACCAAACTATCATGTGATGGTTGCAAATGGAGGAACTATAAATTGATATGGAAACTGCCATAATATCAAGCTAACCATGGGGGGATGTGTATTGAATATTTCAATGATTTCCATTCAATAGGTGGTGTTTATTTTGTACTAGGAGTCCAACGGTTACAATCTTTGGGGATCGTAGCTTTTAATTTTCAAGAAGGTTTCTTGAATTGTTTCTAGAAAGGAAATGAAATTTAATTAATGTTATCATAGGGAAACCATGGACGATAATCGCCCATATTTTGAAGAAAGAAAATGGGGTGTAATTGCATAATTATTCTTACTAGAGGCTAAAACATCAAAATTGTCTCATTCTCCATATCTCCAAAAAGTTTTGGAAAATCATTCCAAGGTATTTGAGACTCCCAAAGGCCTCCCACTTATTCTTGACTATGATCATATTATTCACTTGATTCCAGAAAGAATTCCTCCAAACATGAGTGCTTACAGATATTCCTATGTCCAAAAGGGTGGAATTGAATGTATGGTTGTATAAATGTTAGAGGCATGTATAATTCCACCTAGCCAAATTTCTTTCTATGCTCTAGTAGTATTAGTGCATAAGAAGGTTGGATAATGGCATATGTGGCTAAGCTATAGGGAGCTCAACAAGCTAAATATTAAAGATAAATTCCCCATTCATTTCATTTAATGAATTGTTGGATGCACTACATGGAGAAATTTACTTGATCAAACTAGATCTTCGTTCAAGATATCATAAAATTAAAATGAAGACTAAATACATTCTGAAAATAGCATTCAGAACTCGTGAAGGTCATTATGATTTTTTTGCCGTGCCTTTTGGCTTTACTAATGCACCTTCCACATTTCAAGGTTTGATGAGTTCCATTTTCAAACACTTCCTTAGAAAAATTATGTTAGTATTTTTTGATGATATACTAATCTATAACAAGTGTTGGAAGGATAATTTTCAACATGTTTATAGGGTGCTCAAACTCTTGGAGGAGAAACAATTTGTTGTGAAACCAGCTCCAAAAATACAAGAAAAGAGATATCAACATCTTAGAAATAAGCCACTTCGAGGGGGCAACCTCCAATATATTACATGAATGAACAATTCTTGGATGATACAAATTAAAAAACCTCCTTTCTATATATAGGAGTCCATGGGGCCACATTGTAATCCTAGTGGGGCCATAATGTAATCCTAGCCGACCTAACAATAATAATTTAAGGGCACAATAATAACAATATGGGGGTTACAGGGGTACAATAATAACAATAAGGGGGTTACACTAACAACAATAAGGGACTATACTAGTAATATAGGGACCTAACATGCCCCTCTCCTTCAAAAAGTGTTGTCCTCAATGCTTGAGTAGCTCTGGGTGCTTCTGTATAAAATTCTCATCCTCCCATGTAGAATCTTCAGTGGGTAAGTTCTTCCACTTGATGAGATACTCTGAATTTGATCGATTCCGTAGCCATCGAGTTCTTGTTTCCGTGACCGCTTTAGTTTCCAATATGGTTTTTCCTTCCTATTCAAGTTCTGGAAATATCATTTAAACTGGAATATTTTCACCTATAACATTCTTTAAGCATGAAACATGGAAAACTGGATGCACTCGTGAAGAAGCAAGAAGCTCAAATTTGTATGGCATAGTACTAATATTTTGCAACACCTTGTAAGGACCATAGTACTTTGGCGATAATTTATTATCCTTCTTAGCTTTCTTGAGGGACATTTACTTGTATGGTTGTATCCGTAAAAATACCAAGTCTCCTACATCAAAATTTCTCTCGCTGCAATGTTAATCTGCCTGCTATTTCATTCGATTTTGTGCCAAATTAAATTTATCCTTTAATATTTGGAGAACTTCTTGTTGATGCTCGATGTGATCTTCCACTACTTGAACCTTCGAATTTTCTCTTAAAGATGATGTGATGGATGGTGAATGATATCTATAAAGTGCCATAAATGGGGTCATTTTTGCTGTAGTATGGAAGGAAGTGTTATACCACCATTCAGCGAGAGGTAACCACTTAACCCATTATGTTTTTTTATCAGATACAAAACAACGAAGATATCCTTCCAAACATTTATTTACTATATCAGTAATTTTACCATCAGATTGAGGATGATAAGATGAGATATGAGAAAATTGAGTACCCAAACAAGAAAATAACTCCGTCTAAAAATTTCAAATAAAAATGGGATCTCTGTCACTCACAATAACCCTTGGGTTTCCATGTAGCTTTTGAATGGTGTCCATAAATGTACTAGCAACTGTATTTTCTTTAAATGGATGAGATAATGCAAAAAAGTGTGCATACTTGGTAAGTATATCAACTACCACCATGATGACACTCTTTCCTTCGAACTTAGGTAAACCTGTGATAAAATCCATTGAAATCTCCCCCCAACGTTGACTTGGAATGGATAAAAGTTGTAGAAGACTCGAGGTCTTAACTGTCTCAACTTTATTCTACTGGAAAGCTAAACATTATGCCACAAAATTTTGAATATCAAATTTAAGGCCATCCCAAAAAAATTGTTTCTACACCCTGTGGTAGGTTTTTAAAAATCCTAAGTGTCCTCCTAAAGGAGAAGTGTGCAATTCCAAAAGAGTCTTTTGTTTTAGTTGGGAATTCTTACAAAGATATAAGCCATCTTTGTACCATAAGGAATCATTTTTCCAACTAAATGTATCAGATGTACTAGGATCTTGCTGCAACTTTTGAATGAGTGTCCACACTTCTTCGTCCTTCTTCCATTCATCTCTTGCTTCGGTTATCCAATATGGTTGGATAATAGAAATGGCACAAAGAAATGCTTCCACCTCTTAATTATTTCTTGAGAGTGCATCTGCAACAAATTTTAGCTTCCCTTTTTTGTAGATTATTTCAAAGTCATAACCCAACATATTTATGACCCATTTTTGCTGCTCTTCTGAAGATAGTCTTTGTTTCAAAAAGTGTCTAAGACTATCATGATCAGTTTTTACCTTGAAGTGTCTTCCCATTAGGTAAGTTTGCCATTTCTTTAGTGCATGCAGTATTGCTAACATTTCCTTCTCATAAATAGCTATCTGTAAATACTTTCCTTTGATTGGACGACTTTCAAAAGAAATGGGTCTTCCTTCTTGCATTAAAACGACACCAATTCCATTTCCCAAGGCATCACATTCCACAATAAAGGTTTTTGTGAAGTCTGGCGTAGCTAAGACTTATGATAGGCACATTGCCTCTTTAAGATGTTCAAAGACCTTAATTGCTTCAGGAGTCCATGAAAATGCATCTTTATTTAATAATGTTGTTAGAGGTGTTGCTATTCTCCCATAATTCTGAAAAAACTTGTGATAGTACCTTGTTAACCCGAGAAATCCTCGCAACTTCTTTATGGTTGTGGGGAATTTCCATTCCTTAATGGCTTTAATTTGGTTGGGGTTTACCTTAACACCCTCGTGAGATACAATATGACCCAGATATTACACCTCTTATACTCCAAAGAAACATTTGGATTTTTTTGCATATAATTGTTTCTCCTGCAACAGTTTGAGCACCCTGTCAACATGTTGAACATGATCCTTCGAAGAACTGTTGTAGATTAGTATATCATCAAAAAATACTAGCACAAATTTTCTAAAGAAGGGTTTGAAAATGGAATTCATCAACCCTTGAAATGTAGAAGGCGCATTGGTAAGGGAAAAAGGCATGACCAAAAATTCATAATGACCCTCATGAGTTCAAAATGCTATTTTCAGAATATCTTCAGTCTTCATTCTCATTTGATGATATCCTAAACAAGGATCCAACTTGGTAAAATAAATTGCTCCATGTAATTCATCCAATAATTCATCAATCACAGGAATGGGAAATTTGTCTTTAATGGTCAGCTTATTGAGCTACCTATAATCTGGACACATGTGCCATGATACATCTTTCTTGTGTACCAATAGTACAGGAGCAGAGAAAGATATTTGACTAGGTTGAATTATACCCGCCTCTAACATTTCTGTAATCATGTTCAATTTCGCTCTTTTGGACATATGGATATCTATAAGGCCTGATTTTTGGAGGAACACTTCCTGGAATCAAATGAATAGCATGATCATGATCACGAATAGGTGGGAGTCCTTTGAGAGTTTTAAACACCTTGGAATGATTGTCAAAGACTTTTTGGAGATCTGCAGAAATAGATGATGTTGATGTTGGAACTTCTAGTGAGCATAATTGTGCAATTACACCTCATTGTTATTTCTTTAGAAGATTTTTCATGACATTATAGTATTATATTTCTTGGCTTCCGTGCAATACCTCATAATTCGACTTCTTTTCCTTCTGAAAAAAATTCAATAAAATTTCTTGAACATTAAAAGCTAACGTCCCCAAAGATTGTAAGCATCGTACTCCTAGTACAACATCGGCACCTCCGATAGGAATGGAAAGCATTAGACTATTCAATACATATTCCCCCATGGTTAGCCTGATATTATGGAATTTTCCAGAGAAATTTATAGTTCCTCCATTTGCAACCATCACTTGACATTTTGATGCCGGGTGTAGGAATCAATTCAATTCCTTGGCTACCTTATAATGTTAAAATTATTGGTGCTACCTGAATCAATCAACACTATTAACTTTTTCTTCTTGATATGTCCTTCTATCTTGAGATTTTGAGGAGTGGTAATTCCTGCCAATGCATTACACGATATGGTCGGACTCATTTCTTCCTCTTCTAGGGATAGTTCCTGGTGTATATCCTCTTCTTTTGAAGATTCTAGTTCATTTTCTTCTTTCCTCTTCACAATCTATGTAAAATAATTTCTTCTCAACACACTTATGACCTTTAGTGTATTTTCTATCACAACTATAGCAAAGCCCTTTTTCTTTTTTTTCTTCAAATTGTTGTAGTGTAAACCTTGTAGGTTGTGGAATTCTAGGAGTAGCAACACTTCCATCTTTATAGAAGTGAGTGGTAGGCTTCCTCGTCACCATAATTTTACATTCAAATTTTCTTTCCAACCTGAATGCCTTCTCCAATGAATCAGGTTCCAAAAAGTGAGATTCATGTTGGATTTTATCCTTTAAAGTACCTATGAAGAGATCAATCCCGTGTTCCTCTAGAGTATCACTTACCTTTATATTCAATTTTTGGGAGTCCTCAATGTGCTACCCCACTGAACACTTTTGTTTGAGATTTATAAATTGGCTAAAGAATGTGTTGCTCTTTGTATCCTCATAATGTGCTATCATTTCCTCTGTAAAAATTGACCGAGTGACTATTTTTTGACAGGAGCAAAGCCATCGATACCATACAAATGTATTTTTTTCTAAATGTAAAGTTGCAATGCGTACCTTTTGTGTGTTTTTCACATTATTGAGATCAAAATATTGCTCCATCTGTAGTATCCATGTTACAGGATCCTTTCCATCAAACTTCCTCATATCCATTTTTGAAAATGGTGGTTCTTCCCTCCAACATTAGAGTTTATGAAATCATGATTAACATTTATTTCTTTCTCATCATTAGTTTCCTCTACTATATTTTCACCATTAGGAAAAATTTCTTGTATTAACTTTGTCAAACCTTCCATGTCTTCTTTTAGATCATTCTTCATGTTTTCCATCTTAGCTTCCATGTCATCCATGTTAGATTCCATGCCAACTTCCATGCCATTCTTCAAAACCATCCATCTTAGATTCCACGCCTTTATTCAAAACATCCATCTTATTTTCCACCCCTTTCTTCAAAACTTCCATGTCATTTTTTGTTTCTCTTTGCGAGAGCGAAATTTGTTTCACTTGCTCTTGTAATTTTGATATGTCATGTTTCCATTCTTCGTCTTCATGAGTCATAGTAGAGCCTTCTAAAGGCTTCAAGGGTGTTGAATTATGTTTAGGGGCCATTTGAGAATCCAATATTGATATCTATTCTACAATATTCCCTTGGAATCAATTCAACTTGATTCTTCAAACAAGACTTATGCAATTTGGAAAAAAAAAATACACACCTTTTACTTGCTTTTGAGGAGCTCGATATTGAAATTGACTTATCTCTATACTTGAAGAACCTCAATATCTGAAATTTGGCCCTATAGTAGTCCTCTAAAGCTTCTTTCAAATGCCACAAGTCTGACTTATTTGGATTCTTCAAGACAAAGTTATGTCCAATCTTCCGCAATGACCTAATTATGTACTAGTTTAGTAGAGAGAACTTGTACGACTTGCCACGTGTCACTATTTACTCCTTTGGATCTGGAATTTATATAAATGAAACTAAAGTCTGTGCACTTCTAGTCACTTTTTACATAATTCCAATCCAATGCTCAGAGAGAGAGTTAAGAATATTTTCCCACAATCACCTCTTTGAGATGAAATTCGGGAGCCTGAAAAAGACCTAACTTCCACAGATCATATCTTCGAATATATTGTGAACCAAGCTCTAAAATTTTGTGAAGATGTTCCTTAGGATTTTGGCTTAACACTCTAAATATTTTAGCTTCTAAACCTTCGTAGACAAAAATTTATAGAGAAAATTCCACGATGAAATTTTTAAGTGAAATTTGGGAGCCTCCAAAAAGTCCTAACTTCCATAGATCATATCTCCGAAAATATTGTGAACGAGGTTCTGAAATTGTGTGACGTTGTTCCTTAGGATTTTGGCTTCGCACTATAACAATTTTAGCTTCTGTACCTTCATAGAAAGAAATTTATAGCGAAAATTACACGATGACCTGTTTTGAGCACTGAAACCGTAGAATCCAAAGCTCTGATACCAAATGTTGTGAAACCAACTCCAAAAATATAAGAAAAGAGATATCAACACCTTATAAATAAGCCACTTTGAGGGGGAAACCTCCAATACATTACATGAATGAAAAATTCTTGGATGATCCAAATTAAAAAACCTCCTTTCTATATATAGGAGTCCATGGTGCCACAATGTAATCCTAGTGGGGCCACAATGCAATCCTATCCAACCTAACAATAATAATTTAAGGGCACAATAATAACAATATGAGGGTTACAGGGGTACAATCATAATAATAAGGGGGTTACGCTGACAACAATAAGGGACTATACTAGTAATATAGGGACCTAACACAATTATATGTAAAAATTCCATATGTTTATTTGGATTACATGAGGTGGAATATTTGGGTAATTTTTTATCTCATGCGGGTGTTTAGGTAGACACTAAAAAATATAAAATCATTAGGGAATTGAAAATCCCTACAACCATAAAGCATCTTCGAGGATTTCTCGAGTTAACAGGGAATTATCACAAGTTTGTTAAGAAGAAAAATAAAATTTCGTCAAAAAACATTAATGAAAAGAGATTCCTTTTCTTAGACTCGAGAAGAAGCTAAGTCCTTTGAACATGTTAAAGAGACAATGTGCTAAGCATCTGTATTTGCTACACCACACTTCGAAAAAACATTTATTGTGAAATTTGATGGCTCACGAAATGGAATTGGTGTTATTTTAATACAATAAGGAAGATCCATTGTTTTTCAAAGTCATCCAATCAAGGGAAAGTATTTATGTTTCATAATTAATCATGGAAAATTAATTACTTAAGAATAATGATCATGGTGGTAGAAAAACTCCTTCCATAATGCAGAAAAAATGCCCCAATTTATGGCAGTGTATGGATATCATCCATCATCTATCACATCATATTTAAGAGAAAATTTGAAGGTTTAAGTAGTGGAAAATCACATCGAGCGTCAAAAAACATTTCTCCAACTCTTAAAGGATAACCTCACTCAGGATCAGAATCCAATGAACAATGGGCAGATCCACATCACAATGAAGGGTGTTCTGACATAGATAACTGGGTAATTTTACGGCTAGAACCATGCAAACAAATGTCCCTCAAGTAATCTAATAAGGATAATAAATTATCACCCAAGTATTATGGTCCTTACAAGGCTGTAAAGAACAACGTTCATATACTCAAAGGAATGCTTTGTTACCAATTTAAGAAGCATGATTTGTTATTGTAGGTTAAACACTCCAAGAGACTTGGAATATGTCGATATTCATTGAAGATACAAGAATATATATTAAATTGTATGACTAAGAATATGTTTCTACAAATGAGGGTGAGGGTCTCCTTATATACTATAGGCAGGTGTCCCTTTATGAATGGTCATGTCTTTAGGGACATATCTATTCATTAACTAATTACTAATTACTAATTATTTATGATTCATTATTATTATTTATAATTACATTATTTGTATCTATATTTTATTCATAACATTTCCTTCCTCCTCAAAAATCTTTGTCCTCAAAGTTTAGTTATGAAATCCCTTGAACTCTTTCCCGTTTCAAATATCTTCTTGCCTCAGAACTTTCATATTCACTTATGAAATATGATATGATCCTTTGAGTGATAAATTTTTTTGTAAAATTGAGAATGGATTTGATCGTCCTAAATTAATTTTCTGTGGAATCTTTTGGTTACTAGAAACTTCTTGTGAAATGTTATCACTTGATTGAATTGTAAAACTTCAATTTTTTTTGGAATATAATTTTGTTGGTTATTTTCTAAGTAATAAAGCTTCTTAGATAAATTTAGATGTCATTTCTTGTGATTTGGCTATAGATAAGGAGGAATTTTGGTTTGTTTTTCCTTTATCATGTCTGCAGAAATTACTTCGGGTGACGATGTTGTTGAGTTGGTAACAAAAACCTTCACTTGGTATGTTCAAAGTTTGAGTTTCAACATCTAAGTGTGTATTTTGCTTAATTAGCTTGCCTTCTTCTTGAGTTGTGATATTCACTAGATCGGTATTTATGACTTTCTCTTCAACTAGTAATTCTACATTCAATACTTCCTTCTGGATAAGTTGTTGTACCTTATTTTTTGATGACTTATTATCCTTCTTAAGCTTCTTAATTTGTGTTAGTAACTTTTCACTATGGAATTTAAGCTGAGAAACTTCTTCATTTTTTTATTGGTGATCTTGTCAGCTTATATTTGCATGTTTTGTAGTACTTTTTTACCTTATTGAAAAATTACTTTTGAAATAACTTGTATGTCTTCTAGTGTTACTAAATTTGGCTTCAATGTAACATGATGTAGTGTTGCTTTTTTCTTTTTGTATGAAAATTTCAAAAACTTATTTTTTTGTATTAAGGGTCAAGGTCCCTAGAGTTTCCATCCAATGTGAGCCCAAAAAAATGTCACTCTCACCAAAAAATAAGGTTTTCATGGTAAATTGTGAGATAAAATTATAATCCCCAATGCTTAGTTTTATATTGTTTATGTTGTATTGTTTGACACTTGTGTCAACAAAATGTGTTTCAATTATATTTTATTTAGGAATTAGTACTTAGTTAGCACATTAAGGACTAACATAATTACTATCTTCAGTGGGAATGATAGAGATTATAATATTTATTTTTTCGAGTGATCCTTTCATTTTAAATAGCGTACTAACACATTTACTAAAGGTTTTAGGAAAATTTTCATTATTGGTCTCCATTATTATTTTTCGGGATAAGATTTAGGGTTTTAAAAAGATTCCTCATTTACACTTTCATCAATATCACTTATGAACTTAGAAACATAATAATTATTTTCTTTAATTTATTCACAATGTCTTCCTTGGTAATCCTTAATACTTTGCAAGATCTATTTTTTTTAAAAAACTTAAAGTACTTTTTCACCTATATTGTTTTTAACTTTATATATTCTTTGCATAAAATACCTTCTTGAAAATATAATAAGATTCAATTTTATTTGATGGTGATCGAGGTGAATATTGGTGGCCACCCACCAATTCCACTTGGGGCCCCACTATTGTCTCTTTTAGTTTTTTAGTTTCTTTAATTATAGCACAATTTACAATTTTTAGCAGTTTTTTGGGTCCTGAACTTCTGGAGTTGTTTTGAAGCCCTAAACAACTTTTTTTGGAAAACCCAGGAGAAACATTGCTCCATGGAACAATGTTTCTCACTCAAAAATTGTGTTCCTTGGATAGATATTTCTAACGAGGTATTGTGCACATCAAAGAGAGATCGTATGCCAAAATTACGTCCCGAGAAGTTGATGTGCCAATTTACATAAATAGGGCCCATAGTTTTGGTGCTTCATCTCGTAGGGTTAGGTTTTTGGATGTTTAGGGTTTTCCATTGTTTCTCAATAATAAATAGGCCCTCAAGCCTCATTGTAACACAATTGAGAGGCTTGTAGCCAGCCCATCTGTTCTCAGAGATAAGCTACTAGTGCCCTAACTCGTTTATTTTCATTTTATCTCTAAGAAAATTTCAGTTCTTTAATATTAATGAAATGAAGTGTTTTTTCCACTCCATATTTGTATTTACGGTTATATGTGTATTTGGTTACGTTACTGCATAAATCTGGATCAGATGGACTTTTACCACTTACGAACTACCTTCTCTACATGTTCCATTAAATGTTGTGTACTTATATATTTTTAATTGTACGATCTCATTTTTTAAATTTATAATTTATAATATAATAAAAATTAATATATATTAATTTATATTTGTTAATCCAAATATAGACCTTGGACTATGATTATTTTGATTTGTTACTTCCAATATAATTCTTATCAGCTTTCTAATATAACTTCTTAGTACCTTTCATGTGTCCTTAATATGTGCCATCCACATTCTATTTGTGGGGTGATGTGATGCTATAACATTTTAATTAAGAAAAAGCGTTATAATAGGGCATGTAAAAACCTTGTAAATTATATATATATATATATATATATATATATATATATATATATAATTGTTTCTTCTCCCACAATTTCACTTTCAAATAATTATAATTAGCTAACTATGCTCATAGACACAATGGACGCAAAAAAAAAATAAAGTTGTTGTACAACCTACCTTCGGGTCTGCAATGTAAATTTATGTATATTTGAATGATTGGATTAAAATTATTTTGGTATTTCTTATGAGCTTCGTGCATATAGATAAACGGTGGCAACATTTCTTTACATACAATAAACACATTTCTAAGAGGTAATAAATTTGGTGCTAGCTTCGTAAAGAGGGAAAAAAATGGATGGGCTGAGAATTAACTTGACTACTCACCACACAAATTTTCTACGAAGGTCTGATTCAACTCGCTAAGTTCTGAGTTGATGAAGAAAAAATTAAATCAACACGAGGGATAATTTATTCGATTAGAGTGGAAAACTGACTAGTGAGAGATGGGAAAATCAGCCAACAAAGAAATCGCTCAATGAGAACGACTGTATGGTATGTGAATGGGGTAGGCTATGTGGCAGTGGAAGAGATGGGTTGTGGCAGTGATAATTCAAAAGAATCAGTTGCTCGGTTCCTACGGTAGAGTGACTAGTAGTAGCTTCGGTTGCGGTTTGTTTTTTTAATTCTATTTGAATTTTTTTTTCATATATATATATATTACTTTGTTCTTTTATTTCTTTTATAAAAAATTCTTTTTTTCTTTTCTATTAAATATATTTGACTCTTTTTTTAATAAGTAATGGATAAAGGCTTGAACTAATATAATAATGAAAGTAGATGAATGGAGAAAATCCAAACTTGTGTAGTGAAACACTTCAATTTGTGACGAAGAATTGATGACCAACAGTCAGATCAAATTGGTTCTATGCAGTGGTGGAGTGGTTAGAGGATTAAAAAACTAGAATACGAATGGAATGAAAGTGGTTTGTATACTTAGAGGAATGCTCTAATACCAATGAAATGAAAATGGTTCCCTATTGCATGTTAAACATTACAAAATACTTGGAATATGTATATATCCATTTAATATACAAGAATACATATTAAAATGTATGAATAAGAATATGTTGTTACAAATGAGAGTGAGGGTATTCTTATATACCCTAGGTAGGTGTCCCTTTATGAACGGTCATGTCTTTAGGGACATACCTCTTCATTAACTAATTAGTAGTTAGTCATTATTTATGATGTGTTATTATTATTTATATTTACATTATTTATATCTATCTTTTATTTTATACTCTAATACCATTATAACGAAAAAGGTTCGTATACTTAGAGGAATGCTCTAATACCAATGTAACAAAAATTGTTCACTATTGTAGGTTAAACATTCCAAAAGACTTGGAATATGTGCATATCCATTGAAGACACAAGAATATATGTTAGAATGCATGAATAAGAATATGTTGTTACAAATGAGAGTGAGGGTCTTCTTATATACCCTAGGCAGTTGTCCCTCTATGAATGGTCATGTCCTTAGGGACATACCTATTCTTTAAATAGCTACTAATTAATATTTATTTCTGATGTGCTATTATTATTTATATTTACATTATTTATATCTATATTTTATTCATAACAAAGGTGTCGCAAAAGATTGGTACTATGGAATACAAATTGTATGCACCTACATCTTCTTGAGTACACTATGTTTTCCATGTTTCATGCTTAAAGAATGTTATGAGTGACAAGGTCCTAGTTCAAAAATTACTTCTAGAACTTGACAAAGAAGGAAAAATCATATTGTAGCCTGAAGTAGTCAGAAAAACAAGAACCCGACAACTAATGAATCAATCAATTTCATGATATCTCATTAATTGGAAGAACATTCGTGCTAAATATTCCACATGGGAGGATGAGAATTTTATAAATAAACATCCATAACTACTCAATCATTGAGGGAAACACTTTTTCTGAAGGAGAGTGGTATGTTAGATCCCCATAATACTAGTCTAGCCTACTTATTATTATTGTTAGTCCAACCCCCTTATTGTTATTAGTCTTCCCATGTAGCTCCATATTGTTATTGTTGTGCACTATAGAAGCCCACTATCACTATTTTTGTGCCCTTACATTATTATTATGTAGGATTTTATTATATTGTGACCGCTTAGACTCCTATATATACGAAGGAGGTCTTGTCATTTCTATCATCCAAGAATTTTTCATTTATGTGGTGTAAAGGAGGCTGCCCCCTCGAAGAGACTAATTTTCAAGTTCTTGATCTATATTTTATTCTATTTTGTTATCTGGTTGCATAACGTTGACCATTAACCCTCTTAGAAAACTATATATTCGAGATCGATTAGACCCATTTGAATATAATTCATTCAACACACTACAAGTATCATATGCACCTAGGAAAGGAGGAAAAAGGAAGAGTTAGAGGAGAGAGAGAAGTAAGTCAATGTAAGAATAACTTAGCATATTTAATTTAATTTCTGACTTTTTCCACATCACATGTGTGAAGGATATTTTTTTTCAATAGGTCAAGTTTATTCTGTGTTAATTGTAGTTCAAATTTAGGCCCTAGTTGCGAGAGCTATTTTTTCTAAGTTCAACTAAATTGGAGTAGATTTGGCTAGTGTTTCTGAAAACCCTAAATATTCATTCCTACTACTACAAATATGAATTAATTCTCCTATTATTTGATAATTATTTCATTACAATGAAATATTGAAGTAATTTCTGAAGCATTCTACACAAATAATGCTGCAGAATAAATCTAAGTACTGAAACAAAGTCAACAAAATGCAATGAAAAACAACCACATTTGACACAATTATTTTTGGACTAAGTCCCTGGAAAAGCCCAACTTGGGAAAATCGGTGCAAAAAATATGAGGATATGATATTATTAAGGAGAATAACCTTGAGTAAAACTAGGGTGCCAATATATGGATCACCCTTCAGAGAAATCTAGACAACTGATGAAATTGTGACATATAATTTAGTTTGTAAGTCGTCGCTGATATGAACAACGCTGGTGAAGCCCCTCTCTACCTCTGTGTCATTCCTGCGCTAGAACTATGTACGCATGTGTGGGCAAGCTCTGGAACTACGTCACCTCCGCTGAATAACTGATCTAAGATGATCTAGAACTAGATTTTGGCCCTTCTAGCTCAGAAACCCCAACCTCTAGCTTTTCTGTACTAACTCTACGGGGCACTTCGTTACTTCTCCATCATTTTCCTACAGGAACTGCGTCACCTCTTCATAAAAATTCATTGCGTATTTTTTGCATCACCTATGCCTCTCTCTGAAATGTACACCTAGTCCTCCTGACCAGTTACTGCATCTTCCTCTCTCTTGATATGATCATTGAATCAAAATCACTTAGAAAACCCTGCCCTAGTGATTCACTTATGACCAAAAGGTGTGTCTCCTCACACAAACTCGAAGATGCCAAATTCTCAATGTGTTTAGCGTGATTTTCATAGGCCCCTCACCCTCCTTCTTATATTCTTCCATTGACCCTTAAACAGCCAAGATTAAAACATAATCAAGGGCTAAGATTAAGTTTGAGATGATCCTTGACCTTATCTAGACGATTCACACTTAATTTAACTAATACCTTTAATTAATCAATTTCCCTAAGTTTAGACTTAGGAAAAATTAGAAAACGATAAATTAATTTAATTAAACCATCTCTAACTGGAATTTTCTAAAACTGATTCTGGGTTTCATGGAAAACATGTGTCTTAGCCTATATACAAAGCTACAAGGCTAGAGCACATCCAATGCTACCATAAATCAACACTCCCTCTTAGCGAGGAAAGTGCACCAACAAAACAACTCAATGTGTTGTTGTTCTGACTTCTGGAACATCTACTGTTGTGCTATTGATGCTACTCACCAATACTACACAAAAATGTTGCATCTATACTACTCATGACTCTGCATACTACTGCAAACTGCCACTATACTACAACTCTCTCTGAATTCTACAACCATTTTGCTGCACTATGAGAGTGTTGTGAAATGTAACTAGGTCGATCTTCATGATTATGTAATTGTGAAAATAAGGAGACAAAGATAGTAAAATGTATTTTGTTGCACTTGCTTCATGGGTTTCATGAGAAATATTTTATTATGTAGATAGAATTCTTCTTGATTTCTATTAGGTTCTTGTCTTCTAGGTATAAATAGGATTAAGTGTCAAAATCATGAAGGATATAATTTAGTCTAATATGATGGAAGACCTTGTGGAAGAAGGACAAATAGAAACCCTCAAAAAATGCTGGAAGACATCTCTACATACTGTGAAGAACACCTCTCTCAACGCTGGGATAACCTCTCTCTTGTCAGCCTAAATCTCAGTAATAAAGTTGGCTCAATAAATGACTATTTGGTCGGCCTAAAGGCAAGAAAAATGCACTATATATACACTACATTGCGGATCATTTCAATGGACAGATATGCGAATTCATCCTTGAATTAGTGTGTATATTCAAAGGACAATTACTGGTGTGAGAAGAGATAAAGAGTGTGGTTTAAAGACAAGAACTATGCTAATGTTTAGAGGAGATAACAGTGAGGAATAATCTGAAGAATTTAATGCAGATTGAAGACTACAAATTCCGGATAACTCTGAGATTTGATAGCATTGGAGGGAGCTGATCTAAAGGACAGAATTGAATGCGGATTCATCTATAATAAGAGGTACATCATTGCGGAAGATACAGAGGGTGCAAGGTGCAGATTGCAGAAGAAACAAAAGAGTACAGATTGCAGAAGTGACTGAAGGTACAATGTGCGAATAGATGAAATAAGGCACATAATTGGTGTAGCTGAGTTTGTCAAAGTCAAGACAGTGATCTACAAGTGGTCGAAAGTAGGGAAGGTAAATCAGAGATTTACCTTCGTAACTACTTGTCAAGAAATTTAGTTGTAAGTGAAATTAATTCTGTCTCTATACATTTGACTGAGTAATTTGATAATTAACTTGATGAAATATTAAAGAAGAATATACATAAGCAAGATCACAAGTAATTATCAAGAAGAGAATTTTTGTATTAATCTAAGCCCTACAAATTCCCAACATGGTATCAGAGCTATGGAAAAAGAATATCACCTTATTGGCAAGAAGATTTTGGAATTAGAGAAAATTTACTATCTAAGATCAAATTTAGAGAGAAGTTTGGTAGTTTTACAAAGAAGAAGTTGGGTGCTATTTCAAAGATACAAGCTCAGTGGTATTGATACAAGTTCGATGCAATTTCAGTGATACAAATTCTTAACAACTTCAACATTGTGCATCACAGTAAATGGGTCAAATAAATCTAAGGCTCATCTCTGTCTATACTTTATATAGGCTGAGGAATTCTTTAGTAATATACAGGTCTACCATACAGTGCAGGCAAGGGTGATTGAAAGGTTGCAAGGTGTGCTAAAAATCTTGGTCTTGAGCCAACAAATTTTAGATAGCTTAGAGAGAACTAAAGATATACATCAAAGAAAGAAATACCTTTGTATTGAGATCAAGGATAAGAAGACTATATGAAGCTGAGGCTATAAGTGCAGAAAAAGGAGTTCGCTACGAACCAAGCTTTCCTAGGACTGGTGCAGAAGAGTGCAAAAAAGAAGGCTTTATCATCATTACAACAAAGATATAATCCATACCTTTGAAGAAGATCATTCAAATAGAAAGTAATAACACATATTTTCTCCACCAACATCGAAGAAAACAAGCTCAAGACTTTATATTCAGTTATCAGGTAAGTATCTTTCATTATAAAATCAAATTTGGTTAAATGACTTTGTTTTTGTAGGGAAATCTATAAGCTAGTTGGGTTACCAAGAATCCCTTCATGAGGAGAATATTCACAGTCCTCGAAGAAAATTCATCAAAAGCCTATGAAGGATTGAAGACATCAGAGAATATAAGATAAGCTAAAAGAACTATTCTATGCAATAAATAAGGTTATGTCACTTAGACCATATTTACACAAAATTGAGGTATCAAAGAATGAAGGGATATCTTCATAAGATCTCAATTATGAGATCTGGAAAAGACGATAAGATGGACAACGTAACAAATAGGCAAGAAAATTACCTCATTCAACTAGTGGTCTCCATACTAGATGGAAAAAGACAAATCAAGGGAAAAAATGTTGAAGGATAAAAGACTCAAACATTTGCAGAAGGAAAAAGGGAAGTTGAAGAAATTATAAGAAAGACGTTCCTAAAGGGAAAATCTCAATAGGAGACAGAAAATAAGATTCAAGGAAAATCACACAAACTTATGAATAAGGAATTGATTTCTATTGGTTATATGATAGGAAGAAATGTAGCATCCTGATCTAAGCATGGTAGGAACTCCTCATGAGTTAGCTCCTGGAAAACCTCTTTGAAAAACCTGAGGAAAGAAGTCATCAAGAGCAAGGGTCTTCATAGAAACATACTTTTGGGATGTGATGACATATTGATGAAACAAGGAAAGGGAATGAAGCTATTCATTCCTAAAATTGCTACAAGATGACTCAAGGGAAAGAGGTATGAGGTATGTATATATTTATATGTTGACATTGGATGTTGTGATTTCATATGGTTGCAGGTAATGAACTTATGTATGAAGTATAAAAGAGTATCTCTCAGTGCACGGACAGATGAAATCAACATAATATGTTCTCATGGTATATGAGGTGGTTGTTGAAAGTTCCTAGAAATGGAAAATGTGAAGAAAGGAAGAGATCATGAAATGAAACCATGTCTTGAGGTAGGTATCATTCAGAGGCCAAGTAGATGTGACTAGAAGATCTCCTGGGAAGATATGTAGACTCTCACGAAAGTCTGGAAAGCCTTAGCAAAAACATATCATTAAGAGATGTGTCAATTTATACGAAGGATATTGATGCCTACAGGAAGATGTCAAGGTGAAATATCATCATAAGGTAAATTTCGTTCTAAAATTTAATATGAATATGTTTATCTGGATGAATCTATGTAGGGCTGCTAATCATGAGAAAGGATGTATGATCCTTCAAAATGATTCAAAGGAAAGAAGCATGGCATAATAATGGACGAGATAAAGGAAGTCTAATGAATCACTATGATAACTGACATGACTTGGGATGGAAGTGATGGATGATCTGTGCCCTGTGAAGCTAAAATTTGGAGATTCCTCAGTATTGAAATCCATGAAATCGAGAACATGAATTCTTCATGAGCAGTTCGATGTCTCGCCATTGCTGTTGGAGGTCCTTGGTTAAGAGGGAGCCTAATGGTAAGTTTCTTACTTGGAAGAAAATTGGTAATTCCTAAGGATGAGCTTAGGTACATTCTTGGATAAGAATGAGTACATTCCCTTGTGGAATAAGGTCCTCCCTGGTTGAGAGGGAGAGATAGACACATCATTCTGGTCTTTGGAAGACAGAATGGAGGATTGGGTAATCATCTGGCATTTGATACTCTTTGAGAATGTGATATGAAATTGAAGATAATAGTAGTTTGGGACTGATATTCTTTGAGGGCTAGCTACCTAAGAGAAGAATAGTCCAGGAAGGTCATACTTTGGGAACACCCGGGTGGAGTATGTACCTTGGAGAGATAATGGCGAAGGTGTCTATAAGTCATGTGTCTCTCCAGCATTGAAGCCCATTGTCTCGTTGAAGAGATGGGGCTTTTAGTCAAGGCCTTGCACTAGTACAATGGTGGTTGAAATGATGCTATATAGGTGCGATTACCAATCCAGTTTTTCTTATGAGATTCTTTAAGTTTAAAACTGATCATGCAACTAAATGAATACCTCCCTAGTTAAGAGGGAGTGTTTTGAAATGTAACTAGGTCGGTCTTCATGATTATGTAATTATGAAAAAAGGAGACAAAGATAATAAAATGTATTTTGTTGTACTTGCTTCATGGGTTTCATGAGCAAGATTTTATTATGTAGATAGAATTCTTCTTGATGTCTATTATGTTCTTGTCTTCTAGGTATAAATAGGATTAAGTATCAAAATCATGAAGGATCTAGCTCAGCCTAATATTCTCCAAGTCCTTGTGGAAGAAGGAAAAATAGAAACCCTTAAACAACGTTGGAAGACATCTCTACATACCATGAAGAACACCTCTCTCAACACTGGAATAACCTCTCTCTTGTCAGCCTAAAACTCAATATTAAAGTCGGCTCAATACATGACTGTTTGGTTGGCCTAAAGGCAAGAACAATGCACTATATATACACTTCAATGTGGATCATTTGAATGGACAGATAGACGGATTTAGCTCTGAATTAGTGCATATATCCAAAGGACAATTACGGGTCCCAAAAGAGATAAAAAGTGTGGTTTAAAGAAAATAACTATGCTAATGTTTAGAGGAGATAAAAGTGCTGAATAATCTGAAGAATTGAATGCGGATTGAAGGATACAAATTGTGGATAAGTTTGAGATTTGATAGCATTGAAGGGAGCAGATCTAAACGATGGAATTGAATGCAGATTCATCTATAATAAGAGGTACAACATTGTGGAATATAAAAAGGGTTCAAGGTGCAGATTGCAGAAGAAACAAAAGAATAAATATTGGGGAAAAATTGAAGGTACAATGTGCGAATAGAGGAAATAAGGCACATAATTGGTGAAGCTGAGTTTTTCAGTGTCAAGACGGTGATATACAAGTGGTAGAAAGTAAGGAAGGTAAATCAGAGGTTTACATTCCTAACTACTTGTCAAGAAATTTAGTTATAAGTGAAAATAATTCTGTCTCTATACATTTGACTGAGTAATTTTATAATTAACTTGATTGAATATTAAAGAAGAATATACATAAGAAAGATCACAAGTAATTATCAAGAAGGGATTTTTTGTATTAATCTAAGCCCTAGAAATTCTCAATGGATAAAACTGATCTACACTACATGAGAACTACTCTTTACTGAACTGCATCACTTGCACACTACGCTGCTGCTGCTCATGTGTTTCTGCTAATCATCTATTGTTGCTGATACCCTACTGCTCTATTGCTAATTGTAACAAAAAAACATTTGAAATTGGACAAGAAAATCCTCAACTAAAAAATAAGAAGAATGACTGTTGCTAACTTCTACACTAGCTCTCTGAAAATAATACTGCGCACTTGCTCCTCTACACTACGTGAGCACTACACTCCACTATGTTGAACTAGTGTGCACTAAATTTTTGTTGCTCAACTGCTGATGTTGTTGCTCCCTCTCTACAATAATCAAGTTCTAGTACTGTTGGCCACTGCACCGTCTTCTCATCTTCCTCTAAACCTGTCCATCCTGTTACTGTCTTAATGCTGTTGTAACTCATATGTGATCCAAGAGTCCAAAAAAAATCAAGGCTCTTGCCAATTTTTTGATTCTGGATCTACAACTCCAAGTGAGCCAATTTCTATCCTTTCGAAATATGAGCTAACATAGCACAATCTCCTTTTGCCTCAATCTTGGTAGCTCTAACTTGAGGATCTTTCTTCTCATATTTCTCCTTTTACTTAAGAGGATATTGTGTGGCATAATGCCCAATTTCTCCACACTTGAAGCACTTGATCTTAGAGAGATCTTTCTTCTTATGCCTTTGTTGCCCCTTTGATGCGAGGGATGTGCTTTGTTCCTCTTATTTCTTGACCTTCGAATTGTTGCTTCCATCCTCAATATGGATTTTGAGGAGGTCTCTCCTCAGCTCTTCTTGATGCAAGGATGCCCACATTGCGTCCCATATTGGGAGTCTTTCTCTGCCCAAACTTCTTTGGAAAACTACCTGATAATATTATGAAATAGATTTTAGAGTGATTCTTACCATCTTTGAGTCTCTCAAAGCTACCCCTACTGCTCACAAATGATCTCGGTTCTCCTGAATTAGAGAGAGGCAAGAGTCAAAACGCTCTCCCTTCTTCATTATGATATTACAAATATTTTCTTGCAGGTACATCTTTTGCTACTCGGAATATCCTTGGTATAAATTTTGCAACCCTACCCACATTTCTGTAGCAGTGCCCTTTGCTGCTATGTGACGTATGATGTTATCCTTCATACCATCTAGGATAAATCGCTTGGCTCTTGCCATATTCTTCTTGAATTGTTTGAGATGTTCTCCATCCAAGGGTTCTGCAACTAAAATGTCAATGAGGGCCTTTAGATCATGCTCATCAAGAAGAAACTCAATCCTTGATTTCCAAATATCATAGCTGGAAGCACCCTCCATTCTATCTTAGTCACACAGTCCATTTCTCGCCATATCCTCAACTGTTGATTTCTTTCTCTAACCTTCTGCTCAGGGAGACTTACACAGTCCTTGTGGAGTAAGTCACTGCTTCCACTGCTGCATGGGAAAACTGAGCTTCTTTGAGTAAGAAACTCTCTAAGGTAAAGAAATTCCCGCTCTCTGTTTCTCACAATTTTTCTGACGCTTATGCACCAGTTCTTACTTTTAGGCATTAACTACGTCCTTCAGCTATGATGCTCTACTACGCTGCCTCTTCTCCACCATAAAAAATGCTTACCCCTCTATCAACTCTCTGAGAGGGAGCTTTTTTCTATGCTGGATTTCCCTCTTGACCTGGACATCGTAATCTCTTGGACGATCTGTTGCTACTTACGAAATTCCCAATCTCTCTTGTGCTAATTTGTTGTTTCACTCTTGTTTCTTCTGCACTTCAAATTGAATAAGCTCTCATACCATGTGAAAAATCCTAAATCTGGATTCCTACTACTCCAAATATGAATTACTTCTCCTATTATTTGATAATTTTTTCATTACAATGAAATATCGAAGTAATTTTTGAAGTAATATACATAAATAATGTTGTGGAATAAATCTAAGTGTTGAAACAAACTGAACAAAATGAAATGAAAAACAACCACATTTGACACATATATTTTTGGACCAAGTCCCTAGAAAAACCCAACTTGGGAAAACTGGTGCAGAAGATCTGTGGGTTTTATATTATTAAGTAGTAGAATCTTGAGTACAACTAGGGTGCCAATATCTCGATCACCCTTTTTATAAATGTAGAGAGCTAATGAAATTGTGAGATATATGTCATTGTGCAAGTCCCAGCCTGATCTGAACTGAGCTAGTGAAGCCCCTCTCTGCCTCTAGGTGATGCCCACGCTAGAACTGTGTAAGTCCACATGGGAAAGCTCTGGAACTGCCTCACATCTTCTTAATAACTGATCTATTCTGATTTAGAATTGGATTTTGGCCCTCCTCGCTTAGAAACCCTAGCCTCTAGTTTTTATTGAGTGACTCTCGCACTGCGTCACTTCTGCCTGATTTTCCTGTATGAACTACGTCACCTCTTGAGAAAGTTATGTTGCCTCTTTTCTGCGTCACCTCTGCCTCTCTCTGAAATTTACTCGTGGTCCTCATGACCACTTACTGCATATGCCCCTCTATAGATCTGATCACTGAATTAAAATCAGTTAGCAAACCCTGCCCTAGTGATTCGATTCTGACCAAAAGTTGTGTCTCCTCACACAAATTCCAAAATGCCAAATGCTCAATGTGCTCAAAGTGATTTCCATAGGCCCCTCACCCTACTTTTTATATTCTTTCGTTGACCCATCAACGACCAAGATTAAAACATAATCAAGGGCTAGTATTAACTTCGAGGTGATCCATAACTTTATCTATAAGATTCACACGTAATTTAATTAATACCCTTTAATTAATGAGTTTCCCTAAGTTTATACTTAGGAAAACATTAAAAAATAATAATTAATATAATTAAACCATGTCTAAGTGGAATTTTCCAAAACAATTTTCGGGTTTTATGGAATACATGTGTCTTAGCGTATATACAAAGTTACAAGGCTAAACAACACCCGATGCTACCATAAATCAACAGTGTTTACTTTGATTTTTGAAGCTGACTTGGAGGAGGGTTCGACTTGGTATCTTGGTGGTAATTTAGCATTGATCCTTGGCTTAGATATATCTCATTTTGATCTCATTTTATAAGGAAATAATTACTATGTTTTTCCCATTGTGGGTTTTCCTAGGGTAAACTTGTGTCTTGTCTCTTGTGCATAGTGATCTCTATTTTGAATGGTTGAAAATAAGTGAAATTGTTTGATGAATAGTAAGTAAAGACTAAAAAAAAATATCAGAAGTAATTATCAAGAAAGAAAAACAAAGTGCTTTCCTCTATTACACTTAGTTTCTCAACACTTTCAAAATATACACTTATATCCTCAATTACTAGTTACTCATTGACCAAACCAAACTAAATTATTGTGTGTAACAATTGGTAGCAATATCTATTATTTTCAATTACTAGTTATCATTGATCCAACCAAACAAAATTCTACTCTATAACAATTAACAACCACATACGTCATTCTATATAATACAAAATTTTAAGCATTACAACTTAGTATTTACTTATATTCCCAATCAAAGAATTCCACCATAAAGCAAAGTCTTGAAATTTTTCCCCTCATGAGGATATTTCTATTTATATTGGATGGGTATGTGATAGATGTATGAAGGCTATAAATTTATAACTTGCATACCACAGATATGATCATATTGTACGTTACAAATCCCATTCTCTGGATAGTGTATTGTATGATTTATGTTATACATCATAAGACATATAATCTTATGCATTAATACCCTTGCTAGAAATCTAGTCTACAAAATCTCATTGAGTAGAAAATAAACTAGCCTTACCATTCATTAATGGGTAATTTTATGCTATCTCATGGATCCAAAATGGTTTATGAGGAGTAGATAGACCATGAAAATTTTATAGATATGATTGGGAATCTTCTGTGCTCTCCTTGTATAACTATTAGTCCTTCTACTTAATATCTCATACTGAACATCGAATTGGCATACTAATCCACTAACTAAATTAAACTAATGAATTTGTGAATTTTTTCCGATCCAATCATTTAGTGGAAAAAACATTGAAAATTAGCTCACTTTTGAATATTAGACCCTAAAAATTACAAAAGGGCTTTATTTCTAACATTTTAATGATTGAATGTAATTTAGCTTGTGGCACTCTCCTTTCTTTATTTAGGTTTTCTTCCAATTGAAAAGACTCAAAGTCATATTTATTGATTTCTTTACTCATGGAAATCATGGGCTCAGATATTGTTCTATTGGATTTAGTTTTCATGAAGTATATTGTCACACATTTGATTCCAATAGATTATTTTCTTCCAATATATAATAGAATCACATTTCCATTAGTAAGGTGACTATGTTTCTCATTGCTAAATTCCAATGAGGATTCATTAAATAGACAGTTTGTTGTAGATCATCATTTCTCCAATAACCCTTCACTAACACTTGATTTTCTTGTTTTTTCTTTTTGTTTTATGGTCTCTATTTCCTCTTCATCTATAGTCTCTCTAGTGAATTCTAATATCAACATTAAAAAATCACACATATACCTGCACACACACATTTATGATATTCAAAAGCTCCAGAACTGAGCATATTATTATTGACATAGAAAAATATAGATGCCTTACATTCTTCAACATGATGATGAGAACACCAATCCCCTTTAAATGATACCTATGATAATCAATTATAAAAATACAAACTCAATTCTAGGACTACATTTCAAGCCTTGTTTCATGAATCTATAATCTATATTATAATTGAATTTATGTTCATTGTCATGGTGTGAATAGAAACTTATTGGACATACCTAGTGCAAAAAAGCTCAAGCCAAAGGCCTTAGTGGCTTTGAAACATAGACCCAAGGTTTGAAGGAGTGGATCTTTTGCTATCAACACTATTTAATTCCAAATTTATTTATATTTGTTTTCAATAAAGGAATAATACCACGTCAACCCAAACATTGTAGATACATTTTTTTTAATATGTGGGGGCTTTCAAAACCTTGTTGGTGTACTGTGCACAAGACTCTCCACTATGAACACGTGCATGGTCTTGTTAGACTTACGACTTAGAATTTATGATTGGATTCATAACTCATGGAGGTGTTCCAAATTTATTGGCTTCATAACTCATGGAGCTATAGTGTTCTTACAAGATTTATAATATTACTAGATTTTTGGCTTCTATGATCCATCAATAAATTAAGAAGAAATCTTTCGGTAAAAATCACATTAACATGAACAAAGTCGACGCGTTTCAAACCAACCAGTGTGGTTCATCATCAGGACTAGGTGAGAGATCAGATCAGTCGTTAAGTTTAAATAGATGTAGGAGAGGCAAATAAAACCTTTTGAAAACAGCTATTTTGACTATAAAATAAAAAATGGTTACTTCTATTAATTAAAAAATAAAAAACGGCTAGTTTGAACTAACCGTTTTTTATTTTTTAATTAATAGAACTAACCGTTTTTTATTTTATATTCAAACTAGCTGTTTTTAACGGTTTTCTTTGCCTCTCCTACATCTATTTAAACTTAACTGAGAAGGTTGAATCAACCACCACAATGTAATTGTGGTGAGGATTCTTATTTATAATTAAAGAGAGATAATTACATACTAATTTCATAACAATTAGTAGAGTAAATTTACATAATTTACTCCTGGAATTAAGGGACAGTGTTGTCATGAATGTCAGGCCTTAATCTCTGTATGGCAGGCCTTTGATGAAGGCAAATTATCCTCAACACCCCCCCGCAAGCTGAGCGTCAGATTGGAATGAACGTGAAGCTTGGATCAGAAAAATTCAAAAAGGGGTCGAGGAACACTTTTTGTGAAGATGTTGACAACCTGTAGATGAGAGGGAACATATTGCGTGTGAATTTTGCCAGCGACAACAAGTTCACGAATAAAATGATAGTCTAATGCAACATGCTTGGCTCGCTTGTGAGAAACTGGATTGGAGCTCAAAAAAATAGCACTCTTGTTGTCGCATAAGAGAAGAGGCCGTTGTGGAATGAGAACCTAGAGGTCACGAAGGAGATGTGTAAGCCAAATAAGTTCGGCATCAGTGTTTGCAAGAGCATGATATTCAGATTCACAAATGGAACGAGATACAGTAGGTTGCTTCTTAGCACTCCAAGAGACCAAATTGTCACCAAGATAAATAGAGTAGCTAGAGGTAGAGCGACGAGTGTCTGGACAGCCTGCCCAGTCAGCATCAGAGTAAGCAACTAGAGCACTAGGAGTAGAAGATGAGCGAAATGTAAGGCCGAAATGGAGGGTGCCCTTGACATAGCGAAGAATACGCTTAACATCAAGAAAGTGATCTTCAGTTGGAGCATGCAAAAATTGACTAACAGAGTTGACAGCATGAGTAATGTCTGGGCGCGTGATGGTCAAGTATTGTAGTGCTCCAATGAGAGACCTATAAAGAGTGGGATCAGAAAACAAAGGGCCATCAGCATACAAGTGTTGGGAGACAACCATGGGAGTATGAACAGGTTTACTGTCAAGTAACTGAGCGCGAGTAAGAATATCCCGTGCATATTTCAGCTGACTGAAAAAGAGACCATCTGCAGTTGGCGAAGCTTCAAGGCCAAGAAAGTAACTAAGAGGACCCAAATATTTAGTGGCGAACACAGAATTGAGTTTAGAAATAAAGCTGTCAAGAAGAGAGGTGTTGTTGCTAGTAACAATAATGTCATCAACATAAAGAAGAAAATAGATAATGTCAGATTGCTTATGAAAGACAAATAGAGAAGGGTCAGCGCGGCTGCAATAGAAACCAACTTGAATAAGAAAAGAGCTGAAGCGCTGGAACCAGGCACGAGGAGCTTGCTTGAGACCATAGAGAGCTTTCTTTAATAGAAAAACATGATTAGGAAAGTGAGGATCAATGTACCCAGGCGGCTGTTCCATATAAGCATTTTCAGTGAGAGTGCCATTGAGGAATGCATTCTTGATGTCAAGTTGACGAATAGGCCACTTGTTGGTAATAGCAAGAGAAAGCACAACTCGGACAGTAGTGGCCTTGATAACAGGACTAAAGGTGTCGGTGTAATCAAGACCAGGTACCTGGGTATATCCCTTGGAAACAAGGCGAGCTTTGAATCGCTGAATGGATTCATCAGGAAGATATTTGGTCCGGAACACCCATTTGGAGCCCAAAATATTGGTGTTTGCAGGTCGAGGAACCAAAATCCAGGTGCGATTATTTTGCAGAGCGTGAACTTCTTCATCCATGGCAGCAAGCCAGGCGGGATTCTTAGTAACAGATTTGAATCCTTTAGGTTCAGTGGAGGCAAGAAGAGCAGAAAGAAGTCCAGATGAGCCCAAGACACCAAGGTTTTCTCGATGACGAGTTTTGAAAATACCAGCTTTAGCTCGTGTGATCATAGGGTGAGAGCCTAGTGAAATTGTTGGCGCAAGAACATGAGGAACGGTCCGTGCCTCAGTGGGAGGTGGACTAGAAGCTGGTGGTGATGAAGAGGGACCTGCAAAGGAATCAGTAGCCTGCAAAGATTCTTCCACTGGATCAGTACAGATAGCACATGGGTTAAATCCGGATTGAGTAATATGCGGAGAATGTGGTGCAGGGGATGACAGAGGAGGGTCGATATGTAAAATACGAGGTTCCAGAAAGTGGGAAAATTGTAGAGAAGAAAGGGGCTGATCATGGGAGGTATCAATGAAAGGGAAATGATTTTCATCAAATTGAGCATGTCGGGTGATATAGAGCCGAGAGGTGATGGGTTCAAGGCAACGAAACCTTTTATAAGAGGGACTGTAACCCAAAAAAATGTAGGGAATGCTGCGTGGGGAAAATTTGTTAGGCATATAAGCACGTAAACAAGGATAAACAGGACAACCAAAGGGATGGAAATTTTCATAATTTGGAGAAGAACCATATAAAAGCTCAAACGGTGACTTACCTCCAAGAAGCGGTGTTGGCAACCGATTGATGATGTAAGCTGCAGTGCTAAAAGCATCAACCCAGAAGCGAGGAGAAAGGTGAGAGTGAAAAATAAGGGTTAGGCCAATCTCGGTCACATGGCGGTGTTTGTGTTCAGCACGACCATTTTGGGCGGGTGTATAGGGACAGGAAATCTGATGGTGAATGTCGGCTGTACGAAGATGAGTTTGAAAGAAAGTGCTAGTGAATTCGCCTCCGCCATCACTTTGAAAAACTTTAATGCGAGCAGAATATTGAGTTTCCACAAATTTTTGAAATTGAGTGAAAACATTATAAAAGTCAGATTTGAATTTTAAAGGATAAATCCAAGTGAATCGTGAATAATCATCAATGAAAATAACATAATAGACAAACCCAAAATTGGATTTGATGGGGAAAGGGCCCCATAAGTCGCAATGAATAAGATCTAATACATGAGATGACCTATGTTCATTACGTGAATAAGGCAAGCGATGATTTTTTGCAAGTTGACATGTACTGCACAATGTGGGAGAGGGTGATGAAGACGTAAGATAAAGATGTCCTTGTTTATTTAAATGCGAAATAACAGAGTGATTTACATGTCCAAGGCGAGCATGCCATAAATCATAGGAAGCATGTAAAGATTTATTTTTAAGGACAGAAAAGAAAGCAGAGTTGCTACGCTCCAGCACATATAGGCTGCCATATTTCTTACCGGTTGCTACCACCTTTCCCGTTTGAAGATTCTGAATAGAGAAAAGATTATTAGTAAAAGTAACAAATAAGGGAAAATCAGAGGTTAATTTACTAATTGAGAGAAGATTTTTGGTGAGATGGGGAACAACCAAGACATCTAATAAATGAATATTTGGAGCAGGAGAGAGGGTACCAGTATGTGTAATAGGTAAGGAGGCACCGTTTCCCACAATTACAAAATCCTTACCATTGTACTGAGTGGACTGGTCCAAGTGAGATGGGTCATTAGACATATGGGCTAAAGCTCTAGTGTCCAAGAACCAATCAGAGACCGCTGCATCATTGAGAGAACAGGAAGTGGTGAAGGCTTTGGCAAGATGAGCAGTTGACTCACTACAGACATACCTCTGATGGCAGCGATCAGCATAATGGCCATTAAGGCGGAAGATTTGGCAGCGGGGAGGGCGATGTCCTGGACCAGAGGAATGACGACCACGATTTGCAGGGGTTTGGCCACGGAAGTTGCGGAAGGAGCTGCGCTGGGTTGACCATTCAGAACCACGACTGGAAGCTGTGAACGCGGAAGCAGGAGGAGCAGTGGGCTCGAGTGAATTTTGGAAAATCTCAAAGCTCTCAGCTTTGGAAACTAGGTCGACAAAGCTGGGAAGAGGCGTGAGCACCATCTGCGCAGTGGAGAGGCTGGAGAAATCAATGCCGAGGCCACAGAGAAACAAATGCACCTTATCAGTGCCATCAACGGGCCGAAAAATTGCATGAAGGTGATCGCAGAGGGCTTTGAACGCACAAGCATAGTCGACAACAGATTTGGTGCCATGTTTCATCAGCTGAAGTTCGTCCTTGAGATGGATTTCATGAGCCTTCGAACGGTGGTTGAAGGTGTTCTCCAGAGCAAGCCAAACCTCACGTGTAGTAGAGAGGCCAACAACCTCTGCCAGGGCTTCCTCGGTGAGGGAGGAACGAAGAAGGCAAAGAAGACGTTGATCTGCAGATTTCCACTCTAGGTGCTTGTCATTAGGTGTCTGAGAAGTAGCAGGATTAAACTGAGGGGGCGGTAGGATGGTGCCATCAACATAACCCAACAAATTCTGACTCTCAAGAAGAGGAAGAAGTTGACTCTTCCAAAGGAGATAATTGGTGGAGGAAAGTTTAATGGTGATCATATGGATTAAGGTGTTGAAAGGAAGAAGGGTGGAGGAGGTTTCGGTAGCCATGGGGAGGAAAGGATAGAACGACAAAAAAAAAACTGGCAGAAGGAAGCAAGAAACAAGCTGCAAACCACTGCCTAAAACTTCAGATTGAACGCTCCTTGTTCTTGCAAGCTCAATCAGCTCCAAACACAGGTCAAGAGCAGCTCAATAGCTCTCGGATGGCAGTTGTCTTCTTTCTCCACACTTGACCACCGATCAACCTTCAGAATGCACACAAACAGAACCTGAAATCTGATACCATGAGAAGGTTGAATAAACCACCACACTGTAATTGTGGTGAGGATTCTTATTTATAATTAAAGAGAGATAATTACATACTAATTTCATATCAATTAGCAGAGTAAATTTACATAATTTACTCCTAGAATTAAGGGACAATGTTGTCATGAATGTCAGGCCTTAATCTCTGTATGGCAGGCCTTTGATGAAGGAAAATTATCCTCAACATTAACGACTGATCTGATCTCTCACCTAGTCCTGATGATGAACCACACTGGTTGGTTCGAAACGCATCGACTTTGTTCATGTTAATGTGGTTTTTACCGAAAGATTTCTTCTTAATTTAAAAGATTTATAATGGTAATTTATTAAGAGGTTATATTTTAGGTTACAAGAGTAGATCCTTATAAAGGGTATTTATTAAGAGCTATAGCGTTCTTCCGAGATTTATAATGGCTATTTATTAAAAGATTATGTTTTAGGTTATTAAGAGATTATCTTACTGTTTCAAATTCATAATCTAGATTATGTTTTAGGTTAGGTTGCAAGATTTATAATAGTTATTTATTTAGAGATTATGTTTTAAGTTACAAAAATAGAAAGGTATAATAAATATTTATTAAGAAATGATGTTTTAGGTTACAAGAGTAGAGAGGTATAATGGGTATATAATCAAAATGAGTAAAAGGGATTATATTGAAAGTTAAATCATACTATTCCAAAATCATAATGTGTTATGAGATATTATATTATGAGTTATTGCAAAATCATAATAGGTTAAGAAATTATTATGTTATGGTTATAAAAATAGAGGTAGTCCAAAATCATAATAGGTTAAGAGATTATTATATTATGGATTATAAGAGTAAATATATATAATGAATACAAAATCTGTAAAAGGTGATTATATTGAAGGTCATAAAATTGGGAGGAGAATGCTTACAAATTTATTATATTAAAAACCATACAAAGCCGAAGGATGATCGCATTTGAAAGGGATTATATTGAAAGTTAAATCCTACTATTCCAAAATCATAATGTGTTAAGAGATATTATATTATGAGTTATTGCAAAATCATAATAGGTTAGGATGATCGCATTTGAAAGGGATTATATTGAAAGTTAAATCATATTATTCGAAAATCATAATGTGTTTAGAGATATTATATTATGAGTTATTGCAAAATCATAATAGGTTAAGAGATTATTATGTTACGGGTTATAAAAATAGAGGTATTCCAAAATCATAATAGGTGAAGAGATTAGTATATTATGGATTATAAGAGTAAATATATATAATGAATACAAAATATGTAAAAGGTAATTATATCGAAGGTAATAGAGATGGGAGGAGAATTCCTACCAATTTATTATATTAAAAATAATACAACGCCGAAGGATGATCGCAAGGATGATCGCATTTGTAATCATAATTGTAATATTGACATTTTATCAGTAAAATCATGTACTAGAATGAGACTGGACAATTTATCATTAAAATCATGTACTAGAATGAGACTGGACAATTTATCATTAAAATCATGTACCAGAATGGATATAGAGTTATGACATCATCTCTCAGACTTGTACTTAATTTGAAAGCTTTAGTGCGCACAATATCATATAAGACTTATTTGTCATCCATATAAAATTATTATTTACACATCCTGCCTACACAAGTAACAAAAAAACAAAAAATATTAATATAAAAAGAAATCCAATCATCTGCAGAATAAAAAAGATGGCCATTGTAGTAGGCAATTATGATGTTATTATGACGTTGAAATTGTATCTAACAATGATGATTAGGGTGATTTCCAGGTGGAAACCCACACCACAGGAGCTGAAGCCCATTTGAGAACCAGTCGATTTCGACCCACCAATGCTACTTCATAATATCTCCCAGCCCCTCTACACAACTCTAGAGTATATTTTGCATACATAATGTTCTCACTGGTTATAGTACCTTCACCATAACCACACTTGACAGCAATGTCAACAACATTGGATTCTCCACTCTCAGGGCTCCTGATGAGTCTTCTGGACATGGCCGGGCCAAAGAACATGCGCTCCACCATAGCTCTTGCAAGACCATGCTCAGGCAATCCAGCTTCAAGAGAGTCAAAAATGGTGCAGAGATCCTTCAAACAACCAGCGAAGCTCTCTATGAAATCACCCCTCTCTGCACTATCGTTACCATGGGGGCCAGTAGCAAGTGTAACAGCCTCTGGATTCAGGTGGCGAGTGCCCACTAGAAATTCCAATAATTGCTTTTTATTTCGCAGCTTGACCATGTGAGGCAATTGCCACATACAGTTCACTATTACAATCTCACCATCCTCAGACATGAGATCCTTCAGGCCCTTCAAATCAGTTTCCTGAAACAAAAATGGAATCCCCAAAGACTCAGCATACTCAGAAAGCCTTCTGCCAGTGTGTTTACAGCATTCAGTGTACAGCACAGCTTCATCATCCTCACCCTCATCAACCCACTTTACTGTAGTAATCCTCAAGTGATCAATTTCGTAATCTCCATTACTCCTCAAGGCCTCCATTAATGGGGGCCACTGCATGCCCTCCATTATATCAAAGTCAATAATATGGATTCCCACATTAGTGCTCCCAGTCCCTGCTATTGCTTCAAGAATGCACTGGTTAGCAGTAAAGTGACCTATTCTTATGTAAGGGTAAGCAACATGCAACAACTTGAGAGCTCCAAGAAAATGCTCCTTGGCACTACTAGTACTCATGCTTTTATCATTGGGTTCCAAATGACCTAGAGAATTCACATTATTGGAGCAAACCAGAGCATTAAAAAGATAATAAGCCACTCTCTCCATGGTGGATCCAGTAGGGGAAACCAACCCTCGCAACCTGCAGAGTATGACCTCTGCCAGGTCTTGTGCTCCCTCTGAGATTGCCTCTGCACATGCTGTCAAGAGATGCAGGAGCCTCAACCCTTTGTACTCCACGTCACTCATGGTCTTCAAGTCCTGAGAAACTCGATTTTCATGGCTGCCTGCATGATCGATATCGACAGAAGATGAGCCTGCATTATCAGTCTCGATTGATTTGCAGCTGCTGTTTGCATTAATGGCATCATCAATCCGAGGGCATGATACTGCATCTTCTTCAAAATTGTTATTACCATCTTGCAGCTCCACATCCATTAAATGCTCTTCGATTGCCTGCAAATTTGCAGGCAAGGAAGGGTTAGAGTTAGGGTTACTATTATTAGTATCACCCGAGCAGCCATTGATGTCCACGTCGATGATTAAGTCATCCCAAGAAGACCACTCTGGTGCATCCAAATCAACGTCCATTAGATGTTCCCCTTCTGCAACATCATAAGTAATAGCACCATCAGGGGGATTATTGCTGAACACATGATCCCACTCTTGTTCAGAGAACCATGAGTTATATGATCCCATTCCAGTTTCCTGCATGCAGCTCCCTATAACCTGCATTCTGTAGAAATTAATATAAAATGTCTTCTTCTCTTCTTGATCCAGAAGAAGAAGAGAAAAAAAGGGCCTGCAGGGCCTCCAAGGGGGTAGGGTGAGCAATTCAATGATGTTATCATCAATTTTGATTGATATATAGAATTGCAGCGACATTGGCAGTGATTGAATATTACGTTTTTTTTTTAAATGAGGGGACGTGGGCATTTAGTTCATTTTCCTCAAATTCATGCGAACCACCCACAAGTGATGGACTTTCGTGTTTAGTGGGTGGCTGAAAAATGAAGTGAGCGGTGTGGCTTTCATTTCAAGGCATCACGTGTAGTACGTCTCTGCATAGCAAAATGGGGACACCATGGATTGGACACAAATTTCCAAGCCTACAACTTGCCTTCAAACCAAACGACCAACCCAATATATCACAAGTCAACCAACAACGACCCTATGAGATCGCTGCAATGTTACAGCCACCTATACTCGTCCTTGGGGACTTCAAAATTTTCAGCCAGGAAAAAATTACAGAACTAGTAGCTTTCTATTGAAATTTTGTAAACATGCAGAGATTCACATGGACACTACCTATGTTTCACCTTAGATGGTCAGATTCAGTATTTGATTTTCATGGTTAAGCTTTTGTTTTTCTTCAAGTCAAACTAGCTAATCCAAGTTCTGACCTAATTATTTGACAATTTTTGAACATATGTTTTTTGGGGTGCTCTTTGGATGGAAGAACGTTGACAAAATTACTTTCTTTCCCTTTTCTTTCTGATTTCTTTTCTATTTTCTCTTCCCATCCTAAATTATTTTATTCATATTATACCTTTAATGACTAAGAGTCGGTTCTTTTGTTGATATTCATGGTTGTGATCATTACATCATTTTGTTGAAGAGCCCATGGGAAATTGTCTCGGAATGAATATTACATTTTAGCTTTGTTTCCTCTTTTTTTAAAGAGAGACTTTAACATGTGGTAGATATTTTTTTTGGATGGTATGTATTAAGAATATTTTATAATTGAAAATCAAAGTATTATTATCATCTTTAAAATTAATATAAAATTATTAAATTATTTTATTATCAGTTTAAATCATATATAAAGAATTAGTTCAAAAACTATATAGATTTAAAGGTATAAATAATTAGTTCAAAAACTATATAAAATTAAAGGTAATGATTTTTTTTTATGATATAGGTTTTTATTTTTATTTTAGGAATTCATTTAACAAAGTATTATCAATTTATTTCTTAAATTTTCATAAATTTTAAGGAAAGATTTTGTATTTCTATCCAAATTGTTAGTGTCTTATTCCAACCTCTTTATTTTAGGCCCTTGGAGTGTGTTAATTGTTGCATGTGGTTATCCTCTTTGAGTAAGATTCATTTAATAATATTGTATAGTTATTTAATATAAAAGAGTTTATTTTATGAGGCTCACTAGATAAATGGTATCCATGAGTGACATATTACAAGTATTTAAGGCTTTCACTAAAGAAAATCTACTTAAAAGGATATGAGAGGATGGAACTTTTTTCTTTTGTTTCATAATTAAAGTTATACTTAGTCGAATGTCACCCCATCAGAAGATATAAGTCAACACTATTTCCATCTTCAAATTATCTTAATACAAGGGTATCTCTTACATCTTTCATATTATTATCTATTATATGTGGTTATTGGAATTAAATTTTGGATATACTTTGTTGTGTTTCAATTTTAATGCTTAAGGAAGAGTACAAGTAGTATCATAGCTTTTCTGGAGCCAACATGTCTCCAAATTTTAGCCAAAAAAAAATATCGAACTAGAGACATGCTCTAACGTCTTTCAATAACAGAGTGATCTATTATTCAATGGGAAAAAACTAGTCGGGCAAGAATAAATCTAGAAAATACAAGTACAGTAACTTTGTTAGAAACCCTTATAACCCTTGTTACTACCAGTTCAAGTGGTATCACATAGAACAACATTTATATATGGAATCTAACTTTCACATATCTTTAGGTAAATCAAAATTTCCCTAGATGTACTTCAAACCAACTCTAGATCAATCAATGGACTAAAATTTTACTATAAAACATTGAGAACAATAGTTGGGGAGCTTAATCTCTATTACCTAGGTCATCATGTCATATGACTAAGGGCGTCTCTAAGCCTCCTTTGTTATTTCCGTAAGAGATTTGGTCAAGCACTGCTATTGGACCCCACAAGTATATCAAAGAGCTATAGGACCTAAAATTCCTCTTTCTCTAGTACACTAATAACCCTAGCTTTTGCATCCAATCAACAAAATTTGTACATCTGTGCATCCATAAGGAATTTGGATATTCTATCAATACAATAGAATATTAAAAAAAAAATGGATTTTTCTAACATCATTGTGGAATACCTATCTCAAAATATTCTTGTTGTCATGATAATAACATAGAAATCCCTCTCAAGTAACCCTTTTGTTTTTGGACCCACTTGTACATTGACTTGGGGTATATATAAACACAACCATTTTAAGCCATTAATTTTAATGAGATAAGTGGAAAATAACACTTCCAAAAAAATTTGGAGGTCCCATGGGTCAAACTTGTAACATGACCAACTGAAATAATTAAAAACATACCTACCCATTCAACACCAATATTTATATAGAGATCGTGCTAATGATGAGTATATACTCAACATTATCAATGAAAAAATGAAATCACATAGCAACTCCTTGAAACATTAGGTAACCACATGAAATTAAGGTAACAAATCCAAATATTAAGGAAAAAAGGAGGAATAATTTTCTTGCTGAAATAACACAAGCCACACACATGTTTCAATACAACCCCTATCCACACTTTTGAGATCATAACTCATGGCAGCATTTTCGAAAAATCAATAGAACATTTATTGTATTGGTGTGATTCATCGAGGTGGGTTACCCAATAGGAACACTATTTTCCTCTCCATTGAATTACTAGTGGCCTACAAAAACTAAGAGTGTGGGTCCTATATTCTAATCATGAATGTTGACCATGGTGACAATGGTATAAAAAGGCTTATAAATGCTACAATTCATGGACCCATTTTGTGCAATTTATTTATGATCATTCTGAATGTGACATTCAACATTTGGAATGCCTAAAAAAATTACACCAAACCAACATAATTAAGGAATATAGTAACTCCTTTAAGTAATTTGCAAATTGCACAAAAAGTTAGTCTGGTTTATTCTTTCTAGATGTTTTAATAGTGGCTTCAATGAATCAATTTGAGAATATATCATGATGCATGGCCCACCAACATGCTTGAAATCTTGTCAACAAAGAAGTTGATATATTGATCAATACAAAAATGAAGATACCTTTACTCACCCTTTTTCCAAGCCTTAATAAAGTGACTGCCCCAAACTCATCTAACTCATAACTAATCCACATCCACAAGCTATATTCTAAAGAATGGTAGAATTTGAACACCTCCATCTTTGTTATAATTTTGATGAGTGATATTTCAAAGGGAAAAAAAATGTAAAGAGTAAAAATTAATGAAAATGGATGTATCTCCACATGGCTATTCAAAGGATATTCATCTTGAATATACTATTAGATAAATTTGGAAGACATCAATCCCCTTCAAATGAAATATGAATCCCCCTTGCAATCTCCTTGTGAGGAGCTCCAAATTTCTCTTTGTGCCCTATCAACTTTCATGATGACCAAAACCTTGAAATTGATTGGCTACATCAAACATCACAAGGTGATTATGTTCATTGATAGGGGAAATACCCATAATTTTATTGATAGGAAAATGAAATAAGACACCCATTATTATGCGTATCCCATTCCTATTTTCGAATTATTATCACCGATAGTGTTACAATGAAATATAGGGGCCAATATGCGAATGTGAAAGTAAAAATTGGTAAGTATCATCTCACCACTTAAATATTTTTCATTGAAATGGGTGATTGTAATATATTTATGTAGGAATTAGACATGAGCTTGAATTAAGAATGGAAGAAGCATAACCTCAAGGGGCTTACATCTAGTTCCCATAAAATTATCACCTCTCATCATATGGAGAAGTGATTTAAGACATGTCAATTTATTGTTATTGCATCATTCAATTCCAAAAAAGTAATTGACACCACACCATAAGAGATTCATCCTGATTTGCATCTAGCTACCTCTAAGAATTAGTAGGTATTTGAAATATCAGAAGGTTTATGTCCTTCTTGTGGGGAACATGAAAGTGGTATTCTCATCACTCCAAGAAGTCAAGAACCCAATGTGCATCCTTTCTAGAAACATTTTTCCTATAAAAATGAAATTGAAAATATATTTCCTGAATTACTAGAGCAAGAGGTCATATATCCTAGCATTATCCCTTATCACCACCAATGATGGCATAAATAAGGAAGGTAGTTGTGGAACACAATTTCAAGGCTCTTAATAATTTGAGAAATCAAGGACAAATTTCCTAACCTAGTTATTGATTACCTCTTGGATGAACTTCATGGAACCAAATTTTTCACTAAAATTGATTGTTTTTCTAGCTACTACTAGCTTAGGATAAAAGAGAAAGAATCATTAAGACTACTTTCCATACACATAAAGGTCATTTCAAGTTTTTAGTGATGCATTTTACCTTTTTGAATGTTTCATGAACCATCCAAAGTTTCACGAACAACATACTTTGGCCATTCCCGTGCAATTTTTTATCCTATTATAATTTGATGATCTTATGATCTTAAAAAAACATGAAAATGACATATAGGTCACGTTCATAAAACCTTGAAAATCCTATTGTACCACTTTTGGGTGCAGGAATTACACCTAACTAAGCTCCTTCAACAATTAATTGTCAACCCGGGGGTTTCATAAACTTAGAGACGAAGGAGAGGCAATTGCAAAAGTGATATGAAATTTTCTTATTTCTATTCCTACTTCTTAATTGAAATCTTGCAGAATCAGAAAGAAAATTCACAAAGGAAATTTACACCAAAGTAATTTTAGTGCTGGAATGTAAAAGAATGTATTTGCAAATAAACCAAATAATGGAACTTTCACACTGTTGTAAACAATCTTAATTACAGAAGTAAAACTCTATGTTTAACCTCATTATAGGTGATCACAGTTTAAAAAGTGGGCCCTTGAAAATATATTCCTTCTAAATGATTTTCCTTCTCACACTAAGCGAGTGTTCCGATAATCCTACAATATTCTTGCACTAGTATAGGTACAGAACTTATGTGTGAAAAGTTTATTTTACACTTATACTAGAGACTTATGTCTTGATGTAGGGGCTCTAGGCCTCAAGGCTTGGAGAGGTATGTTCCTGTAACAAGACACTCGTTCTTGTGTGAGAACAGAGCTTCCTACACCAAGTTTTCCAATTACTTTCGGGAAAAATAAAAGGTTGTGCTAACTATGAAAAGAATTGCAAAATGCAAGGAAAATTCTAAAATTACTTGCACACGCAAAATAATTCTTCAACCAACTGAATCTCATAATGGAAATAAACCTTTAAAATAAGAAAAAAATCTTCAAAAGCCAAAACAAATCTTCTTTAGTAAAAATGATTTTGCATGTAATCACATTTAAATCAAAAGGGTTCATTGTAATATTTCATATTACTTTTAATCCTTTTCCTTAAATTGTGAGGTGCATGCATGTATTAATATATTGTAGCAGCATTCTTTCCCATTTCAGGAGGTCATCGTTAATATTTAAGAGTTTAAATTTTAATATTAGAAATGGTTCTCTCTGATGATGAACGCTTACTTTTCATAAATATATAAAATTCGTATAAAGGAAAAAGAATAAAAAAACTTTTTGTAAATGAACCAACAACCCAAAGTGAAGAATAATGCATGCACTAGTGTAGGAATAATGTATCTGTACAATCCAAGAAAAAGTAAAAAAATATGGAAAAAAATTATAGCAGATAAATTAACTCAATTAAATTTAACAAAACGTGTTGAAGTTTGCAACAAGAAACAGTGAAATTGGCATCCGGAAATAACATCCTTGATCCTAGTGAAAATTAAGCACCTACACTAGGTGGGGCCCACACAGGCTATTTTTAGGTTTATGTCTATTTTTAGAATGGTAATAATATTCTAAAATTAGCAGGAGGTTGATTCTAGATGGTTGAGCAGATTATATCTTTAGATGAGTTTCTATTTTTAGAATATGGGGGAAGTCTATTTATAGATCGCAAATCTAGAAATATAATGCATGTCGATTATTATTAGCCCTTAATAATAATCAGATAATAAATAGTAACTTATTCTCTTGGAGCACTTTATTTTAGTGAACAGATGTGGCACATCAGTGGGCTGAACGAATTACGCAATTCATAGGGTGGTTGGTGACTCATGCATGGAGGACTTAGTTATAACTTATAGTGGCAAGTTGTAACAGAGTTGGAAGAGTAGTTATGGGAATTTTTATTTAGTTTAACTCAGTTCACCGAGTTAAACTCGGTTGTGCTATTTATAACTAAACATACACAAGTGAAATATGAGTGAATAAATTATTTAATAAATTCACAAGTAGTGTCTTACTTACAACTAAAGAAATAAAGCAGTTAACTACTTTCATTTCAGATCTAGTGGAGACCCAATGGAGAGATGGGTGAGAGGGTGAGATGGACTATCAGTTGTGACTAAAGTAATGCATTCAATGCATATACACACATTGGAGATGCTTATGAGGATTGCGTAGTCAAGGCAAGGCAAGCTCGAATTCATTCAAGGCTCTTCTTGAGGAGGTATTGCGCAGTGGAGGCAGGCTGTCATGAGACAAGAAATTGGTGCATAGATATGCAAATTTCCGCATGATAGTGTGTGACGATTGTATATTGTACTGAGAGATCTATGAGCTGAGCTTTCTATGGGATTGTTACATTATTCCATGATATACATAATATATAACAGTTGGGGTTTTTATCTTTTATACTTCCCAGTAAAACATCTCGTTATGTGCGATTGATTTTCCTTCATATGTGTTTTACAATTAGAAATTTAATTTCTACAACGAATTAAGTGGAAGGATTCTATATTTAACATAATATTAAATTGTTAGATTAGGAGAATATAGAGATACATTATTATGTTTATAAATTTCTACATGGTATCTGTTACACCATTTTTTGGTCATCTAACCTATTATCATTAGATGAACCCAAGTACACCATGTAAGCCCAATATTACCCTAAGTAAAATTGTTTTCACTATGTAAAATAACTTAGTAAAACACCTTTATTTAGTTTTTTATGGTATAAACAGGAAACCCCAAAAGGAAATAATAAACAAATCTATATTTGTTTATATTTCGTGGTCATATTTAACCCAAAACAAGGAAATCAATTAAATAAATCCTTATTTATTTGATTATTTCCTAGGAATAAGTTATTTAAATCGTTATTTAAATAATATTCCTAGTTAAATTTGACTAAATCATTTATAAATAATTAAATAAATCATTATTTATTTAATTATATTCCCACCATTTCCTTAAAATAATAAAGAAAACATTTATTTACTTATTATTTATAAATAAAGGAATTGAGCCAAGTCAAAAATCCTTTTCCCTCCAATAAATATAATAAAATATTCCTAAAGGGTGGTTCTAGAATTTGATTAATAATATTTTATTCATGCACCAAGTTCTAGATCGCCTTAATATTTTGTTATAAATAGAAGAGTTTTCCCATTCATTAGACACTTTTCATTGCATTAGATCACTCTAGATCTATACTCTTGGTCACATTCTCCATTTTTTCCTTGTGAGCTCCCTTTGAGTTCTATGTTTGTCTGGGTTTTCTACACCAACAAGAGAGAGAAATTTTAGATTTGAAATGTTGAGGACTTTCAAGAACCCGTCCCATTGAGGAGAATCGGAAACACCTTTCTTGTTTTCCTCTCAGATGCCCCCTTTTAATATAAAAAATTCTTTCAAATACATTGCTCTTGTCTTGTCTATTGGATGCATGGAGCTACATTTTATTTTTACTGCTTAATGTATTTTATTCTTAGATCTAGATTTGTGCAACATTATTTGGATCAACTAAATGCAGAATTAAAGATATTGGCAACCATAATTGATGTTAGGGATATTTGTTATGAGTATCTAAAGTGGTATTTTCCGACGAAAGATTCATACTAACAGTATTAGAGTAGTGTTAATCACCAGAGATTGTAATATTGAAGCGGTTTTGAGTTTTGTCACGGTGGAACAATTCGAAATTGCGCAAGAATTTCTTGGTGCGACAGTTGAGTATACATTGAAATGAATTTCAATGGGTTGCGGTTGGAGTATGCACTCAAGGGAAGATCAAGCTACATATCATGGAAGGATAGGATGGAGGTAGTGCTTGAAGATAATGGCTTGAAGGAGTTCATCAATAGCGATATTTCTAAGCCCACTTCGGTGGATGTTGTAGTACTTGATGCATGGAAAAAGAAAGTAGAAAGGGGGAGGACGATTTTGTTGGAAGGTGTGAAAGACCATATTGTGTCAAGCCTTCATGGGAAAGCCACTCCATTTTAAATGTGGAAGGATTTGACGGATCTTTTCCAAAGTAGCAACGACTATAGGAAATTGGCGCTGAAGGATAAACTCAGAAAAATCAAGTGGAGAAGAATGACACTATTCTAGTATACTTGAAAAAGTTTTTCCAATGCAAGGATGAGCTTGGGAGTGTAGGAGTAAATGTTGCAGATGATGAATTGGTGAGCTTGGCTCTCCTTGGGCTTCCAATATTTGGCATAGTTATCAAGACTCTGTCAATGGATGGGAGAAACTGTTGGACTAGAAGCGACTGTGCTTGCATCTAGTGTAGGAGGAGATGAGGCGGACCACCAGGGATGGCTCTTCATCAAAGCATGATGATGACGAGGATTGTGCTTTGGCTTCCAAGGCGAAGAAGAAAAAGGGGAATAAATTCCATTCAAAATCTGAGGTCAGTAAAGATAGCAAGGAGCACAACATGTCCAAAGTGAAGTGTTTTCAGTGTCACAAGTTTGGACATATTGCCACAAATTGTGCACATAAGAAGAAGAACAATATAGTTGCTGTAGCTACAGCTGGTGAGGCACTTACCTCAAAATTTTAGATTTAATTCTCATTGATCGCATGCATGGTGTCAAGTGTGTTGGGATCAGGGTGGTAGTTGGATAGTGGTGCTTCCTTTCACATGACATGAGATAAGAAAATTTTTAGTAACTTGGAGGAGAAAGATCTTCAGATGCATATTGAGTTGGGCGAAGATGGAAGATATAGTATGACTAACATTAGTACCATTACCTTTTAGAGTGTGTCACGTAAAATCTTTCATTTAAAAGATGTAATGCATGTACTAGGTTTGAAGAAAAATTTAGTCTCAGTTGCAATGTTAGAGGTTAGAGGCTATGATGTTGTCTTTAGTGAAGAAAAAGTTTTCCTGTGACACAAAGAAATAGGGCAAGCCAAGAAGGTTGGGATTCAAGTTAAGAATCTCTATAGACTTGATGTACATGGTATTTCTACAGAGCTTCCTATTGTTGGTAAGTGTAAAAAATCCATGCAATCGACCATTGAGAGGGAGATGGATTTCCATGCAGGTAGGAGTGAACATCGGGCTATGGAGAAGACACAAGATGAGGATCATGGAGTGGGAGAAACCACTCATGTAGATAAATTTCATGCCAAATGGGTAGAGGGAGTGCATGCATCTATACCACCAGGTGAGAGGTGGGGTGACATGCATGAGTAATCCTAAGAAGAAATTTATGGGCAGGATTCATTGAGATGGTGTGGATCTCATGAATTGAGCTTGGCTATGAGGATCCCACAGTATAGTAGTAGTCAGACCAATTAGATTGATGAAGTCAGATTTTGTGAGGACATGAAATCAAAGTGAGAGTGTCGGATGCCAGAGCATGGATCAGAGTTGACAGCAAGTGTAGAGTGCATGGGTGCATATTTCAACAGCGTAGTGGTTCTAAAATGCATGTGTTTTTGGTACCAGCAGAACTCAGATGACTTTGATGAAATATTCATTATACTAATTCAGGTGCTCGGAGGCTACTCAGTTTCGAAAGTGTTTCATGCAAGTGTTGCATTTGTGAGAAACACTAGAGAAGTGTTGCATACAAGGTTGCAGGGTGCATGCATAGAATTGCATGGTGCATGCAAAGGTTGCAGGTAAAATGCATGGAGTTGCATGTCGCATGCATAGACATTATTTTCTTGTTGAGAGGGATTGTTGAATTTTTCAACAAGAAACAGTGAAATTGGCATCTGGGAACAACATCATTGATCCTAGTGAAAATTAAGCACCTACAGTAGGTGGGGCACACACAACCTATTTTTAGGTGTATGTCTATTTTTAGAATGGTGAGCATATTATAAAATTAGCAGGAGTTTGATTCTAGTTGTTTGAGAAAAATCTATCTTTAGATGAGTTTCTATTTTTAGAAGATGGGAGAAGTCTATTTATAGATCGCAAATATAAAAATAGAATGCATGTCGATTATTATTAGCCCTTAATAATAATCAGACAATAAATAGCAACTTATTCTCTTGGATAAATTTATTTTAGTGAATATATGTGGCACATCAGTGGGCTGAATGAATTGCACAATTCCTAGGGTGGTTGGTGACTCATGCATGGAGGACTTAGTTGTGACTGATAGTGGCAAGTTGTAACAAATTTGGAAGAGTAGTTATGGGAGTTGTTATTTAGTTTAACACAGTTCAGTGAGTTAAACTCAGTTGTCCTATCTTTAACTGAACATAAACTAGTGAAAGATGAGTGAATGAATTATTTAATTACTTCACAAGTAGTGTCTTACTTGCAACTGAAGAAATACAACAATTAACTACTTGAATGTCAAATCCAGTGGAGACCCAATGGAGAGATAGGTGAAAGGGTGAGATGGACTATTAGTTGTGACTATAGTGATGCATTCAATGCATATACACACAAATTGGAGATTATTATGAGGATTGCGTAGTCAAGGCAAGGAAAGTTCGAACTCATTCGGGGTTCTTCTTAAGCAGGGATTGTGCAGTGGAGGCAGGCTATCAGAAGGCAAGAAATTGGTGCATAGATATGCAAATTTCTGTATGACAGCGTGTGACGATTGTATATTTTACTGAAAGCTCTATGAGCTGAGCTTTGTATGAGATTGTTACATGATTCCATGATATACATAATATATGATAGTTGGGGTTTTTATCTTTAAGATTTTCTGGTAAAACATCTTGTTGTGTGCAATTGATTTTGCTTCATATGTGTTTTGCAATTGGCGATTTAATTTCCGCAAAGAATTAAGTGGAAGTATTATGAATTTAACATAACATTAAATTGTTATATTAGGAGAATCTCAAAATACATTATTAGGTTTATAATTTTATACACAACAGATCCGTTCACACTTTGATTGTTAATGAAATGAATCAAAATTCTTATGAAAGAATGAAACTAAGATTTCAACCAAGTTTTTGCAAATAGAAAAAATTAACACACACACCTTTAAGATAACGAAATCAAGAGGTTAAATGAGCTAGGTTGGCTGGGCCCTAGCCAACCAGATCGTTTCCCATTTTAGGAAACGTAAATCTTCGGCACTTAATAATGCATCAATGAAAGATTAAAATAGATCATGAGAATAACATGGCATAACCCTTTCTATTAATTCCAATGAGAAAATATACATCATGAGTTCAAGTCCATCCAAGAACAAGGGTGACAATGAGATTAGAATTTGATAAAAACTACAATTCTATCTAAGAGCTATACTTTATATATCCCTTTTGACCTATGGCCATAAGGAAAATTACGCAATTTTTCCAAATTGAACCTTTTGGTTGTAACGAAATAACAAACAAAATTACAAAAATAAGCCAGCAGCTATAATACGATGTGAACTAATCACTAGTCGGTGACCTTATCTACGACCATATCCCTAACTATCCTTCGCTTGAGTTAAACTTCGGATGACCACAACTGAACTAGACGACATAGACGAAGATGCCCACGTTAAGTGATCGAGTTGTTGCATAGATCTCAGAATGGATAATTGCCAATGGTGTAGGAGTCTACCTGCACTAGATCAAGCTCATATGATGATTAATAATTTAGCTTATCAAGTAATTTAGGAAAGTATATGTGAGTTGCAAGAAATACTAAAGGCACAAAATCTATTAAAATGATTAATTAAGCACTTAGTAAACCTTAAACATGAAATATAAAGCTTATGCAGGAATAGACATGATTTTTGGACTAGTGCAGGAATAAGGAGTTTTATGAAGACAAAACAGAGGTTAATGAATGTGGTTTTGTAGTAGGAAGGGGGTAAAAATTAAGCATTTTGGCCTACCAACATCCTCTCATCCCTAAGATGTTGTTTGTACTCACACAACATTTACCTGCTGCAAAAAATGTTCAAAATGGGGAGACTTCTTGCAATCCTGCACTTGGATACTGAACCCTTCTTTCACTGTCTTCACCTTCTTACCTCAGGGTTTCTTAAGTTGTTTGGTCACCTTCTTGAGACTCTTGTAGAATTTATAAGCCTGAAACTTCCATACCTTTACTTGAAGTTTTTGTTCTTTGACCTCTTTTGCCAACTCTATATTTCTTTTCTTCTGCCAAATATGCTCCTTCATGACCTAGTTTAATGCCTCCATGTCATGAAATTTCTATTCAAGCTCTATTATATGATTATTCAAATATAGGGTGGAGTTCTCCATTTCCATATCATCTCATGCAGACACTTTTTCTACAACTAATTCAAAACATGTACCATCGTTGCCAAGATCGAAGTTATCTTGGCCATCCATCGTCTGCATAATAATATCACCAAGGGTTTTTGTGAAAGGAGCTCCCATGTCACTGAGGGTTTTTGTACCCTCCATATCCATCATCCCAAGGGCTTCAGTATCGTGCTCATCGCAATTGTTGAGGGTTTTTATATGTTGCACCTTGTCATCTATCTGACCCTCTACCGAGTCTCTTATTGGATTCTGTTTCATTCCTTCCTTACTCAACTTATGAAGGAGGACTAACAAAGATATGTCATCCTCCTTTTCTGCATTTTCTTCATTACCCACAGTATGAGTTGCTGCATCTGCAAGAATCGAGAGGTTGTGTCTCCAGGTGAAGCCTAGGGTGACTCGTCTAACAAAATCAAGGAGCTCGACCGAGCGTGACTTATCGCCAAAGGGACAGTCCTTCACTTAGTCGAGTTCATGATAGCTCTTGCTTTTGCTGAGGATGTAGTTTCTTCAACAGATTTCTCCTCTGCTTGCACCCATTTCTTCTTGATTTGTGTCTCGGCAGCGTGCGGGGTCTCTGCCTTTATCTTCTTGCTTGCACTCTTTTTCTCAGGCAACTTCCTTGCACTTCTTTCTTGAAACCCTTTTAAGATCGCTTCCTATGTTATTTCCTTGGCCTTCATCTCTTCCTAACTAGGATTGCAATGAGACCATGATGGTACATTTTGTATGAAATCTAGTTTGCATCCTATTTCTGAACTCCACTCGCTATTTTCTCTAAACTCTGGAGCAGGTAATAAGGGAAATTGATGTGTTTCCTTGATTCAAAATGAAATAGAAAATGGATATGGTACACGAATGTTAATGAGTAATGTCCATCATTGGTAAGAAAATTCTGCAATATTTATAAGATGCCTCACCATTTCCCAATCATGGCATTGCGTGGAAGCCCTTTCTTCCAGTTTAATTTTCGGTCGACCACAAATCAATGCCATCTTTTATTTTTGATCCTCTCCTTCTTGAACCAATGTTCCCCTGCGGTTGAAAATCATGTAGCTACGCTATAGATTCTTCTGTGACCTAAAATTCCAGTGAGCCTACCTTAGCTCTGCCTCCCTCAAATTTCTTTGCAAATTCCAGTTCCACGACCATATCAAACCCATCAAATTTATGCAAAAATGGGAGAAACCCTAAATCTTGCAATAGTGCAAGACTATTTCGATACTTAGCCGTCTACTCAATATCCTTCATAGATGATTGTTCATTTCTCATGAGTGCCATCTCTATTTGAATCCACCCAAATTCTATGTCACAACCTTAGTAAGATTTCACACTCAGGAGTACAAAGAGTTGGCGAGAATTTTATGATGGAGAATCGTCCATCCACTGCGTTATTGACCCCTTACATTCAATCACGTTCAATAATTAAAATCATCCCCTCAGGATGGATGCACACACATATGAGTCTGGTACGAGAAGGCAATGATGATTGGAGGAGGCAGAGGTTTTCATGGTGGTAATTTAACGGTCATGTATGATCAGATTATGGGTAATGCTATCATGGACATGTAATGGAGGATCTTTTGAAAAGGATGTAAGTGTGGGGTTTTGGGTATATTTCTACTATCCCACGCTTGCTTCATAATTCACATAAGATGTACTTCAGATCTTATTAAAAATATTAGACTTCATGACCTAAAATATCTTACACTTAAATGGTTTCTCCCTAGATGAGTAACTGATAAAGATAATTGTTAATCATAATTCAAATAATGAAATGCTATGATCTAGCAATGATTTAGTCATCCATCTACAAAAATAAAAAATTAAACTTCCAAATACACATTTTTGCACCGGGCTCTCCTGCAGTATGTTAAAAAAAATTTCTCTGTGTTTTCATAATAGGGTGCATGCTTGCATTAATCATTCTTGCACTGAATCTGCTTACACTACAACGTGCCTGCACCGATCCTGCTTGCACTGCAACGTGCCTACACTGATCGTGCTTGCACTGAACCTTGTTGCACCGATCATGTGCATTCTTGCAACAGGGATTTATGTAGCATCAAAGAAAGAGGGGATAAATTTTTTTTATGATAGAACATAGTTCTTTGGCTGGATAAAAAAATTGCATGAATATACAAGATAAGTTTTATTCTCCATTATTTGGTTTTGAACATGCCTTTCAATCTGATTGCATCAGATCCTACAATCAATCCATGAGGGAACAAAGAAGTTGGAAAGGGGTAATTTTCAGAATGGGAAGGATTATCATAATAGGGATTCCATGAATAATGCCACCAAGGGTGGGAAACGAAAATAGGATGTGGGAAAAAATTCAAGGAAAAAAGAGGGACTTTACGAAATTGGATAGCGATAGTTTCCTTAGAAGAAAAAGGAGGGTAATTCATTATGGGATTTAGAAGAAAAAAACTAGCAAGAATTTACGAAACGAGATATAAAAGAAAGGCAGAATTTTACCTTCAAAATCTGCCTACATTGGTGTCGGAAAAAGTAAATGCTGCAGGAATTAAGCATTACTTGGATAAAAATTTCCATGTTAGCTATCCCAAACTTGGGTAAGGGCTTGGTTACCATTTGAACCTGCTTCTTCTTGGTGACATCTAACATATCTAAAAATCAAGAAACATTCCTTTTTTTATTGAAATTTCGATGTACCTACCAGGATGCTAGTTTTTAGGTTGATCCTTCTCCAATCATGCCAGTGAACTAGTTTTCACAATTACAGGAAAAAACTCTTATTTTTTTCTTTTTTTTTCTTTTGTCATTTTTTCTTTTTATTGATGTTTTTTTTGGAAAAGAAAGAGTCATATTTTCAATATGTTGGAATTTCCACCTACCGTCTCCTTCTCACATTGTTATTGGACGTGCTGCATAAAATATCCTTTAATAAGGGGCTGAAAATACACCTTCAATCTATACCCATTTACTAGGAACATGAAATTGCGTCCCTCAATAGTTTTTATTTATACCACTCCATTCTCAAAAAATTTGAAACCTCATAAGGTCCCATCCAGCGTGTATGAAATTTTCCTTTAAAATATTTAAATCTAGGATCATAAAGGAGTACCCAATCACCTCGTTGGAACTGCTTCTTCCAGATAGACTTATCATGCCACTTCTTGCACTATTGTTGAGCCAATATGTTATGTTGAACAACATCCCTTCGAAATTCATCTAACTCATTCAATTGTATGAGACATTGTTGTTGTGCTTCAGAGAGGTCTAGCCCCAATTGGACTGCAGTCATGAAAGTCTTGATCTGGAACTCTATCGGTAAGAGGAATTATTTCCCATATACCATCTCATATGATGTGTGTGCCGTTCTATTCCTCCAAGTCGTTCGGTATGCCCACAAGGATTCTGGTAATCTATTATCCAAATCATTTCTATGGATATTTACTATCTTTGTGGGGATAGAATCGATTACCTCGTTTGTGGACTCCACTTGACCACTTTCTTGTGGGTGATACGGTGTAGATTTCTTGTACCAAATTTTTTACTTCTCCATCACACCTTGTACCAGATTAGAAACAAACTATGGATCATTGTCAGAAAAAATCTCTCTAGGCACACAAAATCTAGTAAATTTTTCTGTAAAAGGAAAATCAAAAACAACTTTTTCAGTAGCAATATGTACAAACCAAAATATGCTTTTTATTTAATGATGTTGGATTTATTGGTCCTACAAAATCAATAGCCCATTTTTCAGAAGGCTCAATCATAACCTGAGGACATAAAGGCATTTCATTGGTTTTATTATGTTGGCCCACTCGCTGATAGCTATCACATTTCTTGACACATTGTTTTGCATCCTTATACAAGGAGGGAAAAAAATACCCAACTCGTAAAACTTTTCACGCAGTCCTTTTATCAGCAAAGTGACCTCCACAAGGTTCATCATGAGCATATTTTAAGATATCAAACGCTTCTTCCTCTCTTAGACATATACGGATAATAAGATTTGGTCCAGTGTAAAAGAGGTCTCCTTGAACCCAAGAATATGCAACACTTTTTTGTATAACACTTTGCTTTTCACGAGTGAATAAATGAGGTGGTGTTTTTATAGTGAGTAAATAGTTACCAATGTCAGTGAACCATGGGAATTATGTTGACACAACAAAAATATGTTCATCGGGAAAATCATCATCAACAATAATTTCTTCACCAGGATTATTTAATCTTGAATGATAATTTGCTACTACATTAGATTTTCCTGGTCTATCAACAATAGTAATGTTAAATTTTTGTAACAATAGTAACCACCTAGTCACTCTACCACTAATTAATGATTTATTCATCAAATATTTTATTGTTGAATGCTCTGTATGCACAAAGACTTCATATCATGTAATGTAGTGTCTAAATTTATTAATGGAAAATATTACAGTGAAAAACTCTTTCTTAGTAACTGTGTAATTTAGTTCGGCAGGTGACAAGTTTTTGCTAATGAGCTAAATAGCATAGGATTTTTTTTTTCTTCCTGTCCTAAATTTGCACCATTAGAAGTACTTAAGGCATCCAAGGAAATATTAAATGGAAGGGACTAGTTTGGTCCTCTCAAAACTAGTGCCTGAACTAGTTTTTCCTTCAATATCTCAAAGGTATGTTGGCAAGTTGTGGACCAAGAAAACTCACCATCCTTAGAAAAAATTTGGAAAAGGGGGGTATCTATCCTAGAGAAATTCTCAATGAATCTCATATAGTAGCCCACATGTCCAAGAAAACCTCTCACTTCTCTTTGAGTTTTTGGTGCAAGAAGACTCACAATGATTTCTATTTTTTCCAGCTCAACCTCGATACCTTTGTCAGAAATGAGATGACCAAGAACTCTACATGCTTTACACATTAATTTGGAATTTTTATCACTCAAAGCAAGATGAACTTCTTGGCAAAAAACAAGCACCATTTCTAGATTTTTAAGGCCATCCTGCAATGAATCACCAAACACAGAGAAGTCATCCATATAGATTTCTACACACTCAAGGTCAGTAAAAATACCATAACATTACATAGCCCAAAGGGAAGTACTCGGTAAGAAAATTTACTCCATGGACATGTGAAACTGGTTTTATCTTGATCATCAGGTGAAATATGTATCTAGTTATAACCACTAAAGCCATCTAGAAAAGAGAAGTACTTCTTACCAGCAAGGGTATCAAGCACCTGATCTATGAAAGGAAGGGGGAAGTAATCCTTAAGAGTGGCTTTGTTTAGTGCTCTATAATCAATGAAAATGTGCAATCTCCCATATTTTTTTGGGACTAAAACCAATGGGGAGACCTACTGGCTGTCGAAAATAGGATAGACAAAATCAACATCCAAGAGTTTTTGCAATTGTTATTTTACAACATATCTTAGAGCTAGGTTCATGTGCCTTTGGGGCTATTGGATAGGTCGGGCTCCATCCTTCATATAAATATGATGAGTAATTATTTCAGGATGGATGCCTTTCATATCCTCATAACCCCATGCAAAGGCATCAGGATGGTTTCACAACAAATTCACAAGTTTCTCTTGCTAGGATGAATCCAAATATGAAATAATATGCAAACATTTTCCTAGAATAATCTCAAAAAAATTGGCATCAAGCTCAAGAGTACTCATTGGCACCGCTAGAAATGGTGATAAGGGATTTTGAGGATTGTGGCTTTCCTGAAAATGCAGAGTAAATAGTTTTCTCAATGACTCAAAATTAGGCATGGTGTCTTGATTTTTCAGTAAGTCATGTATCTCACTCTCATGTGAGGACTGAGCACAATTATTTAACATGGAGACAGATTGAGTCTCCTCATCACTACTATAATCTAGCCACAAGGTGTCTCGGAGCTCCTGAATGGATCTAGCAGGTGCATATAAGGTGACCTTATTACTATAATCTCCATGGGAAATATACATGTCACTAGAATGACATCCAATGTAAGCGTCAACCGTAGCGAGCCATGGTTGTCCCAAGATGAAGGGATGTCCTCCCACATGAGTCTTTCACTGAAGCATAATGAATTCTGTAGGATATTCCCAAGAATCTAATGAAATTATCACATCATCCAACACTCCTTCTGGCTTGATTTTAGATCTGTCTTCCAATTCAAGCATGGTGGGAGTAGGACGAATAGGGACCAATCCAAGTGGATCCATTGTTTTCTTGGTCATAACATTAATGGTTGCCCTAGGTCTATAAGTACATTAGAGACAAGGACATCACCTATCTTAACATAGACAACAAGGTTTCCAGGGTCAGTATATTTCTCCATGTGCATATGCCCCTTCATTAAATCTACTGCTCTACCAAAAAATTAAATAGTTTTAGGATCCAATCCTCTCCTCCTTGGCTTCTTGAGATAGATTACCCCAACTATTTTTGTATAGATGGGGATTTTTTTGATAGCCTATAGCAAAGGTACCTTTATAAAAATATTCCTAATCTCAGAAGCCAAGCTAGAATTAGGAATGGGGTCATTCCTCTCCACATCTAGCCTCTCTGGATAGGGAGGCCAGTTCGAAGAGGATGGAAAAGGCTCTAAAGGTATAGGGATGGGCTTAATGGTGACATATCTCATAGAATTTTCATGAGCTTCCTCCTCACCCTTTTCTTCGATAATCAACATGGGTTGTTTTTGCTTTTCTAAGGTTACTATCTTCCCTGATCTCAATTGGATATCATTGAATCCAAATGGAATAGACTGATATCTGGATGGAAAAGGTGGTTTCGTAGAATGGATCATTTGTACCACTTTGTATTAGGGTTTTGTTGGGTTGGGCAGGTAGTTGAGGAGGTCATAATGGTGGAGGTAAAGGTAATGGTGGTATAGTTTGACTCAGCTAGGGTAATTATGGTTGTGGCATTGGGTAACATGCATATGTTGGAGTGTATGATTACATCAGTGCATGATGGGAATGTTGTGAATGGTTTGGCCCTCTCCACCCTTGTTGCAAATATTGGGATGGTTTTCCATAATAGTATTTGTTCTCGTGCTGACAATGTTGAGAGTGACAAGTGTTAAGCTAGGAATATGGATGTGTGTTATAACAAAAAAAATGTGGTGGAAGTTCAGGAGCCCTACATCCACTTACCTGAGGCCAGTTTCTTTGTACTCCCATAACATGCAATGATTTGGATTTAGGTTGTCCTCCCTCAAATACAGCTTTCAGCCCAGGTATGGAAGGAAATTTCTCTATGCCATGGTTCTCTCCACAAATTTCACATTTATTAGTTCCTTTAACATCAAGAGGAAATTCTCTTAAAAAATGTTTTTTCTACATTTTAGACAAAAAATAGATAATGACTCTTGTTCCTCTGCAAGTTTTTTCTGAAATTTCAAAGAGTCTATTTATTTGCTAACAGTATTCATTATTTAAATTTTCATGTTATCCATTTTTTTCTCCACTTCAATGATCATAGCATCAGTATGTTTGGTTTTCTTATTTCTATTTTGAATTCCTTTACTAGATCTGTATTGATTCCTTGAGAATTTCCTACACAAGTCATAGAATCGATCAAAATGTTTCTGGGAAATATCTTCTTGTCCTAATAGATTTAAATTATTCCTAGAATCATCAGTAAGTCCACGTAAGAACAAGTTCCTAATCGTACTCATATCAAATTTGTGCTTTGACCTTTGAAGGATATACAAGAATATCTCAAAGTATTCCTCTAGAGTCACATCATCATTTTTCACAATAGTAAATATTTCATCTTCAGTATATATAGTTTTACAATATTCTTGATATTTGGACAAGAACACCCTCTTCATATGTTCCCAAGAAGCTATAGTGTTTCCCCCTAGTCCCATGAACCAACACAATGCTACATTCTTAAGAGTTGCGGGAAACAACTTTAATTTCTGAGCATCGGATGAATAATCATAGATCCTACACAAAATATCAAACCCAAATAGAAAAGATTTTGGGTCTTGATTTACCTTATCATAGAAATGAGGAAGTGTTGATGGTGGTGTATTATTCATTTGCACAATTACATCAGAATCCACAATTGGGAATCCGAAAGTGGATTGTTCCTCATTTACCTAATTTTCGCTAGTGTCATCGACATGGTCATTGTGATTTTCCATTTTTGTTCCTACAATTAAACCGCTCTCAAAAGGATGAGAATGGTGACTATGGGTTCCAATAGTCTCCTTCTTCCCCTTTGTGGGTTGTGTCACCCCTAGACTATTGTTGTGAGAATCCAAGTGGACAGTTCCTGCGTCATGATTCTGGGTTTGTTTCAACTTTCTACCTAAAAAATAAGGCCCAATGTGATATTTTATTTCATATTTATCAGTGTTTCCTTGGCCCTTAGTGGGGTTCAAATCCCTACCTCTTCTAAGAATTGATTTCAGAAAATGGAAAAACAAATTTTCAATAAAATGCTCCAAACTCAAAAATAACTCAACACCTATAAATTCCTTGAAACAATAGAAGAACACTACAAAAAAAATAATATCAGACTTACCCCTATTGCAGAAAAAATGGAAAATTCTTACCAATTCAAATCGCCTCCTCGGAAACGATGCCAAAATGTTGGGTGCATGAATTGCACCTAAGCAAGCTCCTTCAACACTTAATTTTCAACCTGGCGGTCTCGTAAAACTTAGAGATGAAGCACAAGAAATGCCCAAAGTGGTATGAAATTTTCCTATTTCTATTGCTACTCCTTAATTGAAATCTTGCAGAATCAGACAGAAAAGTCACAAAGGAAATTTACACCAAAGTAATTCTAGTGGTGGAATGTAAAAGAATATATTTGTGAATAAAACAAATAAAGGAACTTTGACATTACTGTAAACAATCTTAATTGATGAAGTAAAAATCTATGTTTATCCACATCATAGTTGTTGGAATTTTAACAAGTGGGCCCTTGAAAATATCTTCCTTCTAAATGATTTTCCTTCTCACATTAAGTGGGTGTTCATGTACTCCTGTAATCTGTTTTCACTAGTACACGTATAGAACTTACGTGTGAGAAATGTATTTTACACTTATACTGGAGACTTATGTCTTCATGTAAGGGCTGTAAGCCTCAAGGCTTGGAGCACTATGTTCCTGTAACAAGACATTGGTTCTTGTTCTGGAACAGAGCTTCCTATACCAAGTTTTCCAATTACTTTCGGGAAAAATAAAAGGGTGTGTTAACTATGAAAGTAATTGAAAAATGTGAGAAGAATTATGAAATAAATTGCACACGAAAAATAATGCTTCAACCAACTTAATCTCGTAATGGAAATAAGCGTTTAAAATAAGAAAAAAATCTTAAAAATCCAAAGCAAAACTTCTTCAGTCAAAAGGGTTTTGCATGCAATCAGATATAACTGAAAAGGGTTCATTGTAATATTTCAAATTACTTTTAATCCTTTTCCTTAAATAATGAGGTGCGGGCATGTATTAATATAATGTAGCAACATTATTTCCCATTTCTAAAAGTCATCCTTAATGTTTAGGAGTCTAAATTTTAATATCAGAAATGCTTCTCACTAATGATGAACACTTAATTTGCAGAAATATATAAAATTCATATAAAGGAAAAAGAATAAACCAAAGTGTAGAATCTTACATGCATTAGTGCAAGAATAATCTATCTGTACAATCGAAGAGAAAGTAAACCAAGATGGAAATAAATTACACAAGGTAAATTAACTCAATTAGCTTTCACACAACAGATCCATTCAAACTTTAACTACTAATGAAATAAATAAAAATTCTTATGAAAGAATGAAACTAAGATTTAAGCCACATGTTTTCAAATAAAATAATTTAGCACACACACCTTGAAGATAATGAAAGAGATAGGGTAAACACATTGGGTTGGTTGGGTCCTAGCCAACCAACTTGTTTCCCATTGTAGGAAAAGTAAATTTTCAACACTTAATAAAGCATCAATGAAAGATGAAAACGTAGAGTGAGAATACCATGGCACAACCCCTTGTATTAATTCTAGTCAACAAATATACATCATGAGTTAAAGTGCAACACTGAAAGAGGGCGACAACGAGATTACAATTTGACCAAAATTACAGTTGCACTGCTATGCCTAACCTAGTTATATCTAAGAGCTATACTTGATACAAACCTTTCGGCTTATGGCCATAACAAAAATTACACAGTCGTTCCAAATTGAGCCTTTCGAATGAAATGAAATAAAAAGAAAAATTATGAAAATAAGCCAGCAGCTATAATAAGATGTGAACTAATAGTTGGTTGGTCAGCTTATCTTTGACGATATCCCTAACTATCCCCTGCTTGAGTTCAACTTCGATTCACTGCAATTGAACTAGACGATGTGGACCAAGATGCCCACGTTAAGTGATCGAGCCCTTGCATAGATATCAAAATGGATAGCTTCCAATGGTGAAGGAATCTACCTGCACTAGATCAACTTGATACGATTATTAATAATTTAGCTTATAAAATACTTTACGAAAGTACATATGAGTTTCAAGAAATATTAAAGGCACAAAATCTATTAAAATGATTAATTAAGAACTTAGTAAACCTTAAACATGAAATATCAAGCTTACGTAGAAATAGACAAGATTTTTGGATTAGTGTAGGAATAAGGAGGTTTATGAAGATAAAACGGAGGTTAATGCTTGTGGTTTTGTAGTAGGAAGGGGGTAGAAATGAAGTAGTTCGGCCCTCCAACAACCACCATTTATTTCTAAAATTCTCCAAACATTCTTTTGAGGCTTCAAATGTTGAATACTTCGGTCATATTATATGTCACTCAGATCGAGTACAAGTTGATCCCAAGAAAGTTGCAACCATCAAATATTTTCCAATCACAAAATCATAAAGAGCTCGCATGGATTATGATGACTTACATGATATTATAGGAAATTTGTGAAAGATATGGAAAATGTGTTTCCTCCTTAACCTAGTTACTAAAAAATAATTTCTTTGTTTGAAGTGAGGCAATGGATATTCCTTCTTACATTTAAATGATGTCATGTGCCTAACTATACTATTAGTAGTTCGAGATTTTACTAAGACTTTCCTTCAAATATGATGCCTTAAAAAGATGTCATGGAATGGTATTGATGCAAGAAGGATGCCATATGGCATTCACTATTCGGTAGTTATGTGACCATGTTTTTGGTAAATCCACATATGAGAAAGGGACTATCAAAATCCTACACGCAAAATATACTTGAAGCCCATACCTCATAGGGTGAAATATCTAGATCAATAATTAGAATAATAATATGAAGCATCTTATCAAACAAAAGGTTATCACCACCAGAGAAACATAAGTGGGTCACCAAGGAACCAGGATCTAATTGTTAGATTCTCTATATGAAGGGTAAATACAATGTATTATCTACTTCCTTATTCCAACAATTTCAGGTGGATGGTTCACTCTTTTCCTTGTACTTACATGTTCTATGATGGCATCAACAAGAATGAATGACAAATGACACCATTATTTAAGTCATCCATAGGTTTCAAGAATATACCAATCCTCCCAAGGGATATACATGGAAGATACATATATATTAATATAACACATGCATTATTATTTTAAATAATTATTCCTTAAAACCATGAATATTACAGGAATTACATTCATCACCTATATTAAATATGTCTACTTCGTAAAAATATGAATTAAATGAGAAATCATTCTTATGGGAGGGCATGAAAATAGGCATCTAGGATTATTTAGAAACCTATGACACCTTCCAAACGAAAAAGTACAAGACAATAAACGTACTAGTGGCATTGTAACTATTGCAATCTTGGGACATATATGGGCTGCACCATTGTTATGGATTTTATAATGGGCCATCTAAGGGATGGAAAAAAATCTATGGTTGTGGTGGTAGTCAATCATCCTATCAAATATTCTCATTCTTTTCCTGTACCACATCCTCTTACCCCATCCTCAATTTCTCAAGTCTTCCTTAATTTAATTTTTAAGTTACATGGAAATCGTATGTCCATTATGTTTTAGTGGGACCTTACCTTCACTAGAAAATGTTGGTGGGAGATTTTTTAACTATACAGTAACTAGTTTAAAATTAGCAATGTATCACCCCTAAATAAATTTTCAAATTAAAGTGGTCAAAATTTCCCTAGAAGATTATTTCATATGTTTTACCTTTTAAAAACCTTACCAATGGGCACAATGGATTGCCTAGTGCTATGATACCACTTATCGTATAGATACCAAATGACCCCATCTGAAGCATTTTTAGCAAAAATATAATGTTAGTCATTTCATTTTTACCAAGCACTTCAAATGTTTAGGAAATGGATCACACACTGAACACCAGAGAATCCAACCTCTACATACCAAAGGATAATTTAATTATGGCTCGAAATATTTGGAAGTGACAAATATACTAGCATTAATTTGAATTTTCTTTACAACGGGGGATCAAGGGTTTCTTCACCTTCAACTTTGTCAATAAACGGCACGCAAATACATAACACCATATAAATTAGCACCCAAACTCTATAGACCTAATTATACCATTCAATACATTAGAAAGGTTGTGTACAAACTTTCTTTTACATTGCACTCCAAGATTCAACTGAACTACAAGGTGTAAACTAGCTTACTAGAAATTAATGAAGGATCCACTTGGATTTAGAAAAAAATAGTATTGGATATCAAAGAGCATCACTATTATAGTATATGATAAATTAAATATTGATGCAATGGAAAGACATGCCATCCAAATATGCCACATGGAAACTAACCATGACTATATAGTAATTTCCCCATGTTCATGTTTCAGAACAACACTATTAAAGTGGCAAGGCATGGTATGGTCCTACCCTAACCACCTTACTCTAGGCTACCAAGGAGTTATTTAATTTTTGTATGCATCTAAACTATTTGAATTAGATTCATTGAATGGTAGTGGATAATTATTTAATGTAAAAGGGCCCATTTTATAAGGTTCACTATTTCGTTGTTACCCATTAGTGATGCAAGCACAAGTAAATAGGTTCTTTTTTATACAAAATATATTTAAAGAGATAGGAGACAACTGAATTTTATTCTGGTCTTGTGTTATTTAATTTTTGATTAGTGAATGGTAGTTTCACCTAAAGAGGCAATAAGACATTATTTACTTCTTTAGATTGTCTTAATACAACTAGATCTCTTATATATTGCATATTATTATCTCATGTATTTGGTTATAGGGATTATAGAATGTGTATATTTGGTTGAATTTTAATTTTAAGGGTTAAGGAACACTACATAAAATCAATTTTTTTGGTGGGAACTATAGGCAGGGTTCAAATTTTAGAGCCATTATTTTTTTGAAGAGGATAGCTCTATCCCAAAACCATTGTCCTTCTTCAATACCCCTATTGTGGATTTTAGGGTTGTAGAAAATAATAATAAAGAAACCTTTGCATCATAAGATTACATTGTATTTTACATCTAGTTGGAGTGATTACATTAAAAAATCAGTAAGGATGATGGGCACCACATATTGAATCTACATATCAAGGCCAAGATTGTATATGGCTGGTGAAACTATTGATTCTTTACATATAGATATGTGGTAGTAGCTTTATTTCCTATATTTTGACAAAGTAATACCTTTATAAATGAATATTGGTTCTAGAGTAATCAAAGCACTATAAATAACCTCTCCGTAGGTGAATAATTGCAATAGTAATGTGGATGCCTTTGTATGTTGTAATCTGTTTGAATGTCAATGTCATCTAACTACAAACTAGAGAAAATAAACATCAAATCGGATACTAATATCCCCTCCTATTATTTATCTTCTCCTTTAAAGAATAAATTAAATTTTATCTCTCTACTATTAGAGTGATAGTTTTCCAAGAGATAATTTGCAAGACCTTATATCCCATCATGTACTAAGGTAAACAAATCTTAACTAGCTAATAATATTTTGATTTGTGTAAATATTTTTTCAAATGGTTGGTATTCCTCCCATAATTTTTGGCTTAAGATTGTCATTTGAGTATGGTAATTGTATGATCATGATTTATGCAGGAATGAAATAATGCATAGAATTAGGCATAAACACAGAGATGTAGTGGAAATAATATTTCATTTCATTAATATCAAATAACAGAAATATGCTTACACACATAATGGAAATAAACTAGCTAGGGTGCTCGTAGCATATCTCTGAGAAAAGATGTGGCGGCTATGGCCTATAAACTATGTTACAATGAGGCTCAAAGGCCTATTTATTGTTAACAAATAATTAAATACCATAAACATCAAAAAACATAACCCTTGGAGATAAAGTGCCAAAACAGTGGGCCCCGTTTAGGTAAATTGGTACATTAATCTTCTCAAGGACGTAACTTTTGCATATCATTTCTATTTGACATGATCAATACCTTGTTAGAAACATCTATCAAAGGACTACAACTTTTGAGTGATCAACATCAATCTTTATACCCATTTTGCTCCAATTTTTCATAAAAAATGTCATTTAGGGCCTCAAAATGGCTCCAGAAATTCAAGACCCGTCAAAATCCTAAAAATAGCAAGTTGTGCTGAAACTGAAAAACTAAAACAATTGATGGTTTTGGTTCAAATGGAATAGGTGGGTGGCCACCAATATCCAACTGGATCATTAGGGTCTCAAAACGGCTCCAGACTTTCACGACCCAAATGTTGGGTATGTGTTATATTCTTTCCACAACTAGCCCCACACGTTGTACGTTGCGCCGGGTGCAGCAGGGGGGTCACAAGGGGGGAGGCAGCCCCCACTGTTGGGGTTTGGGGTAGCGCCCCAGCCAAAATTTGTTTGGTGTGCATACCCACTCATAGGCGGACCCACCCATGTTTTGTGCATGATTTTTCACATGGTTTTGGGGTACAACAGTTTTCCACCCCTGGTATTTTGTAGATCCGGTCAAGGGAACTATGGTTATGTTCTAATCCAGGGTTAATGGATTGGGGTTTATGTATGCTTCGGCATGTATATATATTTGTTGTAACAATAAAAGGAATATAATGAAAAATCAAGCTGGTCGTCCCAATTTGGGATCCAGGGGAAAATCTCTGTGTTTATCTGTTTTATGTTTTATGCTCTCGCTATTGTTTATTTTTTGTTATAAGATTTGTGTGTAGATAATTTATGTTCAGGGTTAAAACCTACATTTAGTATCAGAGTTGTTTCAGCTTCAAGGGGACGCCTTTGCTACTGAGGGTTTTTTGTTCGGGCCTGAGGTAGACCCTGTTCAGTGGGAGATCTGCGAGATCGATTCTTGTGGTGAAAGAAGATGGAGAGCGGCGAAAAGATAGAGATCGAGAAATTTAATGGTCAGAGTTTTGAGTTGTGGAAGCTCAAGATGGAGGATCTGCTGGTGGATAAATATCAGTGGATCGTGATAGATCCAAGTACTAAACCAACGATAATGTCAGATGAAGACTGGAAGAAACTGGATCGGAAGGCTAAGAGCACAATACGGTTGTGTGTCTCAGATTTAGTATTGTTGAATGTATCTGGGGAAGCTATGGCGAAGAATTTGTGGGAAAAACTTGGGACTTTGTACCAATCTAAGTCTTTGGTGAATAAGTTGTTCCTACGGAAAAATTTGTATAACCTGAGGATGAAGGACGGAGACTTGGTGACAGAGCATCTGAACGCCTTCAATACTGTGGTAAGTCAACTGTCATCTATTGATATTAAAATATCAGATGAATATAAGTGCATCAGTTTTTTGTGTTCTCTACCAGATTTGTGGGACAGTCTGGTTATTGCAATAGGTAGAAATACAACTACCTTGAATTTTGATGACATTATCTCAGCCTTGCTATTGAAGGAAATGAGATGGAGAAATATGGAGGGCCAAAATGGATATGCCTTATCTGTACGAGGAAGGTCCCAAAACAGAAACAAGAATAAGGTTTTGAGTGGGAGATCAAAATCTAGAGGGAGATCTAAATCTCCTGGAAAGTTTGTAAAGGTATGTTGGAAATACGGAAAGGAAGGGCACTACAAAAAGGAGTGTAAATCTAAAGCTCCTGAGAAAGGAAAGGGATCTGATGATGCTCCTTTTGCAGAGGAAAAAACCACCTTGGATGAAGGTGGAGATGTGTATTTCGCTTCTTCTTCAAATACACATGTAGATCATGATTCATGGTTGATTGACTCAGGTTCATCCTTTCACTTCACTCCCCATAGGGAATGGTTCTGTGAGTATGAGAAATATAATGGTGATGTCTTCCTAGGGGATGATAGGAAGGCCAGAATCGTCGGACGTGGAAAGGTCAAGCTGAAGCTGCAAGGTGGAAGGATTAGAACACTTCCTGGTGTTCTGCATATTCCTGCATTGGCCAGAAATCTGATTTCTATAAGCAAGATGGATGATGCAGGTGTAAAAATAGTGTTCGAGAAAGATGCTTGCAAGATGGTTCGGGGAGCACTGGTATTAATGCGGGGAGTTCGGACTGGAACTCTGTACAAGCTACAAGGTAGCACTGTTATTGATGGGTGTAACAGTTCTATGGTTCCTGAAAGTGGAGCGGAAAGCCTAGCTGTCTTTGGAGAAAATACCATGCTATGGCATCAAAGGCTTGGACATATTGGAGAGAAGGGCCTTCGGATACTACATAGAAATGGTATGGTAGAAGGTATGTCTAATTTCTCTCTGGATTTCGATTTCTGTGAACATTGTGTATATGGGAAGCATAATCGGGTGAGTTTTCCTTCTGGTGCTAAGAGGGCGAACAAGATATTAGAACTTGTGCACAGTGATGTGTTTGGGCCTGTGTCAGTTACATCACTGGGAAATTCTGTGTACTATGTTTCATTCATAGATGACTTCTCAAGGAATACATGGATATATTTCTTGAGGAAGAAATCTGAAGTCTTTGACAAATTTAAAGAATTTAAGGCTCTGGTGGAAAACCAGATAGAGAAGAAGATAAAAGCGTCGAGGACAGATAATGGTGGGGAGTTCTGCAAGAAGGAATTTGAAGAGTTCTGTAAGAAGTGTGGTATAGCACGACAGAAGACTACTCCATACACACCTCAGCAAAACGGATTTGCAGAAAGAATGAACAGAACGCTGATGGAAAAGGCAAGAAGCATGCTTAGTGGTACCGGGTTAGGACAGGAATTCTGGGCAGAGGCAGTGGAGACTGCATGTTACTTAGTTAGCAGATCACCTTCATCGGCGTTGGAGGATAAGACTCCACATGAGGTATGGACTGGTAATAAACCCTCTCTTTCACATCTAAGGGTATTTGGATGTGATGCATATGTACATGTTCCAAAGGAGAAAAGGACCAAGTTGGATAATAAATATGAAAGGTGCATCTTTATTGGGTATAAGGATGGTTTAAAGGGTTACAAGCTTTGGAACCCAGAAACAAGGAAGGTTGTGTACATCCAAGATGTGGTGTTTAGAGAGGTGAAAGATGTTACACATGAATTCCTACCAAAGGAACCTAAGAAGATAGAGTTTGAGATAAAGGAGGATGAATCAGACTCTACAACAGAAGAAGACCCAGAAGAGGAAGAGCCACAAACTCCAGCTGTGAGAAGATCAACTCGAGAAAGAAGGCAACCAGAAAGGTATAGTCCATCTATTTTTTGTTCAGGTTTTGCCTTAAATCTAACTGATGATGATCCCAGAACTATCAGGGAGGCAGTAGATTCAGAGGATGGAAAACTCTAGAAGGAGGCCATGGTTGATGAAATGGCATCCTTGCACAAAAATGAGGCATGGGATCAGGTGGAGTTATTGGCTGGAAGGAATCCCATCGGGAGAAAATGGGTGTTTAAAAATAAGATGAATGTAGAAGGCAAGGTGTAGAAATAAAAAGCTCGGCTGGTAGCGAAAGGTTATTCCCAGGTGCTGGGAATTGATTTTGGTGATATTTTTTCTCCTGTTGCCAAAGTTACTTCTATTAGATTACTTTTATCTGTTGCTGATGCATTTGATTTTGAGATAGAATAGATGGATGTGAAGACAACATTTATTCATGGGGATCTAGAAGAGGAGATCTACATGAAGCAACCTGAAGGCTTTATGGTGAAGGGTAAGAAAGAACTGGTATGCAGGTTGAAGAAGTCTCTGTATGGGTTAAAACAGTCACCAAGGATGTGGTATCAGAAATTTGATACCTATATACGGGGACTTGGCTTCACCAGAAGCAAGGAGGATCACTGTGTTTATTTTAAATTAATTGGTGACCGTGTTATTTATTTGGTCTTGTATGTGGATGATATGTTGTTGATTGCAAATGACAAAGAAATTATCCAAGATTTGAAGACCCAACTGTTCTCCAAATTCGACATGAAGGATCTTGGTGCTGCAAACTATATTTTGGGCATGGAAATTAAGAGAGATCGGGCAAAGAGGAAGCTCTGGTTAAACCAGAGGAAGTATGTCGAGACTATATTGCAGAGGTTCAATATGCAGGATAGTAAACCAGTGAATGTTCCTATTCTTGTAGGTGTAAAGCTGTCTGCTGAACAGTGTCCCAAGACACAAGAAGAAGAGGAGGATATGTCCCGTGTTCCATATGCAAGTGCAGTGGGTAGCCTGATGTATGCAATGGTCTGTACTAGACCAGACATTGCACATGCAGTGGGAGTATTGAGCAGGTTTATGTCAAACCCGGGGAAGGAGCATTGGACAGTAGTGAAGCGGGTTTTCAGATATTTACGTGGCACTAGTGATTATGGCTTGTGCTACCAGGGAAGACCAGGATTGGAAATAATGTTGGACATTCGTGGTTTTGTTGATGCAGACTGGGCTGGAGATCTGGACCAAAGAAGATCTACAAGTGGGTATGTATTTAGCCTATTTGGAGGCGCAGTCAGTTGGATGAGTAAAAGACAGTCTGTAGTGGCTCTTTCAACTACAGAGGCAGAATACATAGCAGCCACTCATGCAAGCAAGGAAGCAGTTTGGTTGCAAAGATTATGTTCAAGTATGGGGTTGGTACAACAAGATATAAGGATAGACTGTGATAGCCAAAGTGCAATTTTCTTGGCTAAGAACCCTGCTTATCATTCAAAGACAAAGCACATTGATGTTCAATATCACTTTGTTAGAGATATGGTTGAGGCTAAAAGGGTGTTGCTGGTAAAGATGGACACTTTGAAGAATCTTGAAGATGCATTGACGAAGTCTGTGAGCACTCAGAAGTTCTCTTGGTGTAGAGAAACAATGGGTGTTGAATAATTGGCCCAATAACTAAGCTCTCCTGTGGCCCCCTGTGGAAAGAAAAAAACAAGTGGGAGAATGTTGGGTATGTGTTATATTCTTTCCACAACTAGCCCCACGTTTTGTACGTTGCATCGGGCGCAATAGGGGGGTCACAAGGTGGGAGGCAGCCCCCACTATTGGGGTTCGGGGCAGCGCCCCAGCGAAAATTTGTTTGGTGTGTGGACCCACTCATAGGCGGACCCACCCATGTTTTGTGCATAATTTTGCACATGGTTTTTCGGTACGATGGTTTTCAACCCCTGGTATTTTGTAGATTCGGTCAAGGGAACTACAGTTACGTTCTAATCCAGGGTTAATGGATTGGGGTTTATGTATGCTTCGGCATGTATATATATGTGTTGTAACACTAAAATGAATATAATGAAAAATCAAGCTAGTCGTCCCAATTTTGGATCCAGGGGAAAATCTCTATGTTTATCTGTTCTAAGTTTTATGCTCTTGCTATTGTTTATTTTCTGTTATAATATTCGTGTGTAGATAATTTACGTTCAGGGTTAAAACCTACACCAAAAACCTTCTAAAAATAGTAAGATGTGTTGAAAGTGAAAAACTAAAAGGTCTAATGGTGGGGGTCCAAATGGAATAGGTGGGTGTCCACCAATATCAACCTGGATCATCCCTCCCCCATTAGGGAGCAATGGTCCCCATTGCATTGACACCCTCCATGAGATGAGGCAAATTCTGCTCAAATTGGTATTAGATTTGTCAAAGATATCATAGACCCACAGGCGGACATGCTAGATGTGTTCAGTAAATATGGTTGCTTTATCAGCCTCAGAAAGTACATCTGTGGATTATGTATGTGTGGTCACATGTGGTATGTAAATATCAAGTGGTAGTAGGCCTCGAGTCATATTAATGGATTGCTTGATGTGATAGTGTAGAGGAACCTCTCTGGGTGTGGATAAAATGTCCTCGTATTCCTCCATGCCTTTGTCCATGTTATTTTGTCATACAAGGGAGCCCTATTTTGAGTCTATGGCCAAAATCTTCTTCTTTCCTTGTGGGTGAATGTTAATGCAAATAAATTTCCTGGTTTGGGAAACAATCTTATTGCGTTGTTTTGCAATAGTAAAAGGGATGGCAAGGAGCAATACTACCTCTGGTGTCCTGTACAAGTTATTTCCCAAAGTAATCATAACATCACGAGGCGTAGAATCATACACAACATGCCACCTCCACAAGTATGGTTAGACCAATAATACATCAGATACATGAAGAGGAGAAAAATAACATAGTACCTCATCCATCAATGGATTGATGATGTAAAGAAGGTGACATTGCTAGAGGATGCAAACACATCACAAGGAGCAACATCACATAATACCTCATCCTTGAATTACTTGATGTTGTACGGAAGGAAACAATACTAGAGAATGAAAATATCTCTTCCTTCATAAAGCCACCTAATGGTATATGGTTGTAGGTGTGCTATCGTTGATAGCTCAAGCCGGTACACTACCTTTATTGAAATGACGTTCTTTTGGCTTCCGCTATCATGAAGGAATTGCAGTGGAGAACCCTTCACCCACATATGTGAATGGAAGAGGCACTCCCCCTCCTTCGAATCCTTAGGATCCTCCCCTGGATCTTGGTGATGGTAAAAATGGCACTAGGATCCGCATCAATGATCTTCTTCCCTTTGTAATTTCCCTTCTCTAGTTCTGACTCAGGATCAAAAAATGCATCTAATTCGGGTGCCTTTAGTTCATCCACCAACGAATGTATGGCCTGACACTCGTTTGTGCTATGAGCGGGGCTGTTAAGAAATACAAACCACTTCCCCATGTCTTTTGGATTTTTGGTGTTGTTCTGAGTCGCCCTACTTTGGCCTTGCCCCTTGTTCTACGGTTAGGGGGTGCTTTTTCCCAGATTTGGATTCGCAGATCCAAAGTCTCGCTTCTTCTGCTTAAATTTATACTTGATCTTGGCAGCATAACGATAAGTGGTGCCAAGAGATGTAATTTTGAGGAACTCTATTTCCTCCTGAATTTATCTGTGCAGATAGCTACGGTACTTGAGTGCCAAATGTCTCTCTAAATATTTAATTCCCAACTTTATGCATAGAGTATGGAACAAACTCATTAGTTCATGCACATCTTGATCCCTTTGTTTCCACAGTGTCATCCATTGGATGTACTTGTCCTCATAGCTCCCCACAGGGTAATATTGTTCCTTGATGCCATCTTGGAATGAATTACAAGTGGGTGTGGCCAAGAACAGAGAGGGTTCCCTATCATCCTTTAGTTTGCAGTAGGTTTCCCACCATTCTTTGCCATGGGGGCAGCTTTGAGTAGTGAAAAAATAATATTTTCTCGGTCAAAGAAATCATGGACCGAGAAATACCCTTCGAGTAAATTAAACTATATATCTAAGTAATTTGCTTACCCTTCAAATATAGGAATATCAAAGTTGACTTATACGTTGAAAGGAGAGGTGCCTCTAGAGTCACTGCTGGATGTAGACGTGTTGCTGGAGGACAGCTGTTGAAGGATTTTGGAAAATTTATCCATCATTTCATTCCTCTATTTCTTGAGGGCCTCCTCAAGCAATATTTTGATACGACCTCCTGCTCCCTCTTCTCTCTTTTCTTCCACCATGGGAGGTGTTGTGCATATCATCCCTTCGACCTAAATTTTTGGCCTAACACTCCCCCATAATCCTTCAAAACTGTTATCGTGGCCTAAAACCTCATATTCTGAATATTGTTGCCTCTTTCCACTCAAAAATACACTACCCAAAGTCCTGAGTCTGCAATTAAAATTATATCAGGCCTAGCCCTTCAGCCTTAGCCCCTTGGTTTCATTCCTCATATGACTCGGGTGCAAGACCGGGCGCCAGGCGGAAAGGAGCTTAACGTTTAAAACTTAGGGCACGTCTAGAGCCTTTGGATCAAGAACCAATCGATGGAGTGGAGTCCTGCTTACCTTTGTGGTCCCCATGTCTCCGCCTACTACTCAAAACCAGCGGTTTCATTCCACACCACCTTCACCGGGCTGGCGGTTTCTGATCAAATGGCAGCAATTCCACACGCTGCATGATGCGTGTCCTCTTATACGTCCCAACACCACTGCCATTTCGCGCATTAACTTCCGATCATAGACGTGCAGCGGAATCCACCCCCACCATCAGATCTCGGAGGCTCCATCCGATGGTTTTCCTCCTCTAGAGTTGCACGCGACTTAACCCAAGCCAATCGTACTTCAGGCCCTCCATTCCATCACCCTCTGGCTAATTTTTAACCATTGATTCTGTTTCTGATCGTGTGGACCGAAATCATTCGCACGTCCTGCTGACCGCTCAATGTCCACCTTCACATCATTCCCCCACCGGTCTTACGTGCATCCTCGTCATGTATCCATGTGTTCATCACCTCCTATCTCCACCATTTACATATTCTATTCATTTGTCGCGTTGTAACGAATTTGTGTCCTAAACCTCCGCCGACTCATTTTTCGCTATTCCATTGTATTTCCTGCTGCCACCCTTCTTCTTCTTATGGTTTCTCCCAGTCTACATCACCACTCCATGGTCATAGCCGCATTCATCATCCCTATGCTTGTTTTCCTTAACGTGTTCGTGGAATTTTGCAGGGTTTTTAATGATGAAGGATGATAATAATCTGCAGCCTCCATTGCAGAAGCCAAATGCACTCCAAAGGATTATTCATTAGACGTAGAATTGCAGGACAAAGATCTGAAGAGATACGCAGATAGGACTTTCGTTAAATGAAGCGATATGGATATTTATCAAATTCCTCAGAGAAATTTAAAGGGGGCAGGTTTTGGTAGCTTAAAACATAAATGAGGTTATGAATAATATCAACAGAAGATCGAGGAGCTCAGTGTCTGGCATTGAAAAATACAAATTCTAGTTCAGGGCTAAAGGGGCCGAGAGTACCATGCACAAACATCAACAACCTCAAGGTTTTATTGCAGCAGGTTTTTCTCTTTCAGCCAAGTATAGAACATTTGTATATTTTATTATTTCTTTCTTTTTTATGAGGATATTTTCTTCCTCAGCATTTATTTCATTAAACAGCAGCAGAGTACTCGCACCAGTTCAGCACCGCCAAACAGCATAGGTGGGTTCTTCTTACAAATTTGTTTTAAATTAGATCATTAAATGTATATTACCAACCACCATTCTCTAGATCTTTCTATCTCTTCTATAAAAACCAGAAAGAAAGACATTGTAAGGGTTCCAGATTTCTATCAGCAAACTGTGCAGTGAGAAGTTCTTGTATACATCTTGTAAAGCTTTTGTGTAAAGGCTCAGAGCCCGTAGGGTCTCAGTGAGGAGGAGTTATAATTGTAACGAGGATTTTGGTCTTTGGTATCCCGCAGTATGTAATCTCTTCTTATGTGTTAATATAATATCTCATTTCGTGCTATTTATCTTCTTGTACCATGTTCTAGAATGCGAGTGGCTCACTGGTCTTAAGTAAGGATTCATCCTAGTTGGTGCCCATACTTGGATTAGTCAAGCACTTTAAATAGGCCTAGTCATGGTATATTGTTCCATGTTCATTTCATCCATATTTTCTGCTATATTAGTTACTTGAGGAGGGTGCTTTTAAAACGCCATTGTCATGTATGGATTCTTAGTTGGATAAGCCCATATGTGGTTTTGTTGTGTATCTGGGTATCGGCCTCATGCTAACTAGTATCTTCTTCATGTTTCTTCACTGCATCCACTTTCTGATATTTGATTTCTGTGGCATATTATTTGAACTGGCCCTCTTTGCAGTAAGTTGTCTCTTAACTGTCTGATGCTTTTGTATTGGAGTTTTGCATGCTGTTTCTACAATTATTCTTATCCTTGTATCAGCTTCTGAGAGAGTTTGGTTCCATTTAAACTAACTTCCTTGTTTTGCAAGAGATAGTAAGAGAGCTTTTGGATTGACAACCCAAGCTATATTATGAGCTCCTTGCTATGTTAAGATGTCCTAGGCACTAGTCTATGGCAACTCTAGGCTGTCTCTAGGGGTGAAAAAAATTGTCGACAACATCTTTCTGGCACCGTTTCCGGGGACGAATTTGAGAATATCAGTTTCCCTGGGCCTCGAAAAATAATATTCACTCTCTAATCAGGTGAGCACAGAGAGTTGAAGAGTTGCGTATCTCTCATCTTTGCGACTCCACTGTTCTTTATTTGATAAATCTATTGGTAGTCCTGGCTCCTCGTAAGCCACATTTGAGGTCATATTCCTCTAAGTTAAAGACATCCTCTGTATCTGACCTAGAGAAGATTATTCATAGAAGAAGTTGGAAAGAAAGACAATCGGCCCGTGCTGAAGTCCCTGAATATTCTGTAGAAGATCATCCATCCTCTTCTTCTCAGGAAATCCCAGTGGAAAATCCCGACTCCACTGAGGAAAATCCCAAATATTACTCAGATAGCCCACCCAGGGGAAGTGCTAGAACCAAAGATAACCCTCATCCTACCCCTGAGGCTGAAGAAGTTAAAGAAGTCACAGAAGGAGATGTTGTTAACCGTGAACTATTCCCATCTACACCTTAGGCTTCTGTGCAATTTATTCCTATTGTTATACATACTCCACTTCCTCCTCCTCCCCTTCCTTCATTTGTACATCAAATTGTTGCACAACCCCCACCTCCTCCAATGGCATATGTTCCTGCTTTCCTATTGAACAAATATGCTCCACTGGCCTTACCCCAAGTGCTAAATGATATGCCACATGATTATTTGAAGATTTTGCCTAGATTTAATGGAGAAAATGATATTGATGCTCAGAAACATCTTGAGGCTTTCTGCTCTTTTGCATAAAACTTAAATGTAGAACATTTGGATGTGGTCTTGAGATTGTTTGTGAAATCTTTGGATGGTGAAGCCAGAAAATGGTTCAAGACATTGGGAAACCGTTCAGTAACCACCTGGGATGACATGGAGAATACTTTTCTCAGGAAATGGGGGGAAAATAAAGATCATGGGATGTGTCTTACTGAGTTTAATACTCTGAAGAAGAAACAAAATTAGGGAGTGGCAGAGTTTATCAAAAGATTTAATAAGCTATATTTGAGCCTGCCTCCTGATATGAAGCCTCATCAGAACGCTGCAAAAGTTGTTTTCATTGCAGCTTTTGACTCAGATTTCGGTTTCTCCCTCAGGGAAAGAAAACCTGCTACCTTAGATGATGCTCAGTCAGATGCTCTTGAGCTGGAAGCAAACTTTTCCTCCACTGGAAAATTAAAAGGAAAAGCTGAACAAGAAACTAGGAGGAGAGGCAAAGAAGAGGTTTCCACCTCTAATCAAGATAAGGATGCAGATAATATGGATGAAATAAGTAAGATGGTTAAGAAGATGGTCAAGCTTGAGTTGGAGGCTAAGAATGCAGCTTCCAAGAATTTCTATAATGCTCCAAACAGAGGATACGATCCCCAGTACAAGAGACCACCATTGCAAATATTGCCAAGGGAAGCAAAGGAGCAGCAAGATCAGGTACCACACCCATTGTAGCTGGAAGGTCCAGCACATGACTCCACTGAAAACGCTGCTTATGAACTAGAAGATTCAAATTTTGCGTTCTCAAACAACGATGAAGTGGAATGCCCGTTGCAAGAAGAAGAAGAAGAAGAGATTGATCATTACTGTAAAAAATTTGCTGATTTCATGCAAGCACAATTCAATGTAAAATATGATCTCAGATCTTCGAGGAAGAGGACCCGAACTCAAGATCAAGAAGAGGAGCCACCTCAGAAGGAGGTACCTGCTCAGAAGGAATCAGCAACAAAGAGAAACATAGAAAAAGGTAAGAGTCCTCTAAATACTCCCCTACAGCCTAATGATCAGATTCCTTCTCCTTCAAAAGTAGTTAGTCCTCCCAATGCTGAGTCATTGTTAAGAGAGGTCAAATTTCCAGCTGAAAATAAAGAGTTTAAAGAAGTTGTGATGGAAAAGCCCCCTCCTACTTTTAGTTTGCAAAAATAACTTGAGAAAATTAAGATCCCAGTCCCCTTTACCGAGCTGTTAAAACAACCTGCATATCAGTCTCAAGTTACTTCTTTTATGCTCCCTCCTAAAATATCAATTGTGCCTAATAGTCTTAACCTCCAAGAAGAAAGACCCCTGGTAATCTTTGGCCCAAATGTCGAGGAGATAGACCCTTCTACTCCTCCTTTTTATGTGTCTTTAGTTATTCATGACCTGCTGTTACACAATTGTATGCTAGATTTTGGGGCTTCCCATAATCTTATGTCTTTGTCAGTCATGGAACAACTAGGACTACAAATCACACGTCCATATAAAGACCTTTATTCATTTGATTCCAAAAGAGTCAAATTCTTGGGGATGATTAAATATTTAGTGGTCAATTTGGCCCAAATTCCAGCAAAGAGTGTGGTCGTGGACATTGTGGTGGCTGATATCCCAGCCCGCTTTGGCATGTTGTTGTCAAGGTCCTGGGGTACAAAAATTGGTGGGTCAATTAAACTAGATTTAACATATGCTACCATCCCAGTTTTTGGTGGACAGGAGAGGAGGTTATACAGAGAGACTAAATTTGTCAAGGTAGTTACTAAGGCTGATAACTCTGAAAATTCACCAGTCTATAGTAAAGAAGGATATTTTTCATGCTTTATGTTAGAAGAAGATAAAAATTATGTGCATGAATCCTCCTTCAAAATTAAGGATGAGCAGCCTTCAGAAAATTATGAAGCTGGAATCTGGACTTTACATTTTGATGGGGCAAATTCAAGAGAAGGCAATGGAGCTGGAGTGTTATTAATCTCTCCTACAGGAAAATGGGTGCCACTATCCTTTAAATTGGAGTACGAGGCTACCAATAACGTAGTTGAATATGAAGCACTTTTATTGGGATTGCAAACAGCTAGAAACATGGGCATCCAGAATTTAAAAGTCATGGGAGACTCTGAGCTGGTGGTGAGACAGGTCTGAAATCAATGCCAAACCAAGCATCCTCGGCTGAGGGCATATAGAAATGAAGTTTGGGACATGGTGGAGAATTTCTTCTCAGCCTTTAACATACAGTTCATGCCCCGGGAGCAGAATCGAATGGTGGATTCTCTTGCTGTGGCTGCCAATACATTCCGCCCTCCTCAGAACCCACTTTTGAGGTATGAAATTGAGGTACGTTATAGACCATCAATTCCAGATAATATTAAGCACTGGAAGGTATTTGAAGATGATGAACAAATGAAGAGATTCCTGGAAATAGTGGGAGAATTCTCTAATATGGAGATTGATGATGATGAGGAAGAAGCTGAAAATATTGTAGAAAATAAATGGGAAGAAAAAATAGCAGGTAATAAAGTGCTGCAACTGAAAGGAAATGTTATCCCTAGAGGGCTAGTGCCCCTAGAAAGATTATTTGATAGAAATGATGTTCCATTGCAGCACAGTAAAGTAATAGAAGAAGATCAAATGGAAGACTTAAATCTGGGTACTGATGCTGACCCAAAAATTGTAAAATTATCCAAGAAGGTCCTGGATGAATATAAAAGAAAATATTTGAAATTATTTCAGTCATACAAGGATGTATTTTTATGGTCCTATCAGGACCAAAAAACTTTTGATATTAATATAATGCAACATAAAATTCCTCTGAGGGAAGATACAAAACCATATAAGGAGAAGCTCAGACAGATAAACCCTCTGCTGCTCCCTTCAATTGAAAAAGAAATCAAGAAGCTGCTACAGGCTAGAATAATTGTGCCACTAAGGTACTCTAAATGGGTTGCTAACTTAGTTCCTGTTCGAAAAAAGAATGGAGAAATAAGATTATGTGTAGATTTCACGAACTTAAATAGAGCATCTTTAAATGATAATTATCCACTGCCTAAGATGGACCACATCCTGCAAAAAGTAGTAGGAGCCTCAAGAATGTCTATGATGGATGGTTTTTCTGGTTATAATCAAGTGGTTTTTTTCCCAGAAGATCAGAAGAAAACTGCATTTACAACACCATGGGGTACATTTATGTATGCCAGGATGCCATTCGGGCTAATTAATGCAGGAGTTACTTTTCAAAGGGCAATGGACATAGATTTTGTTGGAGAGCAGGACCAGTTTCTGGTGGTATATCTGGATGATATCACAGTATTTTCAAAGGATGATACTGAACACATTCAGCACTTGTAGAGAACCTTTGAAAAATGCATAAGGTATGGTCTTTCCCTCAATCCTCAAAAATCTTTATTTGCATTAGATGAGGGAAAAATCTTAGGGCACATTGTAACTAAAGATGGTGTGAAAATAGACCCCAAGAGAGTTGAAGTCATAAATGGTATTCCTTTACCCAGGAATAAGAAAGAAGTATAGGTGTTTCTAGGCCGAATTAATTTTCTAAGAAGGTTTATTCCTAACTATGCTGAAATAGTTAGGCATATAACTGATATGCTTAAAAAGGACAGTGAGATGAAATGGTCCGAGGAATCTAGAGATGCATTCACAAGGATAAAACAGGCATTTGCTAAAGCTCCTGTGCTAGCTGGGCCTGATTATACAAAGCCATTTATGATCTTTTCATTTGCTTCACCTCATACAGTAGCTGGAGTATTATTGTAGAAAAATGAAGATGGATATGAGCAGCCAATAGCCTTTTTCAGTCAGGTATTGCATGATGCAGAATTGAAGTATAACATACTAGAAAAGCAGGCATATGCCCTGGTGAAATCTCTCAAAGCCTTTAGAACATATGTTTTACAATCCCACATTACTGCATATGTTCCTACAGCAGCTGTCAAAGACATCCTTGTTCAGGGAGACAGTGAAGGAAAAAGGGGAAGATGGATTGCAAAAATACAAGAATATGATTTGGACATAAGACCCACTAAGCTGGTTAAAGGACAAGGGTTAGCCAAAAAAATTTCTGAATCAAATCATCAGGCTCTAGGTATAAATTTGTCCATGATAGGAAGAGTTTGAGAAAGGACAAGAGCAGCATGGACTAGAGATGGCCACTCAAAAAATACACATAAAGTATCTCACCAGTCCTTGGTACAAAGAAATAGTTGAATATATTTTAACACTCAGCTGTCCACCCAGCTGTGATAAATTAAAATACAGGGCTTTGAGGCTGAAATCACAAAAGCATATAGTTGCCAATGGTCAGTTATATTGGAGAGACCCTTCAGGTATACTATTATTGTGCCTCACAGAGGATGAAGTAGAAAATATAATGGTGGAGTTTCATGAGGGAATTTGTGGAGGTCATTACAGTTGGAGGGCCACAGCACATAAAATACTGAGAGCTGGTTTTTATTGGCCTAAATTATTTGGATATGTTTTTAATTGTGTTAGATCATGTGATAAATGTCAAAGATTTGCTGAGAGACAAAAGTTGCCCACTCTTCCACTAATTCCAGTTCATATAGATGAACCATTTCAGCAATGGGGATTTGATTTTATTGGAGAAATACATCCCCCTTCAAGTGGCCAACATAAATGGATATTGACTGCAACAGATTACTTTACAAAGTGGGTGGAAGCCATTCCTACGAGAAATGCTACAGATGCTGTAATCATCAAATTCATGGAAGAGAACATCATATCCAGGTTTGGCTGTCCAGCTAGAATTGTAACTGATAATGCACAGGCCTTCAAGTCCAATAAATTTGTAAATTTTTGCCAGCAGTATAATATTGCATTAAATCACTCCACAGCTTACTATCCACAGGGGAATGGCTTGGCAGAATCTTCCAACAAAACTCTGGTGAGGGCCTTGAAGAAGACAATTAATGAGAATCAAAAGAATTGGGATTCCCAATTGAAATTTTCTCTGTGGGCGAATAGAGTAACTAGTAAGAGAGCAACTGGGAAATCTCCTTATGAACTGGTATATGGGCGAGCAGCTGTGTTTCCTGTGCAATTGGCTTTTCCAGTGGCACGTTTCATGTAGGAAAGTCAGGAAGAACCAGATGACATGGTCAGAAGAATTAACCAACTGGTAGAATTGGAGGAAAAACAGAGCCAAGTGAATCAGAGATTAGCGGAGTATCAGGAGAAAATTAAAAACATCTTTGATCAGCATGCAAAAGACAGGAAATTTCAAATTGGTGATCTGGTTCTCAGATGGGATATCCGGAGGGCTGAAAAGGGCAAACATGCTAAATTTGATCCACTTTGGTTTGGCCCATTTAAGATTATGGAGCTAAAAGGTAATAATACATTTATTTTAGAAAATTTTCATTGTGATTTGCTGGACGCCCCTGTAAATGGCCAATTTCTTAAGCCCTACTTTCAATTCTGATTCAGGTAGAACAAGCCCGATGTACCATACTGTATATAAGTTTTTCTTCAGTTTTGGTTTTATGAGTGCACTGATGAATTACGAAGAAAAATGCTAAAAGAGTAAAAGATCAAGGTAAGCACAGAAATGATCAGTGGTCTGCAGGTTCTTGACATGTCCAAGAATGAACATGCTGTCCCCAGATGGAGCCGATGTTGTGCATATCAGCCCTTCGACCTAAATGTTTGGCCTAACACTCCCCCATAATCCTTCAAAACTGTTATCGTGGCCTAAAACCTCATATTCTGCATATCATTGCCTCTTTCCACTCAAAAATACACTACCCAAAGTCCTAAGTCCACAATTAAAATTATATCAGGCCTAGCCCTTCAGCCTTAGCCCCTTGGTTTCATTCCCCATATGACTCGGGCGCAAGACCGGGTGCCAGGCGGAAAGGCGCTTAACGTTTAAAACTTCAGGCGCGTCTAGAGCCGTCGGATCAAGAACCAATCGACGGAGCGGAGTCATGCTTACCTTTGTGGTCCCCGCGCCTCCGCCTACTGCTCAAAACCGGCGGTTTCATTCCGCACCACCTTCACTGGGCTGGCGGTTTCCTATCAAATGGCAGCGATTCCACACGCTGCATGACGCATGTCCCCCTGTACGTCCCAAAACCACTGCCATTTCGCGCATTCACTTCCGATCATAGACGTGCAGCAGAATCCATCCCCACCGTCAGATCTTGGAGGCTCCATCCGATGGTTGTCCTCCTCTGGAGCCACACGCGACTTAACCCAATCCAATCGTACTTCGGGCCCTCCATTCCATCACCCTATGACTAATTTTTAACCATTGATTCCGTTTCTGATCGTGTGGACCGAAATCATTCGCACGTCCAGCTGACCGCTCAATGTCCACCTTCACATCATTCCCCCACCGGTCTTACGTGCATCCTCCTCATCTATCCACGTGTTCATCACCTCCTATCTCCACCGTTTACATATTCTATTCATTCGTCGCGTTGTAACGACTTTGTGTCCTAAACCTCCGCCGACTCATTTTTTTCTATTCCACTATATTTCCTGCTGCCACCCTGCTTCTTCTTATGGTTTCTCCCAGTCTACATCACCACTCCATGGTCATAGCCGCATTCATCATCCCTATGCTTGTTTTCCTTAACGTGTTCGTGGAATTTTGCAAGGTTTTTAATGATGAAGGATGATAATAATCTGCAGCCTCCATTGCAGAAGCCAAATGCACTCCAAAGGATTATTCAATAGACGTAGAATTGCAGGACAAAGATCTGAAGAGATACATAGATAGGACTTTCGTTAAATGAAGCAAGATGGATATTTATCAAATTCCTCAGAGCAATTTAAAGGGGGTAGGTTTTGGTAGCTAAAAACATAAATGAGGTTACGAAGAATATCAATAGAAGATCGAGGAGCTCAGTGTCCGGCATTGAAAAATACAAACTCCAGTTCAGGGCTAAAGGGGCCGAGAGTACCATGCATAAACATCAACAACCTCAAGGTTTTATTGCAGCAGATTTTTCTCTTTCAGCCAAGTACAGAACATTTGTATATTTTATTCTTTCTGTCTTGTTTATGAGGAGATTTTCTTCCTCAGCATTTATTTCATAAAACAACAGCAGAGTACTCGCACCAGTTCAGCACCACCGAACAGTATAGGCGGGTTCTTCTTACAAATTTGTTTTAAATTAGATCATTAAATGTATATTACCAACCACCATTCTCTAGAGCTTTCTATCTCTTCTATAAAAACCAGAAAGAAAGACATTGTAAGGGTTCCAGATTTCTATCAGCAAACTGTGCAGTGAGAAGTTCTTATATACATCTTGTAAAGCTTTTGTGTAAAGGCTCAGAGCCCGTAGGGTCTCAGTGAGGAGGAGCTATAACTGTAACGAGGATTTTGGTCTTTGGTATCCCGCAATATGTAATCTCTTCTTATGTGTTAATATAATATCTCATTTCGTGCTATTTATCTTCTTGTACCATGTTCTAGAATGCGAGTGGCTCACTGGTCTTAAGTAAGGATTCATCCTAGTTGGTGCCCATACTTGGATTAGTCAAGCACTTTAAATAGGCCTAGTCATGGTATACTGTTCCATGTTCATTTCATCCATATTTTCTGCTATATTAGTTACTTGAGGAGGGTGCTTTTAAAACGCCATTTTCATGTATGGATTCTTAGTTGGATAAGCCCATATGTGGTTTTGTTGTGTATCTGGGTATCAGCCTCATGCTAACTAGTATCTTCTTCATGTTTCTTCACTGCATCCACTTTCTGATATTTGATTTCTGTGGCATATTATTTGAACTGGCCCTCTTTGCAGTAAGTTGTCTCTTAACTGTCTGATGCTTTTGTATTGGAGTTTTGCATGTTGTTTCTACAATTATTCTTATCCTTGTATCAGCTTCTGAGAGAGTTTGGTTCCATTTAAACTAACTTCCTTGTTTTGCAAGAGATAGTAAGAGAGCTATTGGATTGACAACCCAAGCTATATTATGAGCTCCTTGCTATGTTAAGATGTCCTAGGCACTGGTCTATGGCAACTCTAGGCTGTCTCTAGGGGTGACAAAAATTGTTGACAACAGGAGGTCTTCAGGGTTTGTGAGGTTGATCATGCAAGGGTTCAACCAGATCAAGCCCTAACTCCTTATACCTTGATTTTTGTTAGGGACATGGAAATAAAAACAGAGAAAGAGAAAACTACTTTAATACAATTGATCCAGATATATGCAGGAACACAATAATAAATAGAAATAAACATAAAAACAGAGATGCAGTGGAAATTATATTTCATTTCATTAGCATCAAATAACAGAAATATGCTTACAAAAATAATGGAAATAAACTAGCTAGGGCGTTGGAAGCGTATCTCTGAGAAGTGATGTGGTGGCTAGAAGCCTCTAAAATGTTTCACAATGAGGCTCGAAGGCCTATTTATTGTTTAAAAACAATGAAAAACCCTAAACATCCAAAAAAACAACCCTAAGAGATGAAGTGCCAAAATTGTGGGCCCCGTTTGGGTAAATTGATACATCAATCTTCCCGGGGACGTAACTTTGGCATACGATCTCTGTTTGATGTGCTCAATACCCCGTTAGAAATAAATATCCGAGGAGTACAATTTTTGAGTGAGAAACATCATTCTATAGACCCATGTTGCTCTCGTTTTTCCCAAGAAACATCGTTTAGGGCATCATAATAGCTCCAGAAGTTTAGGACCCAAAAAAATACTAAAATTAGTAAGTTGTTCTCAAACTGAAAAAAAAAATGAAAAAAATGTTGGTGGGGATTCAAATAGAATAGGTGGAAAACCACCAATATCCACTTGGATCATTAGGGCCTCAAAACGGCTATGGAAATTTAAGACCCGAAAACCTGCTAAAAATAGTAAGTTGTGCTGAAGGTGAAAAAATAAAAGAACTAATGATGGGGGTCCAAAATGGAATAGGTGGGTGGTTACCAATATCCACTTGGATCATTGTAAGAATTTAATCCCCAAATTGTGATTTCCATCTCTTTAACCATTCACTAAGAAACATATTACATTGCTACCAATCTACATGGCTTATTAAGTACATGTGGTATGTTTGGAACTTTAAATGTCTCATAACTCAACTACAAATTGAGTAATTTGTGTGGTATTTCCACTACTAATCTCCCTTATAATAAATCATGGTTCTTCTTAGCTATATTGGCATGTTCTTGTTATTATCTCCGTGCAGCAAGGCATTTCTCTTCTTAAGAATCTTGGAAGACCTTTGAGAATATTGTCACCCATTATTGACAAATAATGGTGGGCTTTTCATTAGGGTATATATTCTTCCCAGTCATATCTCCATCCACCATGTCAAATAATCTTAGATTATGATTCCTCTGTACCCATATCTTGTTACATCATTCACAAATTTTGTAAATATTCCATCTATGTAAATCTCTCTCTCTCTCTCTCTCTCTCAGACACACAGACACACACACAACCTCTATGTGAGGCCATCTATTGTTTTTCCATTTATATGATTTGTTTGTTCTATATGACCTTATGGGTCTCATGTGGACCAGACAATAACAAATATGCAAGGTTAAAATATTTCCCCCAAATAAATTTGGATATTTATACAGCTTTAACAATGAGTTAGTGGTTTAGGGTATTATTAACAATTATTATTGACTTTTATTCATAACTAATAGTGTCCATTGAAACCACCATAAGGATGTGTGCGAGAGCCATATAAGTATTCAACACATAATACTAATATCAAGATATTACCCTATGACCAAAAGTTATTTTATCTTTCATATGAGGAGTTGTAATATTCAAATATCTTATTTCATATGTTGAAGTGGGATATCATCACTCATCATCTCATAAACATATATATAAAAGCTTATGTTATATGAAATAAACCCAATATTAGGGGATTATCCCATGATCAAAAGTATTTTTTGTAGCATTGGAGATGTGTAAGGTTCAAATCTCTCTCCCCTTTATGTTGAAGTGAGATAAAACTACTCATACGCACCTATATGTGGACAAATACTATAAATAAGGTATATTACAAAATCAAAAAAAAATTCTCTAGAATACAAAAGTGTAAAGTTCAATCTTAACCCCTTATGTTAAAGTGGATCTATGTATTATGTTAGTGTGGTTTTAGGATTTAAAATTTTCATTATTAATCAAGCGCATTTGTAAGAGTGTTTTTTTCCCACCTTAAAATAGTTAAATAGAAATGAGGAAGTAATAGTAAGGAATGAGGAAATAGTAGTTGAACATGTGAGATTCACATAAAAATACTCATAATTGCACCAAGAGGCACTCCACAATTCAGCGTGGAAGAGAAGTTGTAATGTCTTGTTTTTTCCTGTAACATTTTGAAGATACAAATAAAATTGATAAAATTAATAATTGAAATAAAATTGATGTAAAATAGTCCATTTTTAATTTGGATAGAGATCAAATCTAAGGTGCAAACCTGCTTTTGAATAAAAAGAGATTTGATCCTTCTAGGCACTTGGTAAATCTAGAATTAACATGGATCTAAACTAGTTATACATACACATACAAAATCCCATCATATTTATTTTAAAAATTGCCTTCATATTTCATTTTAAAAATTACCAATATTTAATGCCAATATTCAATTAATTAAGCATGGTCAAAATTATTTTTCCTTGAAAATCATATTTTATTTTCTTATAATAAGTTTTATATCTATACTATTATATTATAAAATTAAAATATTAAATCTAGATTAAAACTAATAAAATCATTTAACTATATAAAACAATTTAATATTTTTTCATGTATATTTATATAAATTTGTAATTTCTTAAATATAATTTATTTTTAATAAGTACTTTGTCACCGTTAACAAATGAACTTTTAAGAGCCAAATTTAAATAACAAATCTTAACTAAAGATTGATGTCACCAAATTCTTATCAACCAAACAAACATATCGAAGAAAAAATAAATTATTGATAATAAATGCTTTATATGCACACTTTAAAATTTGTTCAAGTTGGATTTTATATTAAAAAAACATTAATGACATGTAACAAAATAATGATTTTAGACGCAAAATTGAAAATTTCATAAAATTCAACTTCGAATTTATTCACATTTAAAAAATATCATTAATTTCACATTAAATAATATGATCATAAATAATATTCGATGCGCTATCTATTATATAAAATAATTTCAAGTTTAATGAGTTAACATTTTTTTATGAAAATTAACTAGCAAGATTTAAATTAAATCTAGCAAGGATTGTTGTAAATCCATGTTTACTAGTGTCAAACTTCAAGATTGAGAATGCTCAAGAAGTTTTTGATGATGTTGAATCTATTTCCACCATCGAAAACATTATTCAAACACTCGTACACATTTTTTTTGAAATTTTTGAGTAAATTATAGTCACTTTTGACTATCTAGCCAATTTCTCTCTCAGTGAACTCCTATAAGTCAGAGTTAAATTTAAACATTATTTTTTTATGTATAATAATAAGATTTATTTATATTTAATAAATTCAATATATTTTGTTATAAATTTGGTATTTTCAAAAAAAAAAATGTAAAAAGATGTCATATATATATATATATATATATATATATGGTTAATATAAGTCAAGAAGGTCCATAGTGTCACAAATGTTTTGAAAAGCAGAATGAATGTGAGTAAGGGTCTGACAATCCAAGAGAAAGTGTTTTTCATCTTCAACTCTCTTAGTACCGCAAAGGGGGCACATTATTTCGTTGGAAGGTGTTTTAGGAATAAACCAATGTCTATTTTCCTTCCAAATCTCATGAGAATTAGTTTTTATCTTTGCAATGTAATTTTCTTCTTAACACTCATCAAGGAAAAAAGATAATCTTGGATAGCAAGAGTGGATTTGGTCACCTCCTTATAATATCTTAGCTTCATTTTTCCCTTTAACTCCTTATCATCCGATACTTTATCCTTAAATTTGGAAGTAATAATGTTTTTAATACTATCTTTACTCTCCAATATGATATCCTCCTTTATCCCCCAATAGTCGAGCCAATACTAGGCATCCTTATGCCAACCTCGCTTGAATAACAGGTGTAGATTTTGACTAGAGTTAGAAGTTATTTTGGGGAGCCTCTTCGCTTCGATGTTGTACAACTTCTTCTTCAAACTTTAGATACCCAAATATAGTCACCCTTTCATGGGAGAAAGACTACCTTCAATCAAGAGAATAGGGTAGGAATTTTTTCCTTTAATCTTGAGGTTGTAAGTTATAAAATGAATTTGGATCATGTTAATCTTTCACCATGATTCTCTAGATATACCTAAGTCCAAAACCTCACCTCCATCTAAAATGACAGGGGTGATGAGAGTCTCTAAGAGAAACGTTTTTTATTCCAAACACAAATATATATCGAGTTACAATTGTTTTCAAGCTCATAATAAGCTTTATGACCTCTCATAATCCTCTTCTCGTTGCTATAGCTCCAGTTGAGGGGATGAAAATTTTCAATAGCTAAATATTTGTATGAGGAAATCTTCTCCAAGTAATTGTTATCATAAATGAAATTATCATAGCTGATCCTTTTGGATTTAATTATCATGAATTTAGTCTTGTCAGTATGAACAGTCATACCTATCTTGGAAGAGTAAGTGTGGAGGATTCCAAGCTTCTTTTCAAGATCATAAGGGCTTTTGACAAGAATAATGATATGGTCAACATCGAGGAGAAGAGTAATGATAATACCAACGAGCTTGGGTCCATTTCATCATGTAGCTTCTAAACACTCTTCAAGCTTATTAATGTAAATGCCAAAAGGGTAGGGAATATGGGACAACCTTGCTTAACTCTGATATTGCATTTAATCTCCTTAGGTGGTCTCAATATTGGTAATACCATTCTCATACAGCTTCTTTACAGTAGCACTCAGCTCGAGAGGAACCCTTTTCTCATCAAGCCTTTTCCATAACTTATCTAGGGGAACATTGTCAAAATCTTTTCTAAAGTCAACAAAAAAACAAAAGAGATCAATGTTACTATTGCTATAGTCTTTGACAATGTTCGTAAGAGTGAAAAGGTGATTACTAGTTTGAGTGATGTCTCATAAACCCAACTTGGTTTTTAGCTCTTTTACCATGGATTTCAAGCGAGAGGTAAATCTTCTTCTCCAAAATGAACCCATACAATTTGGCTAAAATGTTGCTCATCATTATAGTCTTGTAGTTAGAGGGAATGTTTTTATCCCCACTTTGATAGTTAGGCACAATAAGGCATTATTATCTCAAAACCTTATAACATTTTATTATTTGTAGGTTAGTTATTATCTAGAGAGGAATTCTCTAGCTCAATATGGAAGAGATGTTGTGATGCCTTGTCCTATTATGTTATGTTATTTAAACATTTTGACATGATCAAATTACATAAAATAATTAATTATAATTAATAATTAAAATATTTTGAGTGAGTTAAATAAATTAAAATTAAATTAAATGTTATAATTATAATTAACTAATTAATAATTAAATCAATCAAGATCCATCTTAACTCTCCATCTACCAAGTCCATAGAGACATGAAATCATTTGACGTGCAAACCCCTTTATAGCGAAAAGAGATTTTATTATTTCAACACTTACATCATAAATTAGAATGAACTTATGAATCTAGGTTGGTTGTTATGATTTCCTTGAGAGTGGCTATACAAATTTTATGTAAGGAGCTATATAATGTAATGTTATGGTGACATGGTCAACATTAAAATTAAATATTAAAAATAGTAATTATAGAATTATATATAGGTTTGAGTTACTCATTTGATGGGTTTAGCCATGGTGGTTTACAATCCCATAGCATTTTTCTATGGTATTTTTTATGATCAAGTTTGAGAAAATCCATTATGGAATGCAGGAGTACCAACTTAAATTCATCCTAATTCCCAACATGATCCCTCACATTCTTGGCAGCTTCATATTTAAAAAGGATTTAGATTATTCATTTAACATCTATTCATGAACTATATATATTCATCAACTATTACTAATATTGTATATTAAAAATAATTATATAGATAAATGTCTTTTTGGATTAATCATATCATTAAGATTTGGTCAAATCCTAATAATATGGTTAATCCAAAAAAACATTTACCTATTTTATGGATCACAAAAGTCTCATCTAAAATAACTATTAAATTTTTGTATTCTAAATAATTTATTAATTATTATTTTATTTTTTTGTCAAATTAGTTATGTGAGCCTTGGTTTGTGGCTTGAGAAACAGCAACCCAAAAGCCTCTATGTCTTGAAACTGGGAAATCGCACAGGCCTATGGATTTTACTGTGTCTTCTCCCCCTTAACACTAGAGCATGTCTCCTCTACCAACAGCTGTAAGATTTGATCATGTAGATTTAATCCTCTCTTACCTTACTAACAAAACTAATCCTAAACTCTTTGTGCGAGTCCATCATTATGTTAAATCATTGTAAAGAGAGTTTAAAAAATTCACAACGAGATGTGATGATAAAAAGGATCAGAACGGCTCGTGAAATCATTTTATAAATAGTGATGAGAAAGTGAAATTGTACTATTTCACAACGCGCACAACAAATCATGATTTTAAAATTTATCTCTAGAATGGCTCGGGAAATCATTTTATAAATAGTTATGAATAAGTGAGATTGTATTTTTTAATATATAGGTAATTTTGAAATTTTAATAATAATTATTAAAAACACACAATTTCACTTTCTCATTACTATTTATATAATGATTTAACCCGTCGTTATATTCGAAATGGTTTTTAATATATATATATATATATATATATATATATATATATATATATATATATAGATTTTAAATTTGAATAATAATTATTAAAAAAACACAATTTTACTATCTCATTACTATTTATATAATGATTTAACCAGCCGTTATATTCAGAATTTTTAACCTCCTGATATATTTCTTAAGATATTAAAAAAAATTATAACTTGAAATTATTTTATGTTCATATATATTAATAATAATTAATATATAACAGAGGAAATGCAGAAAATGACTTAGAATATATAAATATTAAATTATTATCTATATAATATTTAGTGGTTTATTATGGTTTGTATTAAAATTTTCTGTAAAAAATAATTTTAGATTTCTCATGTCAAGCCTTTGTGGTTTATTTTGTTTTTCCGATTGTTTTTCTGGATTAATTAAATGATGAGTGTTTTTTTTTTTTCTAAGTTTTGAATTAATTACTGTGATTTGTCTTCTCGACAAAGATAAAAAAAATTCCATCTATCCAAGGGTTTAAATTGTCGAGATACATAATGTTTAAAATATAGATTTTGGAAAAAATAATAAGATTTAATATTTATTAAAATTTTATTAATATATAAAAGTTGGTATATAAAATATGTAATACATTAATACCAAGAATGAATATATATATATATATATATATATATATATATATATATATATATATATATATATGATCTATAGTTAGATAATGTTTTTTGGATTAATCACATAATAAGGATTTGGTCGGCCTTTCGAATCAACTAATGTGGTTCATCCTCAGGATAAGGTGAAGAAGGATGCATTATTGGCCAGTGATAGCTATTAAAACTAGCCATTAAAAACTAGTCGTTAAATAGTAAGAGAATTTTTTATTTTTAATTATTAAAAATATTGTTTAGAAGTATCAACAATTATTATAATAATTTAATAAATTGAATAAATTATAAAATTAACTTTATTAAAGGGAATAATATTAAAATAAGGGGAAGGGAAAGATGAATAATATATAATAATTTATAAAATTGATTAAATTATAAAAATATAATAATAAAGGGAATAATATTAAAATAATGGGGAATACATTATGTGACTAATCCCAAAGACATTATTTACATTATGAATCACAAAAGTCTTCGATCTATAGCTAGTTATTGGGATTAAGAAAACTTACCCTTATAATATTTAAAAAGTAGATCAAGAAAATAACAAAATATAAAATAAAAAACAAAGAAAAGGGAAATAATACTTAGGTGAACATTAAAACACAAATATCTCTAGTAAAATAAATATTAATATTCTTTATTCAAAAATATTATATTATATAATAAATTTTAGAATTAGAATATAGCAAAGCATTCAATTAAAAATTAATATATCATATTATTATTATTATTATAGAAGATACATATGTTAATTATTTATATCTTAAGTTAAGTCAAAGTATATAGTAATATAAAATGATGATGACCATTAACGTCTATTAATACCAATGGGGTCTATAGAAACTTAAGAAAGGAGAAAATTAATTGTGATTATTTAAAGTTTTATTTCTATGATAAAAAAGAAGTGAAAGAACTGCTCCAAAATCACTAAAGTTAGGTTGACTTAACAAGTCAAGAGTATTGGAAGTATGACAAAAGTTTTGGAAAATAAAATAGATGTGAGCAAGAGTAGGGAAATCTAAGAGAAAGTGTTTTTCATCTTCCACCCTCTTAATATCTCAAAGGTGACATATTCTAAATCATCCCACAGAGTTTTTGGAATAGACCATTGTCTCGTTTCACTTCGAAACTCATCATTATTGGTTCTTATACTTGCAATGTTCAATTTTTTGTGAGTATTGGTCATGACAAAGAGATCATTCGAGTTAGCAAGGGCGGGGTTTATCGCCTCCTTATAATACCTTAGCTTCCTTTTCCCTGGAGCCCCTTATCATCACACAATTTATCCTTATTAATTTTTGAGTTTATAGTGTTTTTTATACTATCGTTATTCCCTATGATGATCTCCTCCTTTATCCATTGGTGGTTGAGCCTAGACTAGGCATCCTTATGCCACCCATGCTTGAGGCGGAGATGGGGGTTTACCCTAGGGTTAGAAGAAATTTTGGGAAGTATCTTGGTTTCCATGTTATAAAGTTTCTTCTTATACATCAAATACTTAAACATAGTCATGCTTTCATTGGGGGAAAATCCAACTTCGAGAAAGAGGATATCATAAGAAATCTGTCCTCTAATCTTGAGGTTATAGGTTATAACATGCTTTTGAATCATATTGGTTATAAAATTCTTTTGAATCATCTTCATCTTTGACAATGACTCTCTAGATATACTGCAACCCCAACCTCACACCCATATAAATAACATGGATGACAAGAGTCTTAAATAGGAACTTTTTTTTTCTCCAAATCCAAATATGAGCTAACTTACAATTGTTTCCAAGCTCTTAATAAGCATTCCAGCCTCTAATAATACTTCTCTTAAAGCTATGATTCCAATTGAGTTAATGATGGATGTCAATACCTAAATATTTGTATGAAGAAACATGCACCAAGTAATTGTTATCATAGACGAAATTACCATGGTTGATATTTTTGGATTTAATTATCATACTTTAGTATTGTCGATATTAACTATCATAACCATCTTGGAGCAATAATCATGAAAATTCTTAAGTTTATTGTTGAAGCCATCATGGCTTGTTGATAGAAGAACAAGATTGTCTTCATAAAGGAGAAGATCAAAGACCACACTAGCAAGCTCAGGGTTATTGCAACTCGAAGTTTCCCAACACTCTATACACAATATAATGTAGAATCATATATAATAATCAATGAATATGAATATGTGTGTGTGTGTGTGTGTGTGTGTGTAAATATATATATATATTTTTATTTTTATTTTTAGGGGTTAAGAGAGATCAAAATTTTCTATATGTAACTTCTTGATGAGTGCAAAATTCGAGAAAAAGTTTTCACTTAGATATATTTGATCCCTCTCACCACTTGATATTTTCAGGCTTAACATGATTCTATGCTATGGATATGATTTATGATAATGTATTAAGAATGATACATATATAGGCGTATGAAAAAAGTATGCAATCTCCTTGAAAATAGTTCTAGATGTCAAATTATATGTTATTAAGAATAGTATAATGCAATCATGAAGGTGAACTTAAAGTAAAATCCTTATATGTTTTATTGATTTAAAATTTATTTTTAAACATTTTTTCATAGCAACATGTCGTCAGTTTCTTAATGCAATGTTTAAAAAAAAAAAACAATATTTATTCAAGATCAAAAGAAGATATATTGATACTCATATTTTTTTAATGTAATGTACTTATGTTGTGGATATAAAAACTTTGAAATATTTATATCCTTTTGGTACACTAAATTTAGTGAAATTGATAACCATTTATTTTTTTAATACTAAGATGGTATATGAGTCTCTTATTAGAAGGACTCAAATTCCAATTCTCTTCTATGATGTGAGAATATTTCAAAGTATATATATATATATGAATTTATAAGAAATATTCGTGGATCTCAATGGTTTGATTATGATTATGATGATTATGATTAGCATAAATTAATGCTAAAGTGTTCTATCAAACTTTCAGAAGATAAGAGATTACTCCAAATTCATTCGTTATTATTTTTACGTGTGAAAATAATTAAGAGAAGCATTTAAATATCACCATAATTTTTCAAAATTAAAATTTCAAGAAGGTTAGTAGTGTGAAAAACATTTTAAAACATATATCTAATGTCGATATAAGTTCTACAATCTAGGAGAATGTGCTTCTCATCTTCAATATTCTTAGTGTGACACAATTTTTTATCCCATGTTGTTTTGGGAACTAAGCAAGGTCTAATTTCACTATGAAGCTTATGAGAATTTATTCTTATTTTAACAATGTTTATTTTCTTAATTTTATTAGTGAATATGGAGAGATATTTTTCATTTTTGAGATTTTGGGTAACCACCTTCTTATAATATCTCAATTTAATTTTTCCCTCAAACTCTTTATTATATGGAATTTATGCCTAAAATTTTATGTAATAATAATTTTAATATTAATCCTTATTTTTCAAAATGATCTCCTCCTTTATCCTCCAATGGTCTAGCCAATACTAGGCATCCTTATGTCAACATCACTTAAGCCAATGGTGGTGGTTTTGGCTAGAGTTAGAAGAAAATTTAAGAAACCTCGTATCTTCCATGCTTTTTAAATTATCATTGTACATAACATACCTATTGATAGCCATGTTCTCATGGGGAAAAGGATTTATTCAATGAGGATTATAGGATAATGTCTCTTTTTTTCATATTGTGATTGTAGGTCATAAACTATTTTTGGATCTATTCTATCTTCCTCCATGAATCTCTAGAGGTATTGCGACCCCAAAATGAACATTTGCATATATTAACAAGAGTGATGAGAGCCTCATAGATGAGGTTTTTCTTTAATCCCATATCTAAATATCTACTTATTTACAATTCTTTTCAAGTCCATAATAATTTTTTTATCCTTATTTTATACTTTTTTTAATACTATAATTGTAGTTGACCTTGTGATCGATATTGATTCCAGGATATTTGTGAGAGAAATTTTTTTGAAATTTTTGTTGTCATATATGAAAGTATCATATGTGATATATATGGATTTAATTATCATATATATATATTTTTTTTATTGTAATATTGATGCCCATATTGGAACATAAATCCTATAGGATGTTTAGTTTCTTTCCAAGTTCATAATGACTCCTCGCCAAAAGAAAAATATCATCAACATAACGGATAAGAGTTATGGCTATACTAGTGAACATGTGGTCAACACAACCATCATCTTCTAAGCACTCCTATAATTTATCAATGTGTATTCCAAAAATGTTAGAGACAAGGGACACTCTCACTTAACTCTGATATTGCAATTAATTTCTTCAAACAAACCCTAAGTGGTCATAAAATTGGTAATAAAATTGTCATAGAACCTTGCCACGAAAACCCTCATCTTGAAGGGAACCATTATCTGTTCCAACCTCTTCCATAGGTTTTTCATGGGAACAATGTAAAAATATTTTTTAAAGTCAATGAAACAACATAAGGGATCAATTCTATTATTGTGACAGTCGAAAAAGATCTTAAGAGTAACAAGGTGGTTCATAGTTGAATGATATCTTGTAATCCCATCTTGGTATTTAGACTTTATATCATGGCTTTATAGCAATAGGCTAATATTCCTTTACAAAATAACTTTATACATCTTATATAAATTGTGACTAATCATAATGGTCTTATAGTTAGGGGGATTGTTTGTATACCCACTTTTAAAAATATGTACAATGAGTCTCTACATATCAAGCTTACATATGCCTTTCTTCACTACCAAATTTAAGAGTTTGAATATGTCAAGGATGAGGATATCCCATGTTTTAAAGTTTCATCGTAGTAGTTTTCAATGTGTAATAGTATGTTATTATAAACATTATAATAATTTCATAGCTTTGTAACAACATTCTATGTACCAAAACAAATAGTCTAAATCATAATTGTGTTTTAAAGTGCCATTGAGAATCATGCTAGTTGATGCCTTTGATAAATTCCTTGAGTTCACCTTAGTTCCTATATCATGTCAATTCTCTCAATTTATTATGTTTTTTGTGTGTGTTTCTATGTGTTTTTTACTCATTGTGTATAGATATTTTTAGTTACACTAACTGGTGTATATATTTTGGAATAAGGCTTCAAGGATTTCAATCCAATTATCATCATTATTAAGTGGATGGTATGGATTTAATCTCCACATAATATTATAGAATATTCTTAGTAGTAGTCAAAAATCAAAGGTTGAGATTTATTTCACAAGTATTTATGTCCTTTCTTTCCTTTTAATTAAACATATTAATTAAAAATAATAATGGCATATGAAAAGAATTATATTTTTAGGCATGTGGTGTTTTATAATCCATCGTATTAGCCCATGATATTTAAAAAAATCCTTTTTATATATTAAGAATATCCATGATTAAGTAGGTGTGATTCTTCATAGTTAATAATTTTGTTACATGTTTTCTTAAATGTATATATGTTTAACTCATATATTAACTCCTTATATAAATAATAATATTATTATTAGTAGTAATAATAATAATAATAATAATAATAATAATAATAATAATTTAATAATAATAATAATAATAATTTACTTTATTTTTATAATTTTCTTAAATCTTGTCAGTGTGAGACCCTTGCATGAAGTAATATTTTTTATGTTTATCATGGATTAATGTTTATCGACATTAACCAAAAATTTGATTTATATGGTTGTGCTAGATTTTTTTAATGTAACTAGAAGTTAACCAATACAAATCTAAGTTTACTCTAAAGGATTTTTTTTATGTAATATTATCTTACCTAGGGAGGCCACCAATATCGAGGTAGAGCCTTATGCTCTATTTCAAGAGCTTCTCCAATCCATTTCATTCAATCTCTATAGTTTGATCATAATAGGGGACTCCAGTATTAGCTTTATTTAAAGAGTTTCTCCAATCCATCTTGCTCAATATCTGTAATATAAACATAATAGGGTACTCCAAAATCATAATTCAGCACCTTCATCTTATTTCTCCTCTTGTAGATGTCAAGCTCAACATCTTATTCAAAAGGTTTTGATCCCATTTGAAAATTTTAAATGTGTTTATAGTGGTACATGTTTTCTGACATTATAACTCTATAACGAACCCCTTAGAAAATAAGTAAAAATATTCAAAATTGGAACCTTAGTTATGAATCTGAGGGTGATTCACCTTCTAATTCCTTAATATCATGACACGTGGAGGTGAGTGTTAGATTTGGAAATCCATGCAAGGTATGCCGCTTCTATCTCATTACTCTATCCATTGGAAACTTTGTTATCAATATTGACATGATAGTACCTAATTTGAACATAGATACTCCTTTAACAGAGTTAGTGAAACTTGAAGAAGAAAATACCAAAATATATATACTTATCACTCTATGGAAATTAAATTTAGTTTGATATCATGGTTGTGTTGGAGATTTACACTACTAGGATCAATAGTAAGGAAGTCTTATTGTTAAAATCATGTTATGATATTAATATTTTTGAATAGATGGTAGATAATAGCCTAAAATTTTAGTTTCTATATCCTTGATGCAATGCTACTCCCAAGGAAATATTTCTTAATATAATATTTTTGGTTATGGCTTAAAAAAAACACTTAATATATAAGCATAAGATAAGCATTTTGAGAGAACATTATTGTGCAAACTCTCCTGTGAAATCACAAAATATAATTTATTAGATATTTGTGGCTACATAAATGTAGATGGGGTTTGTGGAAATTCTCATACCTATGTATTTAGGAATAGGATCATAGAGTTATCAACATTTTTTCAACATTGATGTTTTCTAGTTGAAGGTAGTGGTAGTTGTCTGAAGGTGACATTGTAGATGAAGGAATTTTACTCTCTCAGTTCACTGCTAGTATTTATGAGAAGGTTAGGGTTTGAGGAGTTGGAAATATGAATGAACATAAAGACTACATCCCAAACCCCTTTGAGGATGTATCCATCTGGTAGGATAAGCCACCTAGGGAAAATGTTTTGGATGCATGGACGATTTTTGGAACTCAATAGGAATGGGTTTATTCTTCTCTTCCAACACTGGAATCAATCCACAATCAATCCAGCCTAGAGAACCAACAAAAAGCTCCCAAGAAAACATCCATGGAGGGATACATGAGGCCATAGACAATCATGCAACAATCACCTAGCCCAAATCATAAGGAGACACACCCTAGAACTTTTGGATCTCCTATGATGAGTAACTTTTCATTTTCCTTGCCCACACAAAACCTTATTAACTCTTTTGGTTCTATTCATATGGGCTCTACTATCCATGTGTAGTCATTTCCTTTATCTTGCAATGTTAATTCTAGGTTGAGTATGGGTTCGATTTCTTATTTTGTCCTATTTTCCTTGCAAGATTCCTTGACCCCATTCCATCCAAGATCCAGTTGACATATTGCAGATCATGCTCTTATTACAATATTAAATATAATGTCAGAAAAAAAGATACTTCAGAGGCCTTAGGGGGTTTGGGTTCCTCTTTCCCTTTCAAGGCAATTAGGAACCCCCGAGGTAGGAAATAATTTACCTCTCAATCTAAGATTAAATCTAGTCAAGGTATGGCAACCCATAGACAAAAATATATTATTGGCACACTTAGAGTAATACAGACCCCTGTCATAGTTCCTAAATAATTTTCCTCTCCTTTAACTATTGAGTCTTGGCTAGTTCCTCTAAAATCATAGCCTTGAAATGTTTGATGGAATCCAATACCATTGATGTCATCCTCTAAGAAACTTTGGGAAATAGTGATTTTATTGAAATATTTTTGGATTTTTTGGCTCTAAGTTCATTTTTGTAGATTTTGATGCTAAAGGAAGATTAGTAGGCATGTCAAATGGTTTGAATAAAATATATATAAAGCCTCTGTGATCTTGGCAAGTAGATAGGGTTTTGGGGGTTGACCTTTATACTGTTGAGTTGTGGATGGAGCTAAATATTTTTAATATTTATGGTTCATGTTAGGATATAATGGCCTTCTTTGAAATTCTTATGGAATGATCCTTTATAAATGCTGAAAATTTATTTGTTGGGGGAGATTTGAACTTCTCAATGGGTGCTTCAAAAATATAGGTACCTCATGCTCATCTTGATAGCCTCCCTAATTTTTACATTCATCTCTGAGAGTATCACAAATTATGTGATGTGTACCTTCTTAAGTATAAGCATACCTAGAATAATAACAATGCAATGATTGTGAGGAGGACATATTGTTTTTTCTTAGTTGAAAATATGTTGGAAAGGCTCCCTCTATTTTTCTAATGGGTTTGTGTGGGGGGTGAGTTTTACCATCACCTCATCTTTTTATAGCTTAAGGTTGCTTTCAAAAAAATAGTAGGTTCGTCAAAATTCGACTCGATCTCACTAAAATGCGAACATTTCCAAATTATTGTGACAAAACACTAGATCCCTTTCAATCATGACCATGCTAGTTTTTCTTTATCCTAGTTTTTAGATAATCTCAAAAGATTCAAAAGGGAATTTTTGTAATGTTTTATCTCCAAAAACAAAGGGATGAGAAGGACCATAAAAATTTGAACAATATTTGGAGCTGTTGGCGGATCTAGAAAGAGGGGTTTAATATCAGAGGAGTCCAAACAAAGGGTCAAATATCTTAAGGATGCCATGAAAATATTTTTGGAAGAAAAGTAGGAAACTTGTTGGTTAAAGAGTATATCAATATGGCTTCAAAGTGGGGACAAAAATATAAATTTTTTCCAACAACTTACAAAGGAACACAAACCATTAATAAAATATAGGCTTTGGATGATCTAAATGAGGGCAAGGCCACAACCTTTGAAGACATAGACATAGTAGGAAATAATCACTTCATAAATTCTTTTAAGGCCCCTTAAGAAGGATCCTTAGCTAAAGTTATAGTATTGGCATGTGTAATGTTCCTTAATTTTAGCCTCAAGCTAAAAGGAACATTATAGTTTGCATATTTTTATTTTGTTGAATAAAATGGGTAAGGAGACCCCTTAACCCCCTGTAGATGGAAAAATAACACTCCTTGTGTGAAAGGAAGAATAATAAAGCAGCTGCTTTCAGCACCACATGGTGTGAACAGGACTGGATCATGCTTGATCTAGACATTTTGACCAAGTCCACATGCATTTTCTAGATACAATGTATCTCCTTGATGGACTGCGCAGTTTTAGAGGAGGATCACTTGCATGAGTTGAAAGGCACATGTGGATGGGACCCATGGTGGAGAGGAGCACTTGCTATATAAGGAGATGAGGAGAGCCTTTGTTCTGCATGCTTGATTATTATTTTGCTTAGTCTATTGAGACTTCACTCCTCTTGCTGTTTAGAAAGAGTGTAGTGCTGCATAGCACTAGGGTGTTCCTGGTTGGGAATCCCTACCTCATCCTCAGGGAAGGATAGGTTCTATATCTGCATTTCCTCATTCTGTAATTTGGCCAGAGGTACCTCCTTCAGTCACATCATTATTCCTGGAGCAAGATAACTTTGTGTTGTAGGGTGTAGCAATAGAGGATCTCTTGAGTGGTTCCTTGGCTTGTTTTCCAGTGGAGGGCTTAGCTATTCATTGGATGATCAGTGAGGAGGACTCCCGGGCTTATTTTTCATATCCATCTTCGATCACAGCATAACTTCTAGCTTGATCTGTGTTATTTTGGAAAGTCGTTGCTAGGAGGATCATTTGAGCTCATCAGGAGGAATTGTTACTGTGTAAAAGGATAAAACTTTTGCTTAGATACACTATCAGAGGAGGGCATCACTATTTATAATCCTCTACAGCCTCATTTCATATTTTTATTCAGTTGCACTGACAAGTTAATTGTCACATTGTACATTCTCTGGCATTTCTAGCAATCTTTCCTAGATTGGCTAGAAATATTGTATTGGAGCCCATTCTTCTATTCTTGGGCATTCCTTTGTATATTTCAGTCATATTTCATGTATATGCATCTATAGTAGCAGTTAATCTATCATATACTGCACAGTCACTACTCTCCGGCATTTTACACGGTTGCAACATCTCATGTTTCTATTGTTTTAATCATTGGAGAGTGATTCCCATTGCTTGAGTGGCTTGTCCCTCAAGATATTTATGTATAGAGTTGATGAAATATTAATAAAAATGATGGCTGTAATATATTTCCTTTATTTACATATTCAAATTTGCATAGTTTCATGATTATGCTCATATGTTGTTGTAGCTTACTCTTTGAGCACTTTTTCAAGATATCGAAGGGAAGGAGATCTGAATAACCCTCCTAGCGTTATTTCTTTGAGATATACTTCTGGAAGTGTAATATATGGTGTGTTAAATAAGGGATATAAGTCCCCTTTCAGCTTATTTTTACATTATATTCCTTATACAGCGTCCTTGACGACCATATTGCAGAGAATCCTGAAAAGGGGATAATACAGTGGTATCAGAGCATCAATCTTGGCTTAGCCTGTGCACAATATTTAATGCTATAAGAAAGAGGAGATTCTCTCCAATGAGAGGAGATTTACAAAGGTAAAAAGAAAAGAGGAATGACAGAAGAGGAGGTTTCCCTTCTTATTTTCTAGACCATGGAGGGTGTCATTGAAGACCTTGAGGAGATAGAAAGGGAAAACTTGAGAGATTTTCTGTGAGGGTTTGTGGATGAAGCAAGATCTAGTTGCAACCACATTGGGTGTGAGTGGTCAGCCCCACATGTAGATCCATAATGCATTCCATTTCCCACATGCACTACTGGGAGGATGGAGGAAGAAGATGAGGCCATTGGAGGAGCAACGCTGCAACTCAAAGGTATGGCTCATGATTGTTGGTTTGAAAATATTGTTTCATACTGTCATGAAAATGTAGAATCATATGATGGATTCACTAAAGGTTTGGTAACAAAATTTTATTAAAATCACCATGAATCTCTATGTATCAATACATCAAACACTTTGCCTGCATTGGAAGAAAACATGAAACAAAATCCACTCCACATTTATAGAGGGGGAGAAAACTGGAATGATGACTTGTCAGAGGCAAGACCCCCATTGTATGAAGGGCACTCTTCCATTTGTGATAAGATGGAGATCCCTCTTTCAAAAGAAGACTGAAATCCATGGTCTCTCATTGAAAGGGAGGCATACTCGCATATTGGTGAAGAGAATGTTCATAGAAGAACCCACAACGTTGTATCATTGGAGGAATATCCATCACCACATGGAGATGAGAGGGGAGCCATTGCTTCCATGGGAGAAGTCCTTGTTTCTATATAAGGGATTCCAAGAGGTACTGCATGTGGGGACCCAGTCACAAATCCTGAGTAGCATATAGTAGCATTGGAGGATTGTGAGATGGAGGAGGAAGAGAAGGATCAGTATCAAGGGTTGATACACCCTTATCTATTCCAGAAATTATTTTCACAAGGGAGAGAGACTGTACAGTGCAGTGAAGAGAGGGACAAATCAGTCCACTCATATATACAGTCCACTTCTGAGCTTGATGTCTCACTATATGGAGGAATTACACCTGGGAGGCCACCTAATCTAGAGTTGATGAGGGGCATCTTGTCATTTGGTTCACCACTCTTGGATTCCGGATAGGTGAAGACATTGGAGGAATCCAACACAGTGCAGAGAGCTTGTTATAAACCAAAGGAGAAGGGAGACACTCTCTCATTTTCAGTATCACCCACTCTCATCAGTTATATTGCGCTGACAGAATTTGTTACAGGGATGGAGGATGGCATCTTCATGATGCAGGATGACTGCTCCATAGATTTAGAGAGATAGAGGATACTTCCTTTGAGGGAGGACTCTTTCACACATGGGAGTATATGGAGGTTACTCATGCTTACACTAACCAGGATTGGGAAATCCCTTTTAGATGACATCTTCTCATGGGAGGCCAACTTCCAAGGGTCACCATTACTATTTGAGCATGAGAAGTTGCATGATGGGCATGGCAGCATTTTGGAGGATGACTTTGGCATGGGGGATGTCAAAATATCAGGCAGCAGCGTGAGGGGAGCTTCACATGCTAGATCACCAGTGTTGTCTATGAGGAGGATTGATCCGTATTGGAGGTCTTAGCTTTTGGTAGAGTACTCCAAGGATCTTGGTGCATGCATGGTTCTTGATGACCCGGAGGGAGATGACAGATACATGGTGGATGATATGGTCATATATTATTGTGAAAGAGTCTTCTTGACTAGGGCTTCTAGTCTCAAGGAGAAATTATTACATGTAGCACATGAGGATTTCCTAGCTATGCACTTTGATGCATATTTTTCTTTGCTAGAGAAGTTCACTTGGGAGGGAATTAAACATGATCTATATGAACATATGGACATATGCATAGCCCAGATTATTCTAGAGAGGTTTTCAAAACCATTTTCCTACTCATTGGAGGTGAGGGAGAGCATTCAGATGAGCCATTTCAGCTCAAGGATCGGAGTACATGGTAAAGGAGGTATATGCTCTCATTTCGATTTACCTTTATTTACTTTATATGAGTAGCTTGATGAACTTATGATGATCACATCTCCTTATTTTTTGGTGTGGAGCCTGATTATATTGTTTAATTTGTATCATAGTGTTGGACCCCTATACCTTAATGGGGGTGGAAACGCCGCCCATAATTAAACGATGCCTGGGGGGGTCCAAGAGGGGAAACTGTGACTTCATGGAGCCCCGCCCTGGTGGGGGGTTTTGGGGGTAGCACCCTTGAAGCTAAAAACATATGTAAAAGTGCCTTGTAAAAGTATAGTAATTTCTAGTCAATCTAGGTCGTTCCTTAGGCAGATGATTTGATAGTAGAGGTTATGTTTAGTTTAGGGTTTTTTTCCCTAGAAGGAAACCCCACTCTTTGTATGAGGGTATTCTATTGTGGCCGTGTATTGTGTGTGTATTCTTAGAGAGAGAAACAGATAAGGAGATTGTGAGAGAGAATAGAGGATATTACAGTGGATCTGTTGTAGGTTGTGTCTCTTCATTTTTGCTGGATAATAGAAAGGAAGGACTGGATGTTCAGGGTGGATGTAGCCCAAACTGGGTGAACCACGTATATTTGTGTCTCTCTGGTTTTATGTCTTTTGTGTGCTTATGTTTTCTGCATATTTTATATGTTGCATTCCTCTGTAATATTTAATTTTCTAACATCTGGTATCGGAGCTGAAGGTCTATTTGGATGATAAACTCGCAGGAAAGAAGGGTTCCTGGTTCAAGTGGGAGCAATGGAAGAAGATGGTAAGTTTAGGGTTGAGAAATTTAATGGCCAAAACTTCCCGCTATGGAAGATGCAGATGTAAGATTATCTGTATCAGAAATATATGTACCTACCATTGAGCAGAAAAAAAAAGAAGCCGATAACTATGACAGATGCAGAATGGGATATTCTCGATATAAAGGTGCTCGGAACAGTACGGTTGTGCATCACAACATTGGTAGCCTTCAATATTTCGAAGGAAACAACAACAGAGGGTTTGATTAAGGCATTGGCGAAACTATATAAAAAACCCTCGACCTCAAACAAGGTACTTCTTATGAAACATTTATTTAATATGAAGATGTCGGAAGGTGGATCTGTTGCAGACCATTTAAATGATTTTAATAGAGTTACTAGTTAGTTAAGTTCTATAGGGGTAAAATTTGATGATGAAGTTAGTGCTCTTTTATTTCTTTTCTCATTGCCAGAAAGATGGAATGGTTTAGTTATGGCCATTAGTAACTCTATCTCTGGATCTAGTACTTTAAAGTTTGATGATGTTGTCGATGCTATCCTTAGCAAGGAAATGTGATGGAAAATCTCTGGTGAGACATTGGGTATGCTTTGAGTGCAGAGTCTAGGGGAAGAAGAATGGAAAAATCAAAGAGCTCGGGATATTGCATTAAATCAAGGAAAGTCAGATCCAAGTCTAGATCAGGGATAGTGTGCTGGAAATGCAGAAAGAAAGGACACCTAAAGAAATATTGTAGATCTCATAAGGGAAAAGAAGGAGATGCATAGCAAGAAAACAATCATGAAGCAAATGTGACAGGTTATGTGTTACAAGATGATTTGATTATTTATTTTGAAAATGTTACTGATTCTTGGGTTGTAGATTCAGGGGCTTCATTCCATGCCACACCTAATAAGAAATATTTTCATGACTATGTTCAAGGAGATTTGGACAAGTTTGTTTGGGTGATGATAAACCCCATAAAATTTTTGGAATGGGTAAAGTTCTTGTAAAACAACAGAATGGAAACCAATGGCTACTAAAGGAGGTAAGGCATGTTCCAAATCTGAAGAAATTTTTTTTGATTTCAACAGGGCAGTTAGGCGGTGAAGGTTGTGCGACAAATTTCACGGATAAAACTTGGAAGGTCACAAAAGGAGCCCTGGTAATAGCAAAAGGCGAAAAGGTTGGTACATTGTATTTATGCAATGGTATTTCTAACTCAGTTAATACTTTAACTTCCAAAGGAGCAGATGTAGCATTATGGCATCATAGGCTTGGACACATGAGTAAGAAGGGGATGAAGATTCTTCACTCAAGAAATTTGTTGCCGGGTTTGAAGAATGTTGATTTTGATTTCTGTGAGGACTGCATTTATGGAAAAAAAAGAGAGAGTCACATTTCTAAGAGTTGGTAAAGAAAAGAAGAGTGAAAAAATATATCTTGTACAGACAAATGTATGGGGACCTGCTGAGGTATCATCTCTTGGTGGTTCTCGTTATTATGTTACTTTTATTGATGATGCAACTAGAAAAACATGGATTTATTGTATTCAGAATAAATCTGATGTATTTGATATTTTGAAGAAATGGAAAGCTTTGGTTGAGATTGAGACAGGAAAGAAGTTGAAGTGTCTTAGATCAGACAATGCAGGTGAATATTGCAGCAAAGAGTTTGATAGGTATTGTTCAAAGCATGGAATTTGCAAAGAGAAGACAATTCCAATAACACCACAAGAAAATGGTGCGTCAGAAAGAATGAACAGAACAATCATGGAGCGTGCAAGGTGCATGAGATTGCATGCAGGATTGCCTTTACAATTTTGGGCAGATGCTGTAGATACTGTTGTTTATCTAATAAACAGAGGGCCTTCAAGTTCCTTGGATGGTGGTATTCCAGAGGAAGCATGGACAGGTAAAAAGGTAAAATACTCTTTTTTAAATCCTTTTGGTTGTGAGGCCTTTGTCCATATTAATAAAGAAAATAGAACAAAGCTTGAGGCAAAATCAAAGAAATTTACCTTTATTGGATATGATGTTAATGATTTTGGTTATCGCTTATATGATTATGAAAATCACAAAATCATTAGAAGCAGAGATGTAATATTCAATGAAAAGGTCTTGTATAAGAATCAGTTGCAGGAAAAGAAACAGGAAAAACAAAACAAAGAATACACAGTTCTTGATGAGATCACAGAAAAAGTAAAGGTGCCTTAAAATAATAATAATCAACAAAAACAGCAACCACCACAGCAACAAAAACAACAAGAAGAACCTCAAACACTTGAAAGTGGTGTTAGAAGATCTACCAGATAAAACTCAAAACTTCCTTCAAAACACATAACTGCCCCCCCAATAAAATTAACACTGTCTTAGAATGAGTACATACAAAAGGTGTTGAAAACATTTAATATGCAGAATGAAAAACCAGTTAGTACACCTTTTGCTAGCCATTTCAGACTTAGTAAGGATATGTGCCCCAAGACCCATGAAGAAATGGAATATATGTCTAAAGTTCCATATGCATCAGTAGTTGGAAGCTTAATGTATGTAATGGTCTGCACAAGGCCTAATATTTCACATGCAGTGGGAGTTGTAAGAAGGTACATGAACAATCCAAGAAAAGAACATTGGATGGCAGTAAAATGGATTCTCAGATATTTGAGAGGTACCACAAATCAAGCATTATGCTTTGGTGGTTCAAACATTCCTCTACAGGGATATGTTGATGTAGATATGGTAGGTGATAGAGATAACAGGAGGAGCACTACAAGATATGTATTTACTGTAGGTGGAACAACTGTCAGTTGGGTTTCAAAAATCCAAAGTGTTGTTGCACTTTCAACAACAGAATCAGAGTATGTTGCTGCTATAGACGCTAGTAAGGAAATGATTTGGTTACAAAGGATTATGGATGAATTGGGTAAGAAGCATGATATGGGCACGTTATACAGTGATATACAAAGTTCCATTCATCTTGTAAAGAACTCAGTGTTTCATTCTAGGACTAAACACATACAACTCAAGTACCATTTCATATGGTCAGTATCGGAAGATGGACAGTTGAAGCTGGAAAAGATACACACTAGCCAGAATCCTACAGATATGCTAACAAAAGTTGTAACTAGGGAGAAACTGAGAATATGCTCAGTTTCAATTGGTCTTCAAGGATGACGATGAAGATGAGAAACAGCCAGGTCCAAAGAGGAGTCATTGTCTAGCAAATGAAGTAGCAGTGGAGTTGCTACAATCAGTCTCCAAGTAGGAGATTTTTGGGTGTGGTGCCTGATTATCTTGTTTATTTTGTATCATAGTGTTGGACCCCTATACCTTAATGGGGGCTAAAATGCCACCCGTAATTAAACGATGCCTTGGGGGTCCAGGGGGGGCGGCTGCGACTTCATGGAGCCCCCCTTGTCGGGGGGTTTCGGGGGTAGCGCCCCCGAAGCTAAAAACAGATGTAAAATTGCCTTATAAATGTATAGTAATTTATAGTCAATCTAGGCTGTTCATTAGGCGGATGATCTGACAGTAGAAGTTTTGTTTATTTTAGGGTTTTTTTCCCTAGAAGGCAACCCCTCTCTTTGTATGAGGGTATTGTATTGCAGCCGTGTATTGTGTGTGTATTCTCAGAGCGAGAAACATATAGGAATATTGTGAGAGAGAATAGAGGATATTATAGTGGATCTGCTGTAAGTTGTGTCTCTTCATTTTTTCTTGATAATAGAAAGGAAGGATTAGCTGTTCGGGGTGGATGTAGCCCAAACTGGGTGAACCACGTATATCTGTGTCTCCCTGGTTTTATGTGTTTTGTGCGCTTGTGTTTTCCGCATATTTTATATGTTTCATTTCTCTGTAATATTTAATTTTCTAACACTTATGCTCCTTATTATGGTGTACATATGGCCCATTGCAGCAATGGGAGTGGCTATTTTCATGATGGTTTGTGGGCGAAGCCACATATTTCTTGGTGTGCATCATTGGCACCAATTTGTACTTTCATGTTTTCACCTTATGAGATGTTTGTGGCAGCAAACAAGTGGCTGTGAAAGAACTTGTTTTTTTTAGTTTTGGTGTAGATAAGAGGTGCACTTTGTTGGTCCCATAAGAGGATTAGTTACCCACTCTCTAGTTGTCTTATGACAGCTTTTTTTCATTGCATATTTCCTCCTTGTATTACTGATGTTTATACATTAACATGAAGCATTACCATGAGAGTGTTGTATGTATTTGGACATCCCATTGGGAGCATGAAACTCTTCATTGTACATGCTTTATATTGCAGGAGACACCATGGGAAAACCATGATTTCCACATTGCTACTTTTCTCTTCTTGTGGGAAAAAACACTTGGAGAATTTGAGGGGGCATCTCATGGCTGATTTTCTTGATGGGGAAGCTTCGGCGATTCTTGCAGGCCATACCATTTCAGCCCAATGATGGAGGCAGCCCCATATGTACCACAAATGGAGAGAGAAACACCTTGGGAATCAAAAGCCCAACTCTACATTAAGCCCCAACACATTGCATGAACCAGGGGTTGAGATTTTTATTTGCATGATATCATGGATGAGAGGATCATCATTGGGGATAAGATTTTCCCATGCATGTCATCACTCCTACCTTGAGGAGGCCATAGCACAGCAAGAAGGTTTCCACCTACAGCTTCTATTTTTCCATGATGTGCAGCATTCCGGTTTGCATACTTGGGAGGAAGCATTGGAGCACAGGTTTTTTGTAGGCTATCTTGAGCAGTGGTGGAGATTGTTGATGAGGAGGCCATAGAAGAAAAGGGGGAGGAATTTTTTTCTCTCTATGCAGTTTCTTGAAGACAAGCAACATGTGGGAGGGGAGGACTGTAATGTTCCCAAATTTTATCCTCAAGCTAAAAGGAACATTATAGTTTGCATATTTTTATTTTGTTGAATAAAATGGGTAAGGAGACCCCTTAACCCCCTTTGTATGGAGAAATAACACTCCTTGGGTGAAATGAGGAATAATAAAGTAGCTAATTTGAGCACCACATGGTGTGAACTAGACTGGATCATGCTTGATCTAGACATTTTGACCAAGTCCACATGCACTGTCTAGATACAATGTATCTCCTTGATGGACTACACAGTTTTAGAGGAGGATCACTTTCATGAGTTGGAAGGAACATGTGGATGGGAACCATGGTGGAGAGGAGCACTTGCTATATAAGGAGAGGAGGAGAGCCATTTTTCTACATGCTTGATTATTATTTTTCTTTGTCTGTTGAGACTTCACTCCTCTTGTTGTTTAGCAAGAGTGCAATGCTGCATAGCACTAGGGTGTTCCCGGTCGGGAATCCCTACCTCATCCTCAGGGAAGGAGAGGTTCTAGAGCCGCATTTCCTCATTTCATAATTTGGCCAAAGCTACCTCCTTCAGTTACAACGTTATTCCTGGAGCAGGATAACTTTGTGCTGCAGGGTGCAGCAACAGAGGATCTCTTGAGTGGTTCCTTGGCTTGCTTTTCATTGGAGGGCTCAGCTATTCATTAGAGGATCAGTGAGGAGGACTCCCGAGCTTATTTTCATATCATTGGCATCAGGCCAACCATCCAGCTTCCCTCACAGTGCAGTTTCTATCTTGATCTACGTTCTTTGGGAATGCAGTTGTTGGGAGGATCATTTGACCTCATCAGGAAGAGTTGTTTCAGAGTAAAAGGATCAAACTTTTTCTTAGATACACTATCATAGGAGGGCATCACTATTTCTTATATTCTATAGCCTCATTTCATAGTTTGATTCAGTTGCAGTGACAACTTAATTGTCACATTGTACAGTCTTCGACATTTCTCGCAATCTTTCCTAGATTGGCTAGAAATCTTGTATTGGAACCCATTCTTCTATTCTTGGGAATTAATTTGTATATTTCAGTCATATTTCATGTATATGCATCTATAGCATCAATTAATCAATCATAGACTGCGCAGTCACTGCTCTCCGACATTTTACACTCTGGCAACATCTCATGTTTCTATTGTTTTAATCATTGGAGATTGATTCCCATTGCTTGAGTGGCTTGTCCCTCAAGATATTTCTGTATATATTTTCTGATATATTAATAAAAATGATGGCTGTAATATATTTCCTTTATTGACATATTCATATTTGCAGAGTTTCATGATTATGCTCATATGTTGTTGTAGCTCACTCTTTGAGCACTTTTTCAAGATACCGAAGGGAAGGAGATCTGAATAACCCTCCTAGGGTTATTTCTTTGAGCTCTACTTCTGGAAATATAATTTATGGTGTGTTGAATAAGGGATCTAAGTCCCCTTTCAGCTTGTTTTTACATTAGATTCCTTATACAGCGTCCTTGAGGACCATATTGCAGAGAATCCTGAAAAAGGGATATTACTGCATGAAACTTTCCCAAGTTCATAAATAATGAAGTCAATCATTCTCTTATGGAGGAAATTTCTGAAGAATATATTTAGAATATTTTTCATAGATTTAAATGGGATAATATATTGGGGCCTAATTAGCGACTAGTAGATTTTTTCTTTGAGTTTTTTTTATTTTTTAGGGGGAGATCTAATAAGAGTGGTTGAAGAATTCATACAATCAGGGAGAATGTATTATGCATTCATTTCTACCTTTATATCCCTAATTCAAATGAATCGTTCCCTATAAGAATTTTATAAATTCAAACCTATTTATTTATGTAAGAGTATATACAAATTCATTACTAAAATAGTTACTTCCATACATAATTCAATTCTGTTATAGAATACCTCAAAGGAGCAGTTTTCCTTTCTGGAAGGTAGGTGGATACCTGAGGCTATAAGGGTAGTGTTAGTTTCATTATTTTCATCCCGCCATTAGTGATAAAAAAATCCTCTTTTCATATCATTTTAGAGGTCCTAATCAGAAATTTTTAATCATTGCACTAGGTCATGCAAAAATTTAGTCACTCAAGGTAGCCCAAGTCCAAAAAACATCACTCTTCCTCAAACTTGATTACTTGCTTGTATAGTTTCATACATTTCTATCTATACACCATCCATAAAGTCAATATCATCATGTCATCACATCATTCATGTCATTATGAAGTTCAGTCCTTCGAGGTCTCATTAGGTATTTTTTTGTTTTTCGAAGGTCTCATTAGGTATTTTAGGGTTTCCAAGGACCAATAAAAATTCATTTCCAATGCATAATACCAACAATTAAAGGGTGATCCAATACCATCTCTTCACCATATGAAAATTATTTGTAAAAAAAATCTTGTTTTAGCATGCAATTTTGGTTTTAAGATGTAATTTTTAATTTTAACTATGTAATTTTATATCGTTAAAATATAATAATTCCATGCTTTCGAAGCTGATAACTCAAAGTTCCAACATGCCAAAGCATCAAGAATGTCAAATCCTAGTGTTATGAATGTCATCAGATGATCAATTTTCCAAAGAAAAAGTCAAAAGAAAAGGTGGAGATTCAAAGTTTAAAGTGAAATTGAAGAAAGAAAAAGTGGGCCCCAAGGCATAATTCATTCAAATGATGAGGTATAAATACCACCAAGGCATCACAAAGAAGATCATTTTTCATTTCATCCATAAATCTTGCACTCTCTTAGCTCAAAAAACCAATTTGCAGGGTGAAAATTTGAATTTTTGGGTGGCGCTACGTTTTTTGACCACGCATTGCACTTTTGAACAACAACACTACGTTTTTTGTTGAAGGGTGTTGCGCTTTTGGGGAAGGCATTGTGCTTTTGACCAGTTTGACCAATAAGCTCTGAAACCCTTCCAAAATTCCTCTAATCCTCCATCAAATTCTCTTATCATCGTTTATCAAATATGTAACACCATTTTATCACCTCCTTGCATTCTTAAATATCAATTTCATGGAGTTTTGGTTTTCATGAAAAATTAGTAGTTTGTCTAGTTGAAAACCCTAATCACATCTCCTCATTCCCAATTTGATGACCATAAACCTTTCATTCCATTCCTACATCACTTTAAACACTACCCTACCCCTACAACACTATATCCCTTTCCTTAAATCCATTTTCCCCTAAACCCTAAGTCCTAGTTATTTCAATTTTCCTAGGCACCCATACCTAAAACTTGTAATAAAATTATAATTTCTAATTCCCCGTGAATTTTAACCTCTATCAACTACCAAAGTTCAATAACCCCTTCCCCCATCTCCCTAATTTTTCCTAGACCTATCTGCACTCCCTAGACCTATCCCCACTCCCATTTCCTCATCCCTAGGGTTTCTAGACCAAAATACCATGGAGGAGGAAAACAAAGACTACATGGAGGAAGAAGAGATGGAAGAAAGAAGACCACACAAGGGATGAATAATCACAAGGTTTGAACCTACCCACACCAAAGAATTAATGGCCTCACCCACGACATTTACTTGCTTCAAACATGTGGACTCCTTTGATTTATGTGAATTGGTCCAGAACTACAAACCCTAATCAAGCAAAAAGACAAGGGTAAGTTGGATTTAATTTATGAATCCATGATAGCATAGCATACCATATTAGGTATCCATGAAGTAATTCTAAAGAAATTTTGAGGAAATTTGAAGAAAATTTGGGAAAATTTGGAAAACATTTCAAAAAGGCACATTTTACACATATATCTTGTTTTCTCACCTTTTTGTAGAAAATATTATGGCCAAATAAAAATGAATTTTGGGAAACTGGAAGAGAAAAGAAAATGAGATATCCATTCACATGTTCACAACCTATTTTTCTTCCTGTGAAAAATTATGTTTGTGACACATGTTTACAGAGAACATTGTGGCAAAAAAAATCAAATTTGAGAAACCAGAGGAGGTTTTTGTTAAAAAAATACTATGGAACAAAACCCTCTCTCAGTTTTTCAAAAAAACTCATTTTTATGGAGATATAGCTCCATCTTGGAGGCTAATGTTTCCCAAAAATTCAGAATTTTTGCATAGTTGCACTGTCAAAAGCGCAGTGCCTAGGGCACTGTACTTTTTCTAGGGACCTCCAATGACAAAAATAAAGTCACCATTGGGTTTAAAATACCCTCTACATCAAATTTTTACTTTTGTCACATCAAATTCAGACATTATGAAAGGGAGAAATGGCCAAAAACATCCAAAAGATCATGTTTTTTCCGTCTTTTTGAGCTTGGCTCTGCGCTTTTGACTAGTATAATGCAATTGACCCTTTAGATGGTCAAATAAAGTAATTTTTTAAAACCAAGGATAGTTTTGGAAACTTGACAAATATGATTCCCAATGAGCTATCCTGAGCTCAATTTGGACACTAGGAACCCCTTCAAAAATAGATCCGAAGTTGGTGCTGTGAGTTTTACCAATTTTCTGTGTTTCCTAAAATTTGCAAATTTTCTCATTTTTCTGAGTTTCACCTTGGAAAATGATGTTTTTACCAATGTAATTCAAGGATTTAAATGTAATAATAATGTTTTTAAGTTACCTAGGGGTAAATTCATTAGGTAAAAACTCATGACGAGATGTAATGAAGCAGTTTCCAAAAACTGAGGGATGAATCAGTTTGACCTCCCTACACTCTAGGTATGTAGTTCAGTTTTTGGTTGATTAACTCCTCAACTTAGGGATTCAACCGCTGAGGTTGGGAGAAGTTTTTTTATGTGTATATATATCATTTCTTGACTCATTTCATAGGATGGATATTGTTGGATGTTGTTGTATTGATCAAAGACTCTAGGGTATTCATTATTTGGAAGGAATTTAATGAAAGAGTTGCAACTATTTCTTTGGGATACCTGTGGTATGGAAATTTAACATTGATTATTCTTTTGTTTCATATGCATTAATTTTTTATACTCTTCATGATCCATTTCATTTCTTTTATATGTTGATTTTCAAGTTGATAAGTACAATACATCTTCTATGCTCTGTTTTGGGAAAATATTCATAGTTTGTCTCATTTCTTCAATTTTGAAAGAATTCATGCATTGTCTTTCTCTTTATAGCACATCATCTATCTGATCCATCCCATTCAAAAACCCTAAAGTGTTAGCCTTCCTACCTACCATCCCCGATTGAATGGACTGCAATCCTAGTCTTATTTGCCATGAACTAGCATCTTTGACCTAATTCACCCATATAGAAAACCAATTTAAACAAACAAACCATGGTACTCATACCTAGCCTAAGACCCTAATTCATCCAGCCCTCTTAGCTATGATTTTGTGGAGAGGGCCCTCTCCAGCTTGGTATGCATATCTACCAAGCTAAAATATTGGTCTGTGGTTACCTTTGTTTGGACTCTTTCTCAGCCTTAGAGATCTGGTGGAGTGATGTTAAGTCCCTATATTAATAGTGTAGCCCCTTATTATGTTAGTGTAGCCCCCCCTTATTGTTATTATTGTACCCATGTAACCCCCATATTGTTATTATTGTGCCCTTACATTATTATTGTTAGGTCGGCTAGGATTACATTGTGGCCCACTAGGATTATATTATGGCCCCATGGACTCCTATATATAGAAGGATTTTGTTCATTTGTATCATCCAAGAATTGTTCATTGCGAATGTATTTGGAGGTTGCCCCCTCGAAGTGGCTTATTTCTAAGGCGTGGATATCTCTTTTCTTCTATTTTTGGAGCTGGTTACACAACATTTGGTATCAGAGCTTTGGGATTCTAGGGTTTTGCTGCTTCAAACAGGTCATCGTGGCATTTTCGCTATAACGTTTTTTCTACGAAGCTTCAGAAGCTGAAATTTTTAGGGTGCGAAGCTGAAATCTTGAGGAAGTTTTTCTAAAAATTTCAGAGCTTGGTTAGTAATATTTTCGGAGATATGATCTGTGGAAGTTAGGTTTTTTTTTCAGGCTCCAAAACAGGTCATCGTGGAATTTGCGCTATAAAAAATTTTCTACGAAGGTTCAGAATCTGAAATTCATATGGTGCGAAGCTGAAATCCTGAGGAATTTCGTCAAAAAATTTCAGAGCTTGGTTCGCAATATTATTGGAGATATGATCTGTGGAAGGTAGTGCTTTTTCAGGCTCCTGAATTTCATCTCAAAGAGGTGATCGTGGGAAAATTTCAATAACTCTCTCTCTGGGCATCGGATTGGAGTGACGTAAAAATTGGTTGCAAGTACACAAACTTTAGTTTCTTGGATATCAATTTCAGAGACAAAGGACGAAAAAGTGACACGTGGCAAGTCGTACAAGTTCGCTCTACTGAACCAGTCCATAATTAGGTCATTGTGGAAGATTGGACACAACTTTGTCTTGGAGAATCAAAATTAGATCAGACTTGTGGAATTTGAAAGAAGCTTCAGAGGGCTACTACAGGCCTTAATTTTAGATATTGAAGATTTTCAATCACAGAGATAATACAATTTCAATATCGAGCTCCTCAAAAGTAAGAAAAAGGTGTGTATTGTTTTTACCGAATTGCATAAGCCTTGTTTGAAGAATCAAGTTGAATTGATTCCAAGGGAATATTGAAGAATTTTTGTCAGTAATGGATTTTATTATGCCTCCAAAAAATAATTCCATACCCATTAAGCCCTCAGAAAGCTATACTATGACGCATGAGGAGGAAGAATTGCAATATGATATATCAAAATTACGGTACCAAGTGCAACAAATTTCGATCTTACGAAGAGCAACCGAAGATGACATAGATGGTTTAAAAGCAAAAATGGAGGCTAAGTTGGATGGTTTGAAGGATAAAATAATAGCTAATATGGATGATAAATTAGTGGAAGATCACATCGAGCATCATCAACAAGTTCTCCAACTCTCAAAGGATAACCCAACTTTGGTGCAGAATCTAATGAAACAACAAGAAGATAAACATCACATCGAAAGAAGTTATGAAGTAGTCATAGAAACAAGCACTCAACAAGTACAATCAATTTCAGAGTATCTCAGCAAGTGGAAGAACTTTCCTGTAGAATATTTCACGTGGGAGGATGAGAATTTTATACAGAAGCATCAAGAAATAATCAAGCGTTGAGGACAACACTTGTTTGAAGGAGAGGGGCATGTTAAGTCCCTATATTAATAGTATAGCCCTTTATTATGTTAGTGTAGCCCCCCTTATTGTTATTATTGTACCCCTGTAACCCCCATATTGTTATTATTGTGCCCTTACATTATTATTGTTAGGTCTGCTAGGATTACATTGTGGCCCCACTAGGATTATATTGTGGCCCCATGGACTCCTATATATAGAAGGAGTTTTTTTTCATTTGTATCATCCAAGAATTTTTCATTTATGTAATGTATTGGAGGTTTCCCCCTCGAAGTGGCTTATTTCTAAGGCGTGGATATCTCTTTTCTTCTATTTTTGGAGCTGGTTACACAACAAGTGATAAAAAGTAGCAAAAGAAGGTGTTCATAGTCTAAAGACTTAAAAAATTAAATGTTATGGTGCTTAAAACATACATGTCAAAGGCATATAACAGGGTTACCTTGATCCACCTTAGAAGGTGCCTGGCTCACTTGGGATTTGAGGTGAGCTTCAGAAATTGGGTCATGTGTTGCATTACCTATGTTTCTTTTGTAGTTATCATTAATGGGTATAAATCTACCTTCTTTCATGTTAAGCATGTACTTTGTCATGGTTTCCTACTCTCACCTTTATTGTTTCTTATGGTTTCTGAAGGGTTGAGCATGTTTTCTCTAAAGAAAAAATGAGGGGTGACCTAAAGGGTTCTATGGTGGCTAATGATCTAGGAATAACACATCTATTTTTTGTATAGAATATTATTTTGTTCTTTCATGGGTCTAGATGAGATGTAGCATCAAATAAATCCGCTCTATCTCTATTTTAAAAGGTGACATGAATGTTGATCAACTTGTAAAAATATACCTTATGAGAGTTGGTTTATCCAAACATGAGTCTAAAAATTCTTAAAATCTATTTCCTTTTCTCTGAAATAATTTCGATCAAGGTATAAAATACCTGGGTTTTCACCTGAATCCCAATGATTAAAAAAATTTCAATTGGTTGCAGTTAATTGCAACTACAGAGAAGAGACTAAAGTTATGGAGTTTTATATGGATTTTAAGTGCAGGAAGGTTGGTGCTCATAATTTCTATTCTAGAAGCCATCCAAGTGTTATGGATGATGTTGACTTGGATTCCAAAAGGGATCTTGAATTGGGTTTGTAATATTTGTTATAGATTTCTATGGTTGGTTTTAAAATATGGTCAAGTCTCTCCCTAGGTAAAATGGGGAAAAATTCCTCCTCCTAATAAATAGGGAGCTTGGACCCTGAAAACATGTTTTCTTTTTCTAGGTCCTTTTAAGAAAAAGTAGGATGGTGGTTGTTGTCAAGAGATATCCTATGGATATAACTAATATTTAGGAACTATATTTCTCCTATTTATATTGGGGAATGGATGAGGCTCTTAAGAAATTCTAGGAAAAAAATTTATGTGATATGGAAGGTTGTATTATCCTCTTTCAGTGTGATCGAAAAAGGGTTGGCTGGAATATTGGTTCATGTGAGAAATTTATAATAGGGGTTGATCTGTGGGTAGGATGTGGTGAAAAATATTTACTTCCATAGTAGTTGGTGGATATTCTTAATGCTCAAGGGAAGTATACCCTCAACCAGGTGGCTGATCCAAAAATATAATCTATATGGGCACAAGTATGGGTTGATGATTTTCAATTGAATCTTAGAGAATAATGGTATGGTCATTAGTAGAATTACACAACTTCTCTCAACTATTCACATGTCATATTGAGGGACAGGGTTGCTACATTGAGTTCAGTTCACTCTCCTTTTGGAAAATACTCACAAAAGCTGGGATACTTATTTATCAATGTTGACAGAGATCTAGAAGGTCCAACCTGGTGGTAGAAGAAGTTATGGAAGTTACATTGTGTGGAAAAATCTAGACTTTCATTGTGGTTCATTTTAGAAAAAAAAAAATCCCTTGGGTGAAAAATTAAAAAATAGATGATTTTCTGGTCCAAGTCAGTGTACATTATGGAAGGTGCAGAGAAATGCATGGTACACATTTTTTCTAGTATGCCCCATCTATGTTGATGTTTTTAATATTGTATGTCAATTGTTATCCTTAAATTCTATGTGGCAGGGTACCTCTTGTAAATAACCTTGGAAGCTTTTGTGGGATCGAGCAGGCCCAAAAAAACTTACAAATCTACCTCATATCATAAATTGGGGCATTTTAATTTCTCAAAATAATATCATCTTCCAGGAAAATTCTTCAATCCATGAAAATATGACACCTCAAGTGTTATCCATTTATGAATCAATTTATGATGTTATATATTTCCACGGGCTAAGGAATATCATTCCTAATGAAGTGGAACACACTCCCCCCTAAAATTTTTTTTGACAGGGCTTCCCTAGCTAAGAGAAAGCACGAGGGGTGGGGGGTGTGTTATTTATATCATTAAAAATAATTTCTTTAAACTTTTTATTGGAATTGGAAGGGGTACAAATAACTATGTTGAATTATACAGTCATAATATTTTACTTCTTTTTGCTACCGAAAAGGGATGCATGCAACTTCAAATATTTTTGGATTCTATGGTTGTTATTAATTTATTTCACAAGGTCATTGTATGTCACATGAATAAATTGATCTCCATTCTAGATGATATTATGGAATTAAATCAAGGCTTCTACTAGACTTCATGTTATGAGATATATAGGCAGAGGAACTCCATTGTTAATGTCCTTTCCAAGGCGGGCTCGGAACGAAACCCAGGCTCTTGGAATATTATGGAATATGTAGGAGATACACACTGTGAGTATTGCCATAGGCCTTTTATAGAAGGTTCCCAACTAGATCTTCGATGTTATCTTGATGATTTATATGTTATAATGATTGTGGTTCTCTCATTATAACTTTCTAGATGGAAGTATCCTCTTTTTAACTTATTTATATTTTCTAGTATTTATATTACTATTCAGTGTTATGAGTAGGCCAGAAAATCTTGTTTCTTATGTTGTCTTCTTTGGAGGGATGGTTTTTTTGCATATTAAAAATTTAATTTTCCATTCTACTAATGAAAATTATGATTTTTCTTCAGAAAAAGAAAATAATAATAATAATAAAATAAAGATAAGCATTTTATCCTACCCTCCTCATAAAAAATAACCCTTATATTTTTAAAATAATGGTTATGAATCTATCCTCCCTAGAAATCCAAGATTCCTCTTCAACCTCACCATCCCAAGAATTTGATATTCCATATTTTGATTTGCCATAGCACACCTCTATTGAACTACGCAATTCCTCCTTTATGCCCTCAAACAACCACCCTCCGAAAAAAAATCAATCTAACTTGAAATGTTCCAGTGCCCCTTCCATGACTATTAATGAGGATATGGATCTAGACTCTCTCGACCCCCATGAAATTGCTAAATTTTGGAAAGGCAAGAACCTAAGCTCCCTCCGAAAGCACCAGGTCAAGGTCCTAGGTATAAACTATCTCAAATCTGGCCAATATTCTCCAAAATCATCACGAATTCAAGATGACATCAGAATGCTAGGAGCACAATCCCATCCAATGAAGGAGAATACAAAACCCCAAAAGGAAAAAAAATTGAAAAAAAGGTGAAAAGAATAATCAAAATATCTTGGAGGAATTGGGATGTATTTTGGTCAATTCAGGGAAAATCAAGTTTAACTTAAACACCTACTATGCCAGGAAAACAACTATGACATGAATATAATCTCTTGGAATATCAAATACCTTAATTAAAAAGGAAAACAAAGGCTCCTTAAGGGAAAATGGCACTTTTAACACCGTAATTCATCATGATTCAAGAAACCAAATATTAAAGCGACGTAATTAATAAAATAACTAGTAAATGGGGCATAGATTGTAATTCAACAACACTTTATGCCCAGGGCCATTCTAGCGACCTATGCATAATTTGGAATTTCTAGGAAGTCCCTATACTATTTTTTTTGTTACATTCAAAATCATCACTTTCCAATTCCAACTCATCAACTCCGTTGTGACATGATACCTATGAAATTTCTATGGATCACTCATACCAAAGGAGAAACCCATTTTACTCCACTCAATTTCCAGTACTAGTAATATTCCCTCCCCCTAACCCTGGATTATAGGTGGAGATTTCAATTTGATAAAATCCTTAGAAGAGAAGAAATGTTGTATAAGAATACTTGAAGTTTCTTCTAATCAGTTTTAGTAAAAATGGTGATATTTATCCTTGTTGATCTAGACACTACAAATGGAACCCTTACTAGAAACAATCAGAGAGGAGGGTCCCAACAAGTGGCCTCCAACTTGGATGATTTCCTAGTATTAGAATGAATCATAACCTGGGAAATTTCTTGCAAACCTCCATTCTCCCTAGTCATGGTTTTGATCACTAGCCTATATGCCTCAACATTCATATAAAAGCATGCCCCTAGAATAGATTTTTCCTCTAGAAAAGTTTTGGTTTTAGCATGAAGGCACAACAATGTACAAATTCCAAAAAAAAATCAAGTACATCAAATCATAGCTCAAAGAATAGAATAAATAAAAATTTGGCAACAATTTGATAGAAAAGAAAAGACAGGAAGAGAAAATGCAAAATTGACAACAATATGGCATCCTTCATTCTAGATAGGAGAAACTAATTAGAGAAGAGGATCCCACTCTTATCCATCTCGAGGAATGTCAAAAGAAAGAAGAACTGGTATGTAAACTAAAAACAAGGTTAAGATTTCTCAAATAAGGGGGGAAAACATGGAATTCTAGCACAAAACTATGTTGTAACATCACCACCATAATTTAATTTCTTCCCTTAAAAATTGAGAAAGACTCAAATTTCAGAAGTATAAGGATATAGCACAATATCTAAATTGATACTACCAATATCTTCTAACAGAACCCCTAACTAATAGACAATAAGTGATCCAACATATTATCAAGCATATCCCTTCGTTGATAACATGATAATAGAATAAGGCTCTTCTAAGGGAAATATCCTTAGAAGAAGTGGAAGCAACAATCAAAATGATGTCTTGTAACAAAGATACGGGCGTAGATTGATTCACAAGAGACTTCTTCCAAAATGAGTTTTTTATCATTAGACAAGATGTTTCCCAGGTGGTGGAAGAATCTAGGCAATTTAAACCCATTCTAAAAGCCTTGTATCCACCTTCCTTACCTTGGTGCCAAAGAAATGCAAGGTGGAGGATCCAAACGTATACAGTCCCATTGTATTAGGCATTGTCATAAATAAAGTTATTACCAAAATCTTAGCCAATTGGCTGAAACATCCCCTTCCATAGCTCATTTCATCGGAGCAAATAGGATATGTTGAAGGATGTATAACACTAGAAAAAATCATGCTTCCACATCAAACTATACACTCTTTGAATACTTATAAAACTTGACATGATTCTCAACTTATATCTCTCAAAATCATTCACCAAGCTCAATTAGAGGTACATCTTTAGCATTCTCAAGGCGTTTGGATTTGACCAAGAATGGATTAATAGATTTATATATAAAATTTCTTCGCCATCATCATAAATGTCTCCTAGACGAGCCCATTCAAATTCTCTTTAGTCATTCATCAAGGATATCTATTTTCTCCTTTAATATTCATATTAACAGAAGAAGGGTTGGGAAGAGCCCTCAAAGTGGTTGTAGCTAAGAATAAAATCAAGGGAATTTTATTATTTTGAATGGATCTCACACTAACTCGTCACAAATTTTTTATTACACCATGCACCTTGGCACCCCAACTATCCATGAGGAAAAGAGATTCACCTAATTTCTAGAAGAATTCTCCCAAGCTTCATGTATGGAAATCAATAAATAAAAGATCAAGTATTATTTCTTAATATTGTTTTTTCCATTTATAGACACATAGTAATAATCCTCGGGTTCGAAATAAGAAAAATCCCTTTGAAATACTTGGGCACTCAACTACCTAATAGCTCCCTCAAATGGAGATATGGGAAGAAAATTTAACCAAGCCTTACATATAAGATAGCAGGATGGGCATTCCACTCTCTCAATGTAGCAAGTCACCTATGACTTCTTAAAGTACATCTTTAATCCATCCCTGTTTATTTTTTCTCTACACTCATGGCTCTACCTTAAATTATAAATGAAATCTATCAACTACAATGCTATTTCCTCTAGGAAGGATATAGCCTAGAGAAAAAATGGTCCTTAGTTGCATAGTACAAACTCTATTTTCCAAAACTGAAAGGAGGATTAAGATTGCGAGACACCAGAACCAAATTAAAAGTCTTAGGAGATAAAACATGGTGGATATGGATCCAAGGTGGCTTAGATCCATCAAAATGCCTTCGGATTAAAAAAATATTCCCCTCACACCCCTCACTAGAATCTCATCCAAATACACCTCTAGTGTCTGGATGAAAAAGGAATGCACCTAATTTAGAAAAATTACTTTTAGTAAGTCAATGATGGGTGCATTGCTCCATTCAAGGAAAATTCATGGAAACAACTCCCCAAGTTTTGAGATCAAGAGTATGTAGAGAACCTTCACCTACAAATGAAAACTTGGGATCTAACAAAGGTAACTGACTATTGGAAAAGCCCCAACATAAACCAATAACAGAGGCAATGAATACCACATTAACAATGGAATCCCAAGCCAGAGGAGGAAATAATGAATTAGTTTTGGCAGAACCTCCAACAAATAATAATTCCAAATTCCTCTCTTCCAGATAAAATTTATGAGGGATACAGTCAAAAAGTGTCCTTCACCATCTGAAATTCCTACTCTTTGGAGGTATGAAATCCATAAATGCCAAGAGAACATGCCCATCTTAAAATTTGGAAAAGACAATTATGGCCAAAATATTCCTTCTTTCATTGGCTTCTTGTTCAAAATATAACCTTAACATGGGGCAATATTGAAAAGTGAAAAAATTGGAGAACTTTGAGGTGCCCTCTATGTCTCCTTAACTCTAATATTCTAGATCATCTATTCAATATTTGTACGTACTCCAACCTCCTTTGGCTTCATTTGGAATATTCCTTAATTTATCTAATCAAGAATCACTTACTATACCAAACACCATTACAAAGTGGAGGAACCATGTCTTATACAACCCCATTCTCAACTGAATCTATACCATATTTCTTGACTTCCTATTATGGGTGATATGTAAGGAATGTAACCATCAGATTTTCAAAAATAACGTTTTTCCTCTCAACTCTCTTCAGAGAATAATTCAATAGAACATCAAAGAAATTTATGATTTCTCTCCCCTAGACCCCTCAAGATTAGCAAGCACATGGTCATGAATCTAGGATCCTTAGTAGTTGGAACCTTTCTCCAACCCCCCCCCCCTTCCCCCTCCCCTTCGTATGACTCACACCCCAAACTATACCCACCTCATGGTTTCAACCTCCCCTCTCTTTTCATAAACTTAATTTTTATGGTGCTTCAAAAGGAAATCCTTGTCTCATTGGTTATGGATTAGCATCAGAAACCATATCGGATGTCCTCTCTTCATATGTATAAATTAATTGTAGATTCAAAACTTCTCATGTAATGTACTAAAACATAAGACTAAAATCTACTTTAGTGTTACGTCGAAGAAAATTCAGGATCAAGAACACATATTAACAAGAGGTATCATGGTTTAACACACATACACAAAGATTTATCTAAGGGTACTAAACTTCTCAAAATACCTTCCTATCTGTATTGCATTAATCAAATAAGTTGGATGTATACAATATGCTTGCTCAAGCTTGAGCACAATCTTCACAAGAATTTTCTATCTGCTACCTACCTCACTGACGTGGCCAACACTTAGGAAATTTTACTTGCCTCCAAGCTCCTATTTCCTTGCACTATTTTATGAGGAATTATCACCCTATTAATTATGGAAATTTCTCATTAAGAAATGTGCAATTACATTAGGCCCTTATTTGACTGCATGCACCACCTCTACAATTTGGACCATTATACAACTGAGAGTACATTTCCCTTGAACTCGAATCTCAACTGGGTAACTTGAATTTCATGCATTCATGAGTTAATTTAGTATGATGGATCAATTAACTAGTTAAACACCGAAGTTTCACCCTATTTCTAGAAGTCCCACTAATCCCTCCAATAGTTGGAGCTAGTTTAACTAACCTTAACTTGGTTTAACTGAATTAAATTGTTACAACTGAAATTAACTCAACCTAGGCTCCTAAAATTTAGGATTTATTGTACATAACTCAAGTTAGTCCCACAACTAAAATTAACTAAGCTAACTGAGTGATAATAACTCAACTAACTCATTCAAGTTGTCTTCTGATGTGGAGTTTAGATTTTCTCCTAATTTAATTCAAGGGAAAATTAAATTACAAATTTCTTGTTGCATTTTCAACACTCCCTCTCAGCAAGAAATGGATTATCAGATACCCCAATCCTTCCTCTATGGAACTTTATTTTTCCTCTTGACAAGCGCTTCCAAAAAATATATGCATCATGTTCCTCTGTAGAAATGTATTCCAACAACATGATCTGTCTATGAACACAATCTCGTGGAAGGTGGTGTTTGATATCAATGTGCTTGGATCGACCATGAAAAACTAGATTCTTAGAGAGTTTGATACAACTCTGAATGTCACAGTAAATCACAGTAGTATCCATCATTTGACCAAATAACCCAACAAGAATATTTCTCATTGAGATAGGTTCACAAGTTTCTTGACTGGAAGCCATGTACGGTACTTATTCTAAGCTCGGTACAACTGATCATTGCTTCCTATTGTACCAAAAAATTGTTGTTAACCCAACACTAAAAATACCTCATGGGTTTCTCTTCTGATTTGATGTATTTCCTACCCAATCTGCATCTATGAATCCTTGCATATTCACTCCATCTATCCATCTGTACCAAAGTCCACAATTAGTAGTTCCTTTGAGGTATCTAAACACATGTTTTTATGCCTTCCAATACAGCTTGTTTTACTTAACCATTCCTTGACTAAGTTAGTTAACTACATAACACATGTTTGGTCATGTGTTCCCAAATGTTGGAAATAATGAGAGGGGTGGTGAATCAGTATTTCTTTCAATCAGAGCATTAGTTAATCTTCAATTATTATCAGTGTTTGTACAATGATAGTAGCAAACAAGAGGAACACAAATGCGCACATTTTTTAAGGTGGAAACCCACTTCGGGACAAAAACCACCTAATGCTTTTCTAATAATTCTTTAATATTCAACTCTAATTGAAAAAAAAGCTCCAACTTCCAAGAATCTAGAAAAGAATTCTTCTCCAGCTCCCACTGGATGGATGCTCCAACGCCTGAGATTCTTCAGTAGTCAAATAAACTGCTACCCCAACACCCAATGAGCTACAACTCACCCTAGCACCACCCTACCACCTTGTAGAAGAATAAAAGAAGAATGGACTCCCGTACTAGGGAAAATGGTCCACTTTACAATGATATAGAATAACGTACAAGAAGAAGATACACTATGACATAACCCCACATATGAAAAAACCACCTAATGATGATCCTAGACCACCCGACACCGCTTCTTCAACTCTTGGTAGATAGACACTAGTACAATTTGTACAATAATGTATTTACAATGACTTAGTACAATGATACCTCTATAATGATTCTATGCAGTGCTTCCCACTTGAAGACTTCATGTGATGAAATTATTTCTGTTGTTATTTACCTTGGTTGCTGCTCTTGTCATGCTACCCTTTGCTGCACCTTGCTTTGCTTTTCTTCCCTAGAAATTCTGGTCCTTTGCAGCCCTTGACAACACATGATCTAGCTTTTTCATTGCCTTCTAGGAGCTCGATATTGAATCTGGTGTATATCTATTATTTCAAATCCCCAATATTTGATTTTCAATAATGTAGTATTCCTATGAGTCATTTTTCCAATTCCATAGGTTCGACCCAATTTGGATTCTTCAAGAGAGTGTTACACCCAATCTCTCACAATGCCCTAATTTTGGACTATTTCAGCAGAGAAAACTTGTACAATGTGCCACGTGTCACTGTTTCTTCATTTAGCTCTAAAGTTGATAAATAAAAAACTACAAACTGTTCACTATCTAACGCTTTTTACAGAATCTCAATCTGATACTCAGAGAGAGAGTTATGATGATTTTCCCAAGGTCACTTCTTTCAGATGAATTTCAGGAGCCTGCAAAAACACTAAATTCCACAGATCATATCTCCGAAAATATTGGACACCTTGATCTGAAATTTTCATATAAGCTTCCTCGGGATTTTAGCTTCACTGCATAAAAATTTCAGCTTCTAACCCTTCGTAGAAACAATGTTAGAGTGAAAATTCCACAATGACATGTTTCATATGGCAAAATCCCTTACATGAGGAGGATATGAGGATCAAAATTTATATAAATGCTTAGGTTGAGAGGGGCTTCAACAAGTGAACGTGGGAGGGATTTTAAGAGCTTAAAAAATATTAATTATTACTTTTAAATGACCCATGCCACAACCCCATGGGGTTTTAGCCCACTAATTGGGGGTACAAAATTCAAACATGAATATCTCTCAAACCGTGAAGAATCACATGGCGTGCCATATATCAACGGAAACATCTTGACAAGTAGAAACTATAAAAATCATTATTTACCCAGAATATATTAATTTTTTAGGTAAAAATTCCCATGCAATATTGGGTTAGCCCCCTGGTGCTACTTGGGTTGACATGAATGACAACCACTGATCAAAACCAAATACATAAGTGAACCCACAAGTTGTCTGTAAATAGTGGCCTCCATGTCCTCACCGAAAGTTGCATCCACCTTCCTCCAACTTCTTGCTAGAGGAGTGTCCATGGGTTTTATACTCTCCATGTGGAACTTCTTCAATATCCCATTAGCATACTTTCCATGAGATAAAAATAGTTCCCCATCTCCTTCACATACTTACAAACTGAAGAAATAATGCATGAGTCCCATTTCCTTCATCTCAAATTCTCTTACAAGATATTGTTTGCAATATTTGATAAAATTCTCATCACCTATAAAAATAAAATCATCGACACATATATACTATAATCAACAATTTACCTTATACAACAATATGGTAAAGTTTTGCATCTGCTTCACTTTTGGTGAAGTCCAACCTGGTGAGATAGTTTTCGATCCTGGTGTACCAAACATGAGGTCCTTGTTTCAATCCATACAATTCTCACTTGAGTATTCACACATGAGACTCTCCGTCGAAGGTCTCAAATCCTTTTGGTTTTTCAATGTACACCTCATCCTCAATCACTCCATTGAGAAATTTTTTCCTGACTATAATATTCCAAAATGGAAATAGCAGCAATACAAGACATAATAATGTAAAACACAACAATTCTGAACATTTCATAAGACGGATCAATATGTAGCCATCATTTTATTCATATATCAGTAGCAATATATAAAAATATCTTGAGGTTCAAGCCACTCAAGCAATAAGAACAAGTCTCCAATGATGATATCGATAAGCACATGAGTTGTTGCTACTGCATAGAATATGGGAAAGATGTGAAAACACTATCTATATCAGTGTAGTTGTTGCTGTAAACATACATAAATGGAATATGGCTGATATATAAAAAATAAATTCTTGAAAAAAAAGATGTGGGCTCTAATACATGATTTCTAGCCAACCCGAGAAAGATTGCTAGAAATACCAAGAAATATACAATGTGACAAATAACCCTGGGGTTAATATTTCACTGCAAACTAGAATTGAATAGAATGAGGCTATGACAGATATGAAATGATAATTCCATCCTCCAATGGTATTTCTCAATAGAAGGTTGATCCCTCTATTCAGAAATAAACCCTCTTGATGAGCTCAATGAACACTCCCAGCAACTGCCTCTAAAAATAATGCAGATCTGCTTGGTAACTTCACTGTGAGGGATGATAGATGGTTGGCCTGATGCAAAAAATGTAGAAATATTCCTAGGAGCCCTCCTTGTTGATCCTCCAATGGATGGCCTACCTCTCCACTGAAAAACAAGCCCAGAATTGGCTCTATGTGATCCTCCTTTATTGCACCCTGCAACACAACCCAACTCTAAACATAAAATATGATGTAACTGAAGGAGGTAGCTTAGCTAAAATTCCAAAATGAGTAAATTCAGCACAAATAACCTCTCCTTCGTTGACTATGAGTTAGGGATTATTGATCAGGAATACCCTTGTGCTAAACAACACAACAAACCCCGCTAAACAGCAAAAGCATTCCAAGTCTAAACAAACCAATATCAAAATGATAATCTAAAACATGAAAAAAAATGGTTGCCATCCCCTCCATATATACTATGTGAGCCTTCTCATATTGGTTCCCATCCATACTTTCCACTAAGCTCATGTAATTTCTCCTCCACTAAAATTGCGATGTCTCATCATAAATGCCACTCCTCCATGACAAAGATGTTGATTTGGTCAAAGTTGACCTATTCAACATATATCCCCTCCAATTCACACCCAAAGTTACTTAATCCAGTTACTTATTCTTCCTCCTTTCACATTAGGAGTGTTATTTTTCCTTCTAGGGAGATTTATGGGCCTCCCTACTCACTTATTCACCTACCTAGTGAGGAAACAAACTATAATATTCCATTTAGCTGAAGGCTAAATTTTTGGAATATTACAGTCCTCCCCTCCAAAATGTTTCTTGTCCTAAATCAACTATAAAGGTGGAGAAAAACTCCTCCCCTCCTCCTCTCTTGGCCTCCTCTTCAATAGTTCCCACCACTGCTCAAAAAAATAATTTGAAATAAAATTTCCCTCCAATGGTTCCTCCCATGTATGCAACCCCACATGGCTCACATCATGAGAAAGTGGAATGCTATCCAATAGCCTCCTCAAGGTAGGAGTGATGAAAAACATATGGGATCTCATTCCTAATGAGAAACTCCCATACCCATGCTATCATCCAAATGAAATGAGCCATTCTAGGTAGCTCATCAAAGAAATCCTCAACCCCCGGGTCATGCAATGTATTGGGGTTGTATGGAGAGATTATATTTTTACACCCATGTTGTTTCTCTCTCCATTTATGATATGTGTGGGGTTGTTGCTGATATTTGGTTAAAATTTTATGGTCTCCAATAATGTCCCAAGTTACCCCATCAATCAAAACATCCATGAAGTGCCCCTCCCAAGAACTCAAGTTCTCCAAATGGCTCCTCCCACTTGAAGACAAGAGATGTAGTGTGCAATGATGTTCTGCCCATTGTTTCTGCTAAAACATGCAACGTATGAAGTATGGAGAATCATACTCCCAATGGGCACCTCCAACTCTTGTGTCATCCTCCCAACAAAGCTTCCCATAATAACAAGAATAACATCATTGTATGGAAGCAAAAGAAAATAAAAAAACGTTGTCATATGATAATCAGGAGGTGGATCATAGTTCCACTTGTGGAACTAGCGGAGTGCATCCCTTTCCTACCTCAGAACAAGGTATAACAAGTGTCTTTTTAGCCACTTGTTTTCTTCCACAATCATCCTACAAGATGGGATCATATAAGTAAAATTCAGTTCCAATGGTGCACACCAAGAATCATGTGGCATCTCCCACAACCCACCAATATAATCACCAACATCAATGTTGAAAATGGCCTCAAGCACATCATAATACAATATGAAAGAAGGAATTATCCTCCTTGGTACAACATTCTTCTCACAAAAAGTAAAGAAGTACAAATCATCATGCATAATTGTACATCCTCTACTATGTAGTTTGGTCATTGAACTAAAATGGCTCAATTGAAAGCTCTCCCTCACCCTCCATGAGTAGGGAAGTGGTTGTGTCAACCTTTCCTTCATCATATAGGCTATGCATCTCTCCATATGATGATATACATATTTTTGGATGCCCTCCCAAGTGAACTCCTCCATCAAGGAATGATATGCATCAAGGTGCATGGAAAGAAAGTCCACAAGTGTTGCATGTAATGGCTTCTCCATGAGCACATAAGCTCTATTCAAGAAGACTCTACCATGATAATATATGACCCCATCATTAACCATGTATCTATCATCTCCCTCCAGGTAATCAATAATTATGCAAGCACCAAGATCCTTGGAGTACTCTACCAAAAGTTGAGATCTCCTATATGGATCAATCCTCCTAAGAGACGGTGCTGAAGATCTGAAATGTGAAGCTCCCCACATGCTACTATATTTTCCTTTGGCATCCCTCATGCCAAAGTAATCCTCCAAAGTGCTGTCATGCCCATCATGCAACTACTCATGCTCAAGTAGAAGTGGTGACCTTTGTAAGTTGGTCTCCCATGAGAAACTACCATCTAGAAAGAACCACCTAATCTTGGCTAATGTAAGCATGAGCGGCCTCCATCTTCTCCAACATGTGGAGGATTCCTTCCTCAAGGTAAGTACCCTCTATTTCTCCAAATACATGGAGTGGTCTCCTTGCACCAAGGTGGTGACATCCTCCATCACTATAGCAACTTGTGTCAGTGAAGAATATGTAGTGACAGTGGGTAATGATGAAACTGGGATAATTTCTCCCTCCTCCTTGAGTCTATCCCAGACTCTCTACACTGTACTAGACCCCTCCAAAGTATCCACCCCTCTTGGATCTAAGAGTAGTGAACCAAATGGTAAGATGTCTCTCACCAAATCTAGATTTGGTGGACTTCTAGGTGGAATGCCCCCATGTAGTGAGATATCAAGATCTAAAGTAGACTATATATATGAGTGGACTGATTAGTCCCTCCTTTCACTGCACAATACAGCCCTCTTCTTCTATGCAGAAACCTCCTGAAATAAATAAGGATGAATGCTCATCATCCCTTTATGTTTATCCTTCTTTCCTTCTTCTCCTCCCATCTCACAATCCACAAAAACTGATACATGATGGTCTTGAATTATGCTTTGGTACCCACAAGTTATATCATCTAGAACTCCTTGAAAAGACACAAGGGCTCCTTTAATGGAAGAAATGGCTCCCTTTCCACCTCCATGTGGTGATGGACCTTTTCCTGATGGTACAGCACTGTTAACTCTTCTTTTCTCATCCTCTTCATCAATATTTGAGAATTCCCCATCATCAATGAGAGACCCTAGATCTTGGTCTTCCCTTGAAGGAGGAATCTCCATGTCTTCATCTATAGAAGAGGGCTCTTCAAGAAGTGGGGATATTTCCCTTGGAAAGATATTATGCATGTTTTTATCCCCTTCAATATGGAGTGGAGTCGGTAAAATAGATCGCTCCAACTCATGCAAAGGTTTTGAGTTTTTGGTTTCAACAAAAGATGTTTTACAATGTTTAATATCAAATATTTTCACTAAATTCCTAGTGAAACCTGCATAAGTATTTACATTTGTATGAAGAAATGAAGAAAAAATATAAGAACACCAATCATGGGCCATACCTTTAAGGTGTCGTGCTAATACTCTAATGGCCTCCTTTTCTGAGACTTGGTGTAGCTAAAAATAGGAATCTAGCTCCTTAACCCAAGCCTTGGCTGTGCACTTTGTTGATCCATCAAAGTTAGATAGAAAGATTCTACCTCTCTCACTTCTATTATGGTTGCTCGATCTTCTTTCTTCTTTGAGTTGGAAAAACCCTTGGAAGTCCAAGTTATCTTTGAATCTCCAAGAATGAGACTCATACTCCTAAAGATAGTCACTCAAGCTCTCCTCCTTGGGTGCATCTTCTTCCTCCATTTCCCTTGCAGTGAATGTGGGAAATAAACTATGTTCTAGATCTGGATGTGTGGCTGAATTTGCACACCCATCATGTGAATATATAGGGCTTGATTTCCTTTCAAACCCTCTTGTAAATTTTCTACACCTCTCCCATTTCATCTCCTCAATGTCTCCCTTGATATTTTTGACAGTTTGGAAAAGAAGTTGGGAGATCCTTTCTTCCTTCATTTCTCCAAATAATGGAGTCATGCCTTTTTTTCTTCTGTATAACTTCTCCTTTCCGTGATAATATTATCTTCCTAATGGCATAATGGCTTGAATGCACAGGCTGAGCCAAGATTATGCTCTGATACCACTGTAATATTCCAAAATGGAAATAGCAACAATACAAGACATAATAATGTAAAACATAGCAATTAAAAAAATGTCATAAGAGGGATCAATATGAAGCCATCATTTTATTCATATATCAGCAACAATATACAAAAATATCTTGAGGGTCAAGCCACTCAAGAAATAAGAACAAGTCTCCAATGATCATATCAATAAGCACATGAGTTGCTACTACTGCATAGAATGTAGGAAAGAAGTGAAAACACTATCTATATCAGAGTATTTTTTGTTTTAAACATACATAAATGGAATATGGCTGATAGATAAAAAATAAATTCTCATAAAAAAAGATGTGGGCTCTAATACATGATTTCTAGCCAACCCGGGAAATATTTCTAGAAATACCAAGAAATATACAATGTGACAAATAACCCTGGAGTTAATATGTAAATAAAAACTGGAAATAATTAGAATTAGCCTATGACAAATATGAAATGATAGTTTCCTCCACCAATGGTATTCATCAATAGAAGGATGATCCCTCTATTCAGAAATAGACCCTCCTAGTGAGCTCAATGAACCCTCACAAAAAACAAGACTTATGCAATTCGGGAGCTCTTGAGAAATAACTCGGACGCGATGGCCTCTAGGGTTTATCAGGCTTCAAGCTCCCGTGCCGCCGACCTGAGCTGCCTCTGCGCGGATCGATCAAGCAGCTTTGGACTGATGGCTTCTTCCTTCGTTGCAGAACAGCATGCATTCCATGCCGCTCTAGATAGCAGAGTAGACAGAACTCGGCCCCCTGCTATGGTGTCTCACTTCTGCCGCCCCTTTCAGATAAAAGAGGCCAGGCCTAAGGATGGAACTGATAAGAACAATACATCTTCTCCTCAGGCTGCGGCTCCTGGGAAGAAAGATTATGCTCTGAAAAATGGCTCTTTCCCTTTCAATCCGCTTCAGCCTTCCCTGAACTGCCGATTCTCTGTCCTTCGTTTTCAGAACTCCCGGAGATACCTGGATCTGCCTGAAGCGCGCCCCGGGGAGCTCTTTTGGGTGGAAAAAGCAGATCACCAGAGTACCTGTTGCCTCTCGTCTCAGATTTGCAGAGGAAAGCAGAAGTCTGATCTCTCTGCCTCGTTTCAGATCCAGATCTTACTCCTTTCCGGCAAAACTCTGCTACAATGGGTGAGCTCTTCGGATCTAGTGCAGGACCTCAAGAAAATCCTGCAATATAAGCTGGGGATTCCCTCTGCATCTCAACGACTTCTCCACGAAGGTAAACAACTTGAAGATCTTTACCCCCTTTCTTTTTACGGCATTAAGAGAAATGCTTCTATCATTTTTACCCTTCGTTTGCGAGGGGGAGCTGTTGGACAGTCATCCACAGCCGCAGGTTTTTCATACAAAGATGCCGTCCATGCTCAGATACCCAAGAAAACAGATCCACCAGCTCAGGCTCCAAAACCTTTTTTGGTGGACAAACTGGAGGAAACCCCCACCGTTGAAATAAAGCATCCAACGTTGGATGAGCAAATACAACAGTTTGCAGAGCATGCCATCATTTGCAGGTTTAATGGGCTATGGCCACGCACAGCAGACCTCTACCAATGGATTCACTCCAACTGGACAAACAACTGCAAGGTTCTACTCTGCTCAAAAGGTTTTTTCATTGTAGTGTTTGCTTTCAGTGAGGACTACCAAAAAGCATTAACTGACGGCCCAAGGTGTTGGGGCTCAGCAGGGTTATTCCTCACCCCCTGGTTCCCTGATTTTGACCCTTCTACAGCAGTCATCACCAAGATCCCCATCTGGGTCAGACTTCCTAATCTCCCGGCACATCTATGGCACTTTGCTGTATTTCAAGGGATCGGCAATACTCTAGGCTGCTTTCTGGCTTCAGACCCCTCTAGAGGGGAAAAGGGCATATACACCTACGCCAGAATCGGTGCAGAAATAGACATGAGCAAAGGTCTACCTGATCAAATTAACCTCAAAATTGGAGACTTCCATTGGACTCAAACCCTAGATTACGAGAACACTGCCTTCCAATGCCGGAATTTCCATCTCACAGGGCACCTTCAGAGCTCTTGTCCCTCAATGCCCACCCAAAAGAAGAAAGCCAATCTTAAGCCGAAATCCAAAAGCTGGAAACCTCATGATCCTCCCCCCATGGATGATTCTGATTTCAGCTCAGATGAAGAGGAAGGGGGTGCGAAAGGAATGGACGCAAAGCCGGCACAGGATCCGCCTTCAGCTTGTCCTGAGGATTCTAATGCTCCACCAAACTCACAGAAAATAGCTCATGAGTCCTCTCCCTCGGATTCAGACAAGGAGACCTCTCCGTCAGCCCCGCTCAGTCTACAAATCATGCCAGCTCAGCAAAATCAGCTTGGCTGGGTCAAAGTTGGTAAAAAGAAAGGAAAAAAATACCGAATAGCTGATTCTACCCACGCTGGGTAGACTCCCCTGTTCAGCTCTTGTTTCTCTGTTCTGTTACTTCTTGCTTAGCACTGCTCTCTTTTGTTCTCACTTAGGGGCCGAGGTGGATAGTTCGTCCTTTCCAGCTGCCCATTTTCTTGCTTCTCTTGGATGTAATTTCATATTGTACCATATGCTCTCTTAATAGAATTAGTTTTACGGAGAAAAAAAAAAAATGAACCCTCACAGCAACTGCCTCTAAAAATAACATAGATATTTTTTGTAACTATGTTGTGAGGGATGATATATGGTTGTCCTGATGGAAAAAATGTAGAAATATGCCTAGGATCCCTCCTTTCTAATCCTCAAATGGATAGGCTACCTCTCCACTTAAAAACAAGCCCATAATTGGCTCTATGTGATCCTCCTTTGCTGCACCTTGCAACACAACCTAACTCTAAAGACAAAGTGCGTTGTATCTGAAGGAGGTAGTTTAGCCAAAATGATGGAATAAGGAAATGTAGCCCAAAGAAACTCTCCTTCCTGGAGGATGAGGTATGGATTCCCGATCAGGAACACACTTGTGCTAAATAGCATAACAAACCCTACTAAATAGAAATAGGATGCCAAGTCTAAATAGACCAATATCAAAATGATAATCTAAAATATGAATAACAATGGCTGCTATCCCCTCCATATATATTATGTGAGCCTTCTCACATTGGGTCCCATCCATACTTGCCACGAAGCTGATGCAAGTTGTCCTCCACTATAACTGCTTTGTCTCATCATAAATGCCACTCCTCCATGACAACGTTGTTGATTTGGTCAAAGTTGACCTTTTCAACATGTATCCCCTCCAATTCACAAAAAAAGGTACTTAATCTAGCCACTTATTCTTCCTCCTTTCACATTAGGACTATTATTTTTCCTTCTAAGGAGATTTATGGGCCTCCCCACCCACTTATTCACCTACCTACTGATGAAACAAACTATAATATTCCATTTAGCTGAAGGCTAAATTTTTGGAATATTACACTGACATCCATCTAGTGGATCTTCTATCCCATCTGCATTTCAAGTGCTAAAATTGATCTGATAGAAGAATACATTATTACTGAAGTACAGTTCTCCTCATTTTCGATTCCCTCCACCTGAGAGAACCCCTTAGACACAAATATGGCTTTGTGTTTCTCAATGCTTTTGTATGATTCTCTCTTTGCCTTGTAGATCCATATCAAACCTACCACCGACTTGTTCTCTTGTCTTGATACCACTTCCCAAACATTTTTTGTGACAATGGAATCATATTCCTATACCATGGCATTAACCCACACTGATTTCTTCATTTCTTCCTTGAAAGAGGATGGTTTTGTCTCTATTATCTCACTCATCAAATCATGTATCCTGTGTACCAATCTAGTGACCTCCTCTTCATGGGATGTCATGTGGGTTTTCCTACATTATCTCTAGCATCATGCAATAATTTTTCAGCTTCCCTGTTGTGCTTACTTCTTTCTATAGATGTCTTTCCATGACTTGGTGTCTCCACTCTTTTCTCCTCTTCTTATGGTTTCTCCACAACACCTTTATGTTCTTCATTTATATCCAAAAGCTCCTCATCTGAATGAAAATGAATTTCCCTCTCAAGGGAGCACCTTATTTCCTTCTCCTCATCGAATTTCACATCTCTACAAACAACTGTCATCTTGAAAGATAGCAGATACACCTGATAGTTGTGAGGTGTATCATTTTTCTCCACAAATATTCCCATCTCTATTGTTGGCTCTAGTTTTTTCCTTGATTCCATGGAAACATGATAGTAAACTGATGAACCAAAGATCCTTAAGTGTGAAACATCAATTTTCTTCCATGAAAAGGCTTCTTTTGGTGTACTCGTCAAGAGAATCTGATCAAGAATCTTGTTCTACACATACACCGTTATATACCATGCTTTGGGACACAAGTGTAGTGGTAGGCCTTGATCATGCAACATTGATCGTGAAACTCCCACAATAATTTTGCTCTTTCTCTCAACCACCCCATTGTATTGTGATATATGGGGTGTTGGATGATGTCAACTATCGTTGAATTCCTCCCTTTTCACAAAATTTTTAAACTCATTCGACACATATTCATGACAATTATTGCTCCTGAGAGCCTTCATTTTCATGCCAGTTTCTTTCTCAACAAGTTATTTAAATTTAAAAAAATTGGATAATGTCTGGTATTTCTTATTCATGAATAAAATCCAGCACTTAAGTGATAAGCATCTTCAAATATAATGTAATGCATGTACTTGTTGATGGAGGTTGTCAAGAAAGGTCCACATACATATTAGTCGATCCTTTCAAGGATTGCATGTGCCCTGCTATCCCAATCAGTAAAGGTGGATTTTGTGTATTTCCCCAAGATACACCCTTTGCATGTATTCTTCCACTCTGGTGCTATGTTGGGGTTTTAGTGTGGTGATATGTTGCATGATCTACAAATTTCGATGATGCAAATGTCCAAGCATTCTATTCCATAATTCACTAACATCTCAACTATGAAACGTCTCCACATTTGTGCTCAAAGAAGCACATTATGCCACATCCAACATGTAGAGGTTCTTCCCCTGAACCTCAATCTACTTTTCTTTTCCTGTCGCGATGTGCCTTTGAATTTCCTCTCCCTTTTTTAATATCACATCGTAGCCACAATATTCCAACACTGAAAGGGAAACCAAGTTCTTCTCTAGAAACAAAGCAAACATCACATCCTTGAGCTTGAGAGGGGAGCCAGAATCCCTATGAAAATTAACTGTATCGATATTGGTCACTCTATAACTCCCATAATATACCATATTGATGTGCATCTGGATGTCTTTCTCCTCCAAGTCACTGAAAAATTCTCGATTTCCTGTCATATGGAATGAGGCACCAATATCTAGATACCATAGACTACCCATCATTGTGCTTTCCATGCATGCAATGAGGGTCAAATCAATCTCTAATTGTGAAGACATAGCTTCACCTACCTCTCCTCTTGAGGGATTCTTGTCCTCCTTCTTAAGTGGTCGCTTCGTTGCAAAGTGTCCCAACTCATGACAGTGAAAGCACTTTATTACTGAAAAGTATTTATTCTTGTCCCCTTGACCAAAATATCCTTTGGATTGAGATTTATTCCCTCTCTCTTTCTTTTCATTTCCAAGCAAGGCACAATTCTCCTCATCCTCAACCTTGGATGAGGTCTTCTCTCTGTTACTCTGCCTTATTTCTTTCTGCACTAGGTCAGACCATAATTGCTCCTAACTTGGTAGTTTCTCTCTACCATTTACTAAATATTGATAACTATTCCATCTCTTGGGAAGTCCTAAAAGAGTTATAGCTACCATATATTATTCAGGGATAGTAACATTTACCCCACCAAGTTCATCATGACAGTATGTAAACTTGCTTAGGTACTGCGGAATTTATTCATTCTTTTGCATATTGATACTTCAAAGCCTTTCCTTCAGTGTCAACTTCATGTGGTCACTATTGTTCTGAAACAAATCTGTCAATTTTTTCCACCTCTCTAATGGATTCTCTTTCCCATGGATATTTGAGACAATACAATCTCGAACTCCCTCCAATATGATTCTCCTCGCTTTAGCCACATCCCTATTCCACTGAGAGAGGTTACATGAATCATATGTTTGGGGTTTCACTACATCTATATTGTTGTATTGTAGCAACCCATTGTAATCCAAGGTTGCCTCCATGTGGATCTTCGATGCCACAAAATTTATGGTTCCTTCCAAAGCATACTCGTGCCTGAGTCTATTGAAAGCCATTTTATTAGTCCTGGAGGAAACCTACAACACTAATCTTGAAATTCGAACCTCATGCAATGAGAAGTTTGAATTATTTTCTCTACTATGCATCTAGCTTTGATACCATCTAGAAATTAATTATAGATTCAAAGATTCTCATGTAATGTACTAAAACATAATACTCAAACCTACTCTATTGTTCTACATATTCAAATTCATGATCGAAAACACATATCAGAAACATGCATCATGATTCAACACAAATACATAGAGATTTATCTAGGGAAAAGAAGCGGCTCAAAACCCCTTCCTATATGTATTGAATTAATAAAATAATCTAGACTAATACAATATGCTTTCTCAAGCTTGAGCAAAATCTACACAAGTATCTTCTATCATATACCTAACTGATTGAATTTGGCCAACAAAGCCAATTTTCCTAGCCTCCAAGGTCCTATTTCCTTGTGTTTTTGTATGAGGAATTACCCCCCTATTAATTATGGAAACATCTCATTGATAATTGTGCAATTCCATTCGGCCCTTCTTTGACTACATGCACCACCTGTACAATTTGGAAAATTCTACAATTGATAGCACACTACCCTTGAACTCCAATCTAAACTGGGTAACTATAATTTCATGTTAGCATGAGTTAATTTAGGTTGATTGATCAGTTAAATGGTTAAGCACTGAAGGTGCACCCCACTACTATATCTCCCACTAGTTCCTCCAACATTTGGAACAAGTTTCATTGACATTAACTCAATTTAAATTAATTAAATTGTTACAACTAAAATTAACTCAACCTAGGATTGTAAAATTTAGGAATAAATGTACACAACTCAAGTTAGGAAGAACAATCGAATAAAATAAGCTAAATGAGTAATAATAACTCAGTTAACTGATTCAAGTTATATTGTGATGTGGAATTTTTATTTTCTCCTAATTTAATTCAAGGGAAAATTAAATTAGGGATTTCTTATTGCATTTTCAACATCATATAGTCTAGCACATTTTCCATCACTAGTAATAATGTCATCGAAATCACTTCTCTCATTGAAGTACTAAACATTGCACAAAAAAATGTTTCTCTAAGCTCTTTTTGGTTGGAGACTCTCAACTAATAATAAAAATTCTTTGCAAACTGCAAATGGTACGCCTAAAAAGTCTCAAAAAGTTGGTTGTTGGAAGGCTTAATACACCAGATCTCCTCTGAACTTCTTAACATACTTGTCATCATTCCCAACCATATCTGGAACTTGTGGAACACTATTGTAGAAAAAATCGCAAACAATGGTTGTGTAAACTCTTCACCTATAATATCTTCCACCTAACATCTCCTAGTGGACTCTCCTCTCAAAAAGGAATGTTAGCAACATATTCTAAAGGATATACAGTCTCTGAATTCGGAACTTCACATGCAAGAGCGTGAGGAGAGGGCTGACATCGTCCCACCTAGAAATTTTACTGGGGGACATGGCAGCGTACACCCTTACCTGTTCATTAAAGCATATCAACTTCAACATGGTCAATGAGGTAATTATGTGTTCTGACACCATGCAACTCAAATACCACTATCAACCTCTAGACCCATATAAAATTCACTTCACTTGGAAAATTATCTTAATTTCTCATTGACTCATGATATTGATCAAAATGTAGCACCATCGAGTATAGCATTCAATCCCACAGTCCTGGTAATTCATATCTCCATTAGCACTAGAAACCTTGGAGAGAAGGATATTAGGTGAGACAGGGAGATTCCCATAGGTAATTAGGGTGCTTTATTCTTTCTGTCCTCCCCTAAACAAGGAAGCCTGGCTCTATAGGGATAGATTATACTTTCTGATTCTTATGAGAAATGCATGCAATGCTCCATTTCTCCTAGCTTTCAAGGTGAAATTCAAGGAAGGGAATGTTAGCTCGTCAACGAACTTTACTCCACAAAGCTAGCACTTTTCCTCTTTAACTATGGATGGCAAATCAACTCCCTCTGTAACAATATTTATTGTATAGTGGCCTATCCTAAATACTAGACCCAACCTAAGCCTTCCACAATGGTGAAAAGGTATTCCAACAGCTCGGAAAATTTTCTCTTGGGTAAGTCAACCTTTTGCTCCTCCTGGTTTTTTTTCGCAACTTCTTTTATTAGTTTCTTTCCTTGACCTTCACTCCTAACAGCAGCTTGGCCTCCTATTCTTATTTTTTGGATGTTAATCCCTTGCACTTCTATGGATACATCTCCCTCTTGTGGCTCTTCGCTCCTCACGACACTTTTTCTTATTGGTTCTTTCCACTACTAGCACCCTCCTAGCCAATCTAGCTGATGTTTGATCACTTACCTTTGTTAAAGGTGTGAGTCTGGCTTTCTTTATTGCTACCACCTTTATTCTTGTACATCTATGTCTCTTCCCTGACACATCGCTATATGTTCCTTCGCCTTTCTCTCCTCCTCATTCAACAACCATGCCACACCAGTGAGCTCATGACTACATGGGCACAATGTAATATAAAGAACATGCTAGTTGAGGTAGTAGATAGACTCATCACAAAGTGGAGGAACCAAAAATTGATTTTTAGAAACTTACCTTAACCCTTTTTTAGAAAGAAATCACTTGTGCCGAAAGGGAAGGAACCAAACATAGCCACCTTCTCTTGGACACAGAGATAATGGTTGATTTAGCTTACTAGGTGCCCAATACATGTCACACATGTGGGGTTTTCAATAAGTATGTGCACACTATGGACCTATACTAGCACATGACATTCCTACTATAAAAGGTTATCTTGAATGAGCATGAGAACAAAGAGGACATGTTCCTCTCCATGGAACACCTACATCAACACATGGCAGACTTGGATCAACAACTGTAGCTCATTGAAAAACACCTTGGTCTCCCACTATTATTGGTTTCTCACCAAGTAGCAACAAGGAGTTAATCCAAGTTGCAAAAGATCCCTCTTCCTAGTATCTTCACTCATGTTATGTCTTTGGTTTTTCATTTTCCTTTACTTGTATTACTCTTATGACCTCAAATACATACATATTAGCATATGTATGGTATAATTGAATCTATGGGTATCTTTTTGTCTTCTACCTCTCTTAAACAGGTACATTTTATTATATAGTTGAGTTTCCCTAGTGACCAACAAATCTAAAAGCTTTAGTTATTTCATGTAATCTCTTGTTTAGAAGGAAATACAATATTTATTCCACAAAAAATAAGCATGGTCATGCCTCTATATATAATATACAAGAACAAGATGAAAACATAGAAGACAAATTTCTTCTTAAATTTGCTTCAAACCTGAGCCAAAACCACTTATTACTCAAAAGTTGTTATTATAAAGATACCAAATCTTGACTAAATAAGAAGTTGCTTTCTATAATATTGATAATATTAAACATATGATTATATCTAAGTTTAAAGAAAAAAATGTAATAAGAGAAAACAATTAAATAGGACAAACTCTCAATAACCCTTTTTTTAACATTATTGGTGAAAATAATTTTCCATTTTTGTAACACTATGCTTTCTCACAAATTATCCTACATACACAATCTCAATTCAAAATATGTGTTAAAATACTTACTTAAGCTTTCAACTAATTAGAACTGTGGTAATTTACAAATATTTCCTTCGAGTTTCCAAGTATGAAAAAAATTAAATTATAATATAAATAAATAATTCCCTACTTTTTTTAATGTCTTATAAAGCAAAATTAATATTACTTATAAATAAATATGATTATTGTCATTAAATTCAAAAAGAATTTCAAAATAATCATCACAAAATAAACCTTCTTAACACAAATAATTGCCTAACTTATTTTTAATGTAGTAAAATTGATATTACTCATAAATAAATATCATCATTATTATTTTTATATATAGTAATAAAAAATTTAAAGAACAATTTCAAATAACTATTACAAAATAAAGCTTATTAACTTCCTGACTAAATAGAAAAATAAAAAAATAGTCCTGATGATGAACCACACTGGTTGGTTCGAAACGCGTCGACTTTGTTCATGATAATGTGATTTTTACCGAAAGATTTCTTCCTAATTAAAAAAATAGTCCCTTATCTTTTTAATCTCTTATATTTTCAATAAATCAATTTTACTCAATTAAAAAACAATCATTAACAGTTTGAAATAACAAAATCATCAGACCGACTTTAATTTTTCATTATCTCATTTATTTAAAATAAAAATAACTCAATATGTGCGCATTTTCTTACCACCAAATAAACGTGTGCATTTTATTTTATTGTCAACTTTTCAAGTTTGATGTAAGGTTTACATAAAAATAAAATCCAATTTTTTGAGTTAGTATCAAATAGTACTAACGACAGTATAAATCAAATAAAAGTTGAATTTTATTTTCTTTAAATTTGAGTTGGATTTTTTAAATAAAAATTCAAAAAATGAAATGGTTTTTTAAGGTTAAAAAATAAAAATATAAAATTTATAATAATTAATTTAAATTAATGAAATTGTACGTGTTATTATTAATGGACAAAATTTATTGTATATTTAAATATTTTTTTTACTTTTTATATTAAAATACTTATTTTATTTACTCAATATTATAATTTTAATAAAATATATTATATTAAAATTACTCAATATCATAATTTTAATATATATTGTATTAAAATTTAATAATGATGAGAATGATTAATATTTATTAATATTTATATAATCTACAAGCTATAATATCTCTATGATGTACAAACTTTAAAAATTCATCTATACTTTCAAATGTGAGAGAAATATTTTTAGTTCATTATAATTTTGCTAATTTTAAAATAAATAAATATACTTTAACAACTATATATATATATAAAATGATAGAAAATCATAAATTTGTTATTTAAACTACATAAGAAATGATTAAACTAGAATGACCACCAATGATTCCTTTTGACTTTCTCCTTCTCATAAATTTTTTATGAATTCAATTTCTCAAACACTATTAGACTTTATTACTCCCACTTCTTTTGCTCATCCCATAAGAATCAGAATGATTCCATTTGACTTTTTAATATTTTATAAATTTCATTATGAATAAAATCATGGTGTACATCATCTCTATTTATGTATCCTCTTATAAAGACATGTTAACCTATAAAGTTAGGCCACACACCTTAAGAATTTGATCCCAAGCCTACGTTGGCCGTGTGCCTCCAATAATTATATATTAACATTTTATGCAAATCATATATACGTAGTGAAATCAACCCCATCCTTATGTTGACCTTTTGCTTCTCTATAATTAAATGTTAACATCATATGCAAATAATTTATAAGATTTTTAGGGCACCAACATGTCCGGTCTTAGAATTTTTAGGGCATATCTATATATTATATACTAATTCTAATCGTCCCACCAATCTAATGACTCATAGACCCCATAGTCTAAAAGGCTCATGGTACATGATCATTGAAAACATGTAAGGCATGGGACTAGTCTAGTGATATATAAGTAAATTATTTTATTTAATGATAACAATTATAGAGATAATGGATTGAATGGCATAGTACATGTGGACCTAGATGAGTCTACGTCGCATTACCAATATACACCCACCAAAAACATTCCTAAATTAATAATTACTAATTATTATTATTATTATTATTATTATTTTATATGGAAATATATATATATATATATATATAATAAATTTTATTACGCTTATTAAAATATTACTAAATACAAATAAAAATGGGTGTTTAATGTTGTTTAAATGTTGGATATTTTTTCATCAATAATTTTTTTTTTGTAAGTAATGAACCTCATTCTTACATACGAAACTAATAGCAAACAAAGAGCTAACTTCATGTTCAAAAACCAATTTACATTTTAATTTCCAAAAGACGAATAGTCTCACTATCCTCAAATAATCCCAAAATCTAGAAAAAACCATGAATAAGAATGTGTCCATCCCCAAATAATGTTACTCTCTAGTGAACCCTATCTTGAAGAATATTATGTGATTATTCTCAAACCAACTTTAATAATACCTAACAAACTAACAATCCCAAAATATATGTCTAATATACTCTTAACAATAACATATATGGAAAATTCCATCCAATAGACAAGTGCTCACCAACCTAGCCTTACAAAAAATCTCCTAATAGATGAAAAACTAAGAAAACAATGTTAGCTTATAGGAAATTGTTATAGTCGAAGCACTATGTAAGCACCTCATCCAATGCTCCTTCAAATCCTTAGATGATTGTCAATGGATTTGAACCAATAAATGGGTATAAGACTCAATACCTATAAACCGATTCAACAATTAATGGAGCTTAGACAAACTACAGAAAAACACAAAATGTAAAAATAAACAAGATAGAAGAAAAAAATAGATAATTAAATGAAATACTAAAAATATAATACGAAAGAAGGCTACACAATGGGAAATGAAGGGTTATGGTTGTTAGCCTTCTCCTTACCTTGGCTCTCCTTGTTTCTTCCATTTCTCTCACTCTCAAAGGGAATTTTGTTAGTCAAGAGAGAAAGATGAATAGGGAGCCAAGCATTACACTGTACTAGGGATTATGAATATCATATTTGAACTATGACTCAAAACTAGTTTTCCCATTTCAATTTCTAGTGCAAACACTATGTAGTGAAGTTTCCTCTCTGTGAAATGCTTCTCTTAGAATTTTTAATGGTTTACAATGATCAATGTTTCTATGGATGTGTTAAATATAGAGTGTGGGTTAATGGTGTTTGTATATGTGTTCAATGTGGTCCTTGTAGCTAAAATCCTAATCAAAAGGAGGAAATATATATTGTATTTATAGTAGAAACACTCATAAATTCTCTTCATATTTGATCTGAATATGGGAAAACTAGTTTTGTTGTGCTAGCTCCCTCATCAGTATTAAATAAATGTGTTTAGGATTGTCTCAAATTAGCAAGTTATGTGAGGGTTTATGTGTCAAGTTTTATGTTTTTTATGAGAATTTCGTGACTTAATTAGTTGTTAAAAGCACTTGTACATCAAGTAAATTTTAGAAAAATAAAACACAACAAGCACATTACTGAGTAGCTCATAACAGAGTTTACCACTCCTGGGCTACATCTCGATGGACCTACTTCAATTGGCTAGGCCCTCTTTGGATTAATGGTCAATTATCTGATTACATGCACCTATAGTGTTCCAATGGCTTTGCAACTTGCTCCATTAGATTCATAAGACCCAAAAACCTCAAAATAGTCTCTTCAATCTCCGAAAATGGTTTTCAAGTGAACTAGGCATGACCTCCTCTCCTGGTGGTCCTAGGCTTCTTTAATATTCAAAGTGGAAAAATCACTTACAAAATTGCTCCTCTCCCTCTGCAAGCAACACCATCATGCTCATAGCATCTAAATCATCCAGAAATGACTCTTTATGTGCCTAATTTAGTCGAAATATGCCAAAGTTATGGCTTCTTCAGTTTTCCCTAGGGAAACTCCTCGAAATTTGGGGAAAATCCAGTTAAGCTCGACAAAAATGGAAGTGGTGCCCAAAATAGCGGACCCACCAAAACTTAATCTGCAATTAAAGGTCATATTAATTAGCAGGTAAGTGTGCTTAACTGGTGCTTAGGCACGTTACAGGCGTTTTAATTAGTCTAAATTAAAAAATCAGATTATGCCCTAATACATTGGTTTATGATTAAGTTAAGTGGTGTTTATGGTTTTAAATCCTGCCATTAATGAGTAGGACTCCGCTCCTGGTCACACATAAATATTATATGGTGAGGGAGGTGGCCCCCTCATTACCCCCGCTAGTATACAACACAAAATTTAAATATAATCAATGCCCCATAGTTAATAAGATCTATTGTGTAGAGAAACTATTAAGGATTGTGGGTTATGTGGGGGAGGTTGTGGGTTCGACCTCGATCTCCACCCTTCCAGCAATGTATAATTTTTTTCCACATCGTATATTAATAAAATTCAACACAGAATTAACCAATTCAGCCTTGGAGGGAGTGGGGGGGGGGGGCATGTGGTAGCCTTTGGGCTTGCCACATGTCCTCTTCCCATTGGTTCTTCCCCAAATCCAATGAAGAAACAACAAATAACCCACTCAGCCACCATTGACGAACTGGCACTTGGCATAGTGTCATTGGGAGAAATGAAGGAGTATTCCAAAAATATTAATTTTTCTAACTAGGCTTCCATGTCACCTTTCTGTCCTTTTCTGCAAATTTTTAGTTTTTTAGGAAAACAAAAAACAAGCACTATCTTCCTGATATGGATTATGTTTGTATTGAAATGAAGTGCACCAGATTCCTAGTGAGGAGGCCTATCCGATCGTTCTGGTTTAGAGCGATTCTAAGGACTTTTATTTTCTAGCAAATTTTTACCCCTAATCCAGATTCTGATCACTCCTTTCCACCAACGGGATTTTGGACCCATAAAATCTTGTTATCCAATGAGATATGAATACTCTTCTCTTTCCCAAGTTCTATCAAATTGATTCTACTTGGAGAAAACTCCATGACAACCACTTGTGTTCACTGACATGCCTTACCTTACATATGGCTTGGCACTTCAACCTATCTCTTCCTTTTGTTTCTGACCCAATCCAACACTTATTGGCTTCTTTTTGACTGAATAAACACATTTCTATACCAAAGCGATCCCTTAGTGCTTGGAAATATAACTGATGGCCTTTCCACTGAGAATCGTGTTCCTCTTTTGCACGCACATGCATTCAATGTAAGCTTCTCCTTGGAAACCACTTTCCCAAGATAAGCCCATCTGAGTGAACTACAAAAATGAGTTCCAATACAAGTAATCACAAAAGAAGAAATGACCATCATTTTTACCCCCACGGTTCCAAATTCCACATCTATAAGAATGTGTTTTCCATCTCTTTCCCTTCTTGGTGTCAACACATCAAATGGTCTATAATGGTTGCAGTTTTGGCTGCAATCTTTTCAAATATTTTCCAGTTTTTGCTTCTTGATTCCATCATCCTCCAGTATTGACATTTTTCTTATGCCATGATTTGAGAATGAAGGCTAATCATGAGCCTCTCGCTCAATAGTGGACCTTCCAAAATCCTAACACATCTTGTCACAAACACAACCATTAATCTGAAAAACACATCATGCAAGAAACATAAATTGACGACATATCCTTTTGCTCCTTCAAAGAAAAAAATTTCACATCTTGTGAACATCTCCATGTATTCTTACATCTTGGTGTACAAAATCATCAACCAAACACAATTCAAAAAACATTCCTCTTCAAAAAACTCACTCTCAAGTAAAAAAAAAGTTAATGTACATGTTTTTTTAATAAGTTGACGATTCTTCTCCCAAAGCAAAAAGAATTTCACATTTCGTGAAATAATTCATCAACATATCCCTTTGATCTTTGAAGAAAAAAACAACTCGTCCAAGTCGATATGAAATTCATGTAGCAATCAATCGACCAACACAAGTTGACACTCATACATGTGAAAATGATCAACACACTCAAGTTGAGAACATACACGATAAACAAAGAAATCAACCAACACAAGGCGATCACTCATGCATGTTCAAGCACAATGAAACTATCAAAAATCCCATATTTCACACACGCAAACTCCAATGCATGTATACAACTCTCAACTCTCTCACAAATAAAATCACAAGTACAAGAATCCCATTGGCATGTACAAGTACTTAAAGAGATGAAATGAAAAATTTTACTGCAACAAAGTGAATCAATATAACTCTACATCTCCAACATCTTGCTTCGTGCAATATGCATAATACATTCAAGAGAAAAGAAATGCATTAAATTGGAAAACAAATGCATCAATAAGTCAAGATTTACATAGATCATCGAAATAAATGCAAGTCCTTAATTGGTTAATAAATCTAATTATCTCTTTTCAAACCATTTCAATGTGACTTCTTTCAGCTGCACTTCATCATGTGAATCATCCAGACACACATCAATTATGGAATCCTTCTTTCTATTCTTGTCAAGATCTCTTTGCACCTTCTTCAAATGTCATGGATGACTTGTTGGATACAAATTCCAACACTTGTCTACAATATGACCCTTCTTATGTCAATGAGTGAAAAATAATTTCATCTTTTTTTCAACATGGTTTTCATTATCCAATGGATATTTTTCATTTTGCCTCCTTTGTTTTGAAATTTTCCTGTGAATGGAAAAATTATTCCAACATCTTAAAACCATATGGTTATTCAAACCACAAAAGTAACATGCAAATTTTCTCCAAATATTATATAAATATTTACCATGTTTATTAAAATCAAACCAACTTGATTAAAGGAATATTTATACCTTGCATATTCACCTTTGTCTCCTTCTTGACTAGGTGAATTTAATGAGGTAGTGGCTCTCTTCAGAATACCAACAATGGTTTCAATTATTTTATAGATTTCAACATCCTCTTGTTTTCCATTCTCATTAGCTGCATGATTATGAAGATATTCTTGCAAAGTGGGTATAAAACTTTTGCATTCCTCATGAACACAAACTTCACAAGCCTGAGGTAATTACCATGTAATGAAATTCCTTCTTGGAAAACATTCATGTCCCTCCTTGGATTTGGATAATTCTCCATCATGTTGTCCATAACCAACACCCAAATACCTAGGCCCTTCCTCTAAAATAATTTCTTCAACTATGGCTTGTGCATGTTTTCCAAACCCTTTACCTTCATAGCCCATCTTCATCAATAATTTCAACCTTATTCCTCTAGTATGCCTTTCATAAGCACCTACACATTTATGTTGTAAGAAATAGAAGATAAACTTGATTTTCATACCTCCTTTTCATGCACATACTTGTCTAGTGTTTCCTTGGCATCATGGAGTTGAGTCTCCATCTCATGCATTCTTATTAGGTTTTCATTTACACTATGGAGTTGAGTCTCCATATCATGCATCTTTTCAAGAAGTTCTTGCTTATCCTCCTTCATGGCAATCAAATTCTCTTGAAGTATAGTGTTCTTCTTCCTATCTCCAACCAACTCTTAAACCATATCTCTCATGATGTAGAGATTCTACAACAACTATTTTTCAAATATTCTTGCTAAGGAAGATGGATTAGAAACATTGTTTGATGAATTTTCCATCACACTTGTAATGCATAAAAAGATTCTTTGTTTTGATTTGAGATTTGAGTCGTCAATCTTTACCTTCTCTTCACACACATAAAATAGCACAGAGTTAAATTCTCCTTACACAAATAAAAAAACAATAGCTAATACTCTAGCTAAACTTCGAAAACCATATCAGCACTAAAATAAGCTAAACTTGATCTAATACCAACTTGATATGAAAATGGGAAAACTAGTTTTGTTGTGCTAGCTCCCTCATCAAAATTAAATAAATGTGTTTAGTATGGTCTCAAATTAGCCAGTTATGTGAGGGTTTATGTGTCAAGTTTTCTATTTTTTATGATAAATTCATGAGTTAATTTGATTTTAAAATAACATGTACAACAATTAAATTGCAGAGAAATAAAACATAGCAAAAACATTACTCAGTAGCTGATAACGGAGTTCACCCCTCTCGGGCTACATCTCCATGGACCTACTTCAACTGGCTAGGCCCTCTTTGCATTAATGGTAAATTGTCTGATTACATGCACCTAAATTGCTGCAATGGATTTGCAACCTGATCCATTGGATTCAGAAGACCCAAAAACCTCAAAATATACTCTTCGAGCTCTGAAAATGGTCTTCAAGTGAGCTAGGCATGACCTCCTCTCTTGGTGGCCCTAGGCTTCTTTAATATTCAAAGTGGAAAAATCAGTTACAGAAGTGCTCCTCTGCCTCTGCAACCTGCACCATCATGCTTAGAGTACCCAAGTCATCTAGGAATGACTCTTTCTAAGCCTAATATTGTCGAAATATCCCAAAGTTATGTCTTCTTCAATTTTCCCTAGGAAAACTCCTCCAAATCTGGAGAAACTCCAGTTAAGCTTGACAAAAATGGAGGTGGCGCAAAAAAATAGCGGACCTGCCAAACCTTAATCCATGATTAAAGATCAGTTTAATTAGCAGTTAAGTGGGTTTAACTAGTCCTTAGGCATGTTAAGCACATTTTAATTAATCGGAATTAAAAAATCAGATTATGTGCTAATTCATTGGTTTAAGATTATGTTAAGCATTGTTTATGGTTTTAAATCTGGACATTAAGGAATAGAGTTGCACTCCTAATCACGCAGAAATATTATATGGTGAGGGGGATAGCTCATGGGGCTTGCCCCCTCCTTACCCCTATCATTATACAACAAAAACTTTAAATATAATTTGTGCCCCATAGTTAATAAGATCTATTGCATAGAGAAACTGTTAACGCTTGTGGTTTATGTGGGGGAGGTCACGAGTTCGACCCCGACCTCTCCCTTCCGCTAATGTATAATTTTTTTCCACACCATATATTAATAAAATTAGACCCAGACTTAACCAATTCAGCCTTGGATGGTGGGGGGCACATGGTGGCCTATGGGCTTTCCACATGTCCTATTCCCATTGGATCTTCCCCAAATCCAATGAAGACACAACAAACCACCCACTGAGCCACCATCCACAAATTGACACTTGGCATAGTGTCATTGGGATAAATGAGAGAATATTCCCAAAATATTCCTTTTTGCTGAGTAGGCTACCATGTCACCTTTCTTTACTTTTGTGAAAATGTTTACTTGTTTAGGAAAATAAATAGCAGGCTCTATCTTCCTCATATGGACTCTGTTTTGAGTGAAACAAAGTACACAGGATTTCTGGCGATGATTCCTATCTAGTCATTCTAGTTTGGAGAGATTACGAGAACTTTGAATTTTTAGAAAAAAAATTCCCCTAATCCAGATTTCGATCACTCATTCCCCCTGACAGGGTTTTGGACCCATAAAATTTGGTTATCTGATGAGAATTAAATACTCTTCTACTTGGAAAAATCTCCATGAGAAACACTTAGGTTCACTTACATGGCTTGTCTTGCAAATATCTTGGCACTTCGACCAATGTGCTCCTTTTGTGGCTAACCCAATCCAACACTGTATGGCTTCTTTCTGACTGATTAAACACTTTTATGTACCAAATCAATACCTCAGTGCTTGGAAATATAACTAATGGCCTTCCCACTGAGAATATTGTTCCCCTTTTGCACACACATGCATTTGATGCAAGCTTCTCCTTGGAAACCACTTTCCCAAGTTAAGCCCATATGAGTTAACTACAAAAATCAGTTCCAATATCAATAATGATAAAAAAAAGAAATTACCATCCTTTTTACCTCCACAATTCCAAATTCCACATCTATAAGAATGCATTCCCCATCTCTTTCTCTTCTTTGCATCAACACATCAAATGGTCTACAATGGTTGTTTTTTTTGTTGCAATATTTTTCCATCTTGTCCACTTTTTTCTTCTTGATTGAATCATCCTCCAATATTGACATGTTGCTCATGCCATGATTTGAGAATGAAGGCTAATCATGAGCCTCTCTGTCAAGAGTGGACCTTCCCAAATCTTGAGACATCTTCTCACAAGCACAACCATTAACCTGAAAACACGTCATGTAAGAAAAATAACTTGACATCGTATCATTTTCTCCTTCAAAGCAAAAAATGTCAGATCCTGTGAACCTCGCCATGTATTCTTACATCTTGGTCTACAAACTCATTGACCAAACACAAGTTGACAAAACATGCCTCTTCAAACAACTCGCTCTCATTTCAAATAAAAGTTAGTGTACATGTTTTTTTTAAATAACTTGACAATTCCTCTCCCAAAACAAAAAGAATTTCACATCTCATGAAAAAATTGGTCAACATCTCCCTTTTATCTTTGGAGACAAAATCAACTCTTCCAATTCGATATTACATGCATGTAACAATCAATCGACCAACACAAGTCGACACTCATGCATCTGCAAATGATCACCACTCTCAAGATGACAAGATACATGACAAACAAAACAATAAACCAACACAAGGTGATCACTCATGCATGTTCAAGCACAATGAAACTATCAAAAATTCCACTAATAACCTACACAAACTCTCATTCATGTATACAATTCTCAACTCTCTCGCCAGTACAATAACAAGTACAACAATCCCATTGGAATTTACAAGTACTTAAGGAGATGAAATGATAAATTTTCTTGTAACAAGGTGAGTCAACAAAACTCTACTTCTCCAACATCTTTCTTCTTGCAATATGTAGAGTACTTTAGAGATAAAAAAATTCATTCAATTGGAAAATAAATGCATCAATAAGGCAAGATATTCATCAATAATCAAAATAAATGAAAGGCCTTAATTGGTTAATAAATATAACTATCTCTTTACAAACCATTTCAATGGCGCTTCTTTCAGATGCACTTCATCATGTGAATCATCCTAATCCACATCAATTATGGAATCCTCCTCTCCATTCTTCTCAATATCTATTTCCACCTTCTTCAAATGTTGTGGATGACTTGTTAAGTCCAACACTTGTCTACAAGATTACCCTGCTTATGTTAATGAGTGAAAAATAATTGCATCTTCTTTTCAACATGGTTTTCATTATCCAGTGGATCTTTGGATTTCTACCTCCTTTGTTTTGAAAGTTTCCTATGCATGGAAAGCTTATTCCAACATCTTGAAATAGTATGGCTATTCAAAGAAAAAAAGGAAGACACAAATTTTCTCCAAATATTAGCTGAAGATTTACCATGTTATCAAAAGCAACTTGATTAAGGGTATATTTGTACCTTGCACATTCACATTTTTCGCCTTCCTGAGGAGGTGAATTTTATGAGGTAGTGGCTCTCTTCAGAATACCAAAAATTTCTTCAATGACTTTAGAGCATTCAACATCCTATTATTTTTCATTCACAATAGCTACATGTTTATGAGCATCTTCTTACAAAGTGGGTATAAAATTTTTTCATTCCTCATGAACAAAAACATCACAAGCTTGAGGTAATGAACATGCAATGAAATTCCTTCTTCGAACACCTTAATTTTCATCCTTGGCTTTTCATCATTATCCATCATGTTTTCCATAACCAAGACTCAAATACCTAGGTATTTCCTCTAAAAAAATTGGCTCAACTATGCCTTGTGCATGTTTTCCCTATCCTTTACCTTCATAGCCCATATTCATCAATAATTTGGACCCTATTCCTCTAATGTGTCTTTCAAAATAACCTAAACATTCATCTTGAGAAGAAATAGAAGATAAACTTCAATTGCATACCTCTTTTTCATGCACATAATTTGCTAGTGTTTCCTTGGCATCATGGAGTTGAGTCTCCATCTCATGCATTATTTCTAGGTTTAATTTGCAATATGGATCTGAATCTCCATCTCATGCATCTTTTCAAGAAGCTCTTACTTCTCCTTCTTCATGAAAATCAACTTCTCTTGAACAATAGTTTTCTCCTCCCTATCTTCAACCAACTCTTACACCATATCTCTCATGGTGTAGAGCTTCTAAAACATCTCTTTATCAAAGATTATTACTAAGGAAGATGGAATAGATACAGTATTTGAGGAAGCTTCCATCACACTTGTAATGCGTAAAAAGCTTCTTTGTTGTCATTTGAGAGGCGAGTCCTCAATATTGACCTTCTCTTCACACACATAAACTTGCACATAGTTAAATTCTCCTTGTACAAATACAAAACCAATAGCTAATCTTCTACCTAACCTTGGCAAACCATCTCAGGGATAAAATGAGCTAAACCTGATCTGATACCAACTTGATGTGAATATGGGAAAAATATTTTTTTTGTGCTACCTCCCTCATCAGTATTTAATAAATTTGTTTAGGATCATCTCAAATTAGCCAGTTATATGAGGGTTTATGTGTCAAGTTTTGTGTTTTTTATGAGAAATTCATGAGTTAATTAGTTTTTAAAAGCACGTGTACAAAAATTAAATTGCAGAGAAATAAAACATAGCAAACACAAATTACTATGTAGCTGATAACAGAGTTCACCCCTCCTAGGCTACATTGTTGATCAGCAGTTGTCATTGATTTCAATCCAAACAGCACCAAGGGCTAACCCAATATTGCATGGGATTTTTGACCTACAAAATTAATATATTCTAGGTCAATAATTCTTTTTATGGTTTCTACTTGTTGAGATGTTTCCGTTGATATATGGCACGCCATGTAATTCTTCACGGTTTGAGAGATATTCATGTTTGAAGTTTGTACCCCCAGTTAGTGGGCTAAAACCCCATGGGGTTGGGGCATGGGTCATCAAAAATTAATAATTAATATTTTTTAATATCCTAAAATCCCTCCCACGTTCACTCGTTGAAGCCCCTCTCAACCTAAGAATTATATAAATTTTGATCCTCATTTTCTCCTTATGCAAGGGATTTCACCATCTAAAACAAGTCATCATGGAATTTGTGCTCTAACTTTTTTTCTATGAAGGTTAAGAAGAAAAATTTTTACAAGGTGAATCTGCAATCATGAGGAAGCTACTGTAAAAATTGCAGATCAAGTTGCGCAATATTTTTGGAGATATGATCTATGGAAGTCAAGGTTTTTGCAGGCTCCTGAAATTCATCTCAAAGAAGTGACCTTCCAAAATTCATCATAACCCTCTCTCTGAGTATTGGATTGGAATTCTGTAAAAGGTGGAAGATAGTGCACATTCTGTAATTTTCGCTCTATCAATTTTGAAGCCAACAGAAGAAACAAGGACACATGGCACGTCGTACAAGTGCGCTCTGCTAAAATAGTCCATAATTAGGAAATTGTGAGAGATTGGGTATAACTCTCTCTTGAAGAATCCAAATTGGGTTAGAACTATGGCATTGGAAAGAAAACTCAGAGGAATACTACAAGACCGAAAATCAGATATTGAGGATCTGAAATAACAGAGATACACTAGATTCAATATCGAGCTCCTAGAAGGCAAGAAAAAGCTAAATCATGTGTTGTCAAGGGTTGCAAAGGACTAGAATTTATATGACAGCAAAGCAAAGAAAGGTGCAACAAAGGGTAGCATGACAAGAGCAGCAACCAAGGTGCATAATAGCAACAAGAAGTTCATCATATGAAGTCTTCAAGTGGGCAGCACTACATACAATCATTGTAAAGGTATCGCTGTACTTAGTCATTGTAAATACATTATTGTAGAAATTTTACTAGCGTCTATCTACCAAGGGTTGAAGAGGCAGTGTTGGGAGGTCAAGGATCATCATTAGGTGGTTGTGTCAAAGTTGGGGTTATGGTCTAGTATATCTTCTTCTTCTACTTAATTCTATAACATTGTAAAGTGGACCATTTTCCCTAGTACGGAAGTCCATTCTTCTTTTATTCTTCTATAGGGTGTTAGGGTGGTGCTAGGGTGAGTTGTAGCTCATTAGGTGTTGGGGCATCCATTCAGTTGACTACTGAAGAATCTCGGGTGTTGGAGTGTCCATCCAGTGGGAGCTGGAGAAGAATGCTTTTCTAGATTCTAGGAATTTGGAGCTTTATTTTCAATTGGAGTTTAATATTAAAGAATTATTAGAAAAGCATTAGGTGGTTTTTGTCCCGGAGTGGGTTTCCACCTTAAAAACTATGTGCATTTTTGTTCCTCTTCTTTTCTTTTATCATTGTACAAACACTGATAATAATTGAATGTTAACTAATTCTCTAATTGAAAGGAATACTAATTCACCCCCCCCCCTCCCTTAGTATTTCCAACAATTGGTATCAAAGCTTGGTTCCGTCAATAGCAGTTTAACAGCTGGAAGGAGTTTATGGAGCATAACAAGAATGGTGTACCTCTATTTAATGAAAATAATTATGCACTTTGAAAAGGAAGAATGGAGGTCTATCTCTTGGCGCAAGGTTACGAAGTATGGGACACTATTCAAAATGGATTTACATCAGCTATAGATGAACAAGGTAAGAAGAATTTGGTAAATGATGCAAAAGAAAAGAATATTATTATTAGTGGACTTATTGAATCTACTTATCATAAGGTGTTGGGTTGTAAAACTGCCAAAAATGTATGGGACAAGCTTGAGAATATATATGCAGGTGACTCAAATGTCAAAGAAGCAAATCTTCAAATCTATAGAGAAAAATTTGAGCAACTTATAATTAAAGAAGATTGCAACATTGCTGCATACTTCCAATACGTTGATGAAATAACCAATACTCTAGAAGGATTGGGAGAGCCAGTTGACGAGAAGAATATTATACGAAATATTCTTAGAACATTACCAGGGAGATTCAACCCAAAGGTATCGGTCTTAGAATACAGTGCAAATCTGGAAAAAATCAGCAAGGAAGAATTACATGGAGTTCTCATAGCATATGAAATGAGACTTGATGAAGAAAAGGGTACTTCAAATCTAGAAAATGTGTTCGTTGCATCCAAGAAAAACAATAAGGACAAACAACCTTCAATTTAAATTACATGCACCTGCAAGTGTGAAGAAAAGGGAGATGATGGAGAAGGTCTTTCAGATGAAGAATATGCTTACTTTACGAGAAAATTGAAACCTGGTAAGGGAAAATTCAAAGGTAAACTTCCATTGATATGTTTCAGTTGTGGTGAGGTTGGGCATTTCGTAGCAAAATGTCCGAGCAAAAGTGATGGCAACTCAAAAGGAAAGAAAGACTTTAATAAATTCAACAAGCAAGGAAAAAAGAAAGGATCCAAAAGGAAATTTCTCTCTAAATAAGATAGCTCATCATCCGATGAAGAAAGTGGCAACAAAGAAGAAGCTAGTGAGAAAGTATTGTTTATGGAGAAGCACAATAAATAAGAAGTATCAAACAATGAAGAAGAAGGGTTGACCATAGAAGAATTTTATGAGGAGGCAATCAAGCTTATAAAAGATCTCAATGCTCAGAAGATCTGTTCCAATACTCTTGAAGAACACTTTTAAGGTCTCAAAATTGAGGTTGAAGAACACAAATGTATTGAAGAGCCACTTCAAAAGAAGTTGGAAGAAAGCAACCAAGAAAGGTAAGAATTAGAAGTCGAAGTAGTCTCGATGCGTAAGGAAGTGAAGAAGGGAAAAACTGTCCAAAACTATGCCAAAAGCTCAAGGGCATTGGAAGAACTCATCAACAATCAATGATCTTACAACGACAGAACTAGCCTCGGTTACAAAGAAGAAGAAGTAGGACCTTCTACAACAAAATACAATGAACCTATGAGATTTGACATACATGTAGACTTCATTGGACAAGATTCACAAGCACATCCTTGGAAGACGATTCCTCGATGGAGAGTTTCATCCAGGTACCAACATATTTTTCATGGCTATTGTTATTCATGTGGAAAATTTGGTCATAAAGCTGCAGAATGTCAAACGTACCCTAAGAACCAATACAATTCCAAGAGATTCTTCAAATATGAACCTCCTAGGGCTCAACGAAACATCAATATATTTGAACATTTAATAAATAATATGGAATGTTACAAATATGAGAACTTTGGACACATAGCCAGAGACAGCAGACTTGAAAATCTTCTAGAAGAATCTTCGAAGCCACAAGGTGAATGAACATGGAAGAAGAAGAAGACTAATAATCGTGCTCTCGCTCTCAAGTCTCAAAAAAATAAAGATGTGTGGTATGTTGACAACTGTTGCTCAACACATATGACTGGAGATAGAAGGAAATTTGTATCTCTGAAAGAGAAGAAGGATGGAACCATATCCTTTGGAAATGATGGATCTTCAAATGTTATAGGATCAGGTACCATCACTCTTGGAAGCAAAGATGTTATAGCCAAGAATGTTCTATTGGTCGAAAACATGAATCACAATCTTCTCAGTGCTAGAAAAATGTGTGATCAAGGACACACAATGCTATTCAACTCCACAAAATGTGAAATCATGAAAGGCATGTATAGTAAAATTGTGGCGACAGCAAGTCGAGCTCCAAATGACATATATGTTCTGGATGAAGTAACTAAAGCATGTCTACTACCTAAAGAAGATGAAAGTTGGTTATGGCACAAACGAATGGGTCACATAAACTTTGACAATATTGTCAGGATAAGAAAAAATTAAGCAGTACAAGAAATGCTGAAAATCTCAAAACCTTCCAACACACTATGTGAGGCATGTCGGCATGGCAAGCAGACAAAAGTCCAATTTAAAACAAAAGAACACTTTGCATCACATCCATTGGAATTGATACATACTGATCTATGTGGTCTTGTGAGAACAAAAGTCTTAGACAGAGAATTATATTTCATGTTAATGATAGATGACTATACCAGGACGACAGTCGTCAGTTTCCTATAAAAAAAATCTGAAGCGTTTGAGTGCTTTAAGATCCACAAAGAGTTGGTTGAAAATGAAACTGATTTGAAAATGAAGTGTTTAAGATCAGATAATGGTGGAGAATTCACTTCCAAATTATTTCAGCAATACTGTGAAGAAAATGGAATAAAAAGGTAATTTTCAATAGCACGAACACCTCAGCAAAATGGAGTTTCTGAAAGAAAGAACAAAACCGTACAGGAAATGGGTAGAACAATGTTGAAGGACTCAAAATTGGATGAAAAATTTTGGGTTCAGGAAATTGATACGACAGTCTTCATTATCAACTCAAGTCTTCTCAGAAATAATTGCAACAAGAATCCATATGAATTATGGAAAGGAAAACCAGCTAATGTAAAATATTTCAGAATATTTGGAAGAAAATGTTATATCAAAAGATAAGATCAAAATTTGGGTAAGTTTGAATCACGTGTTGATGAAGGTATCTTTGTTGGTTACTTATGCAAAAGAATGGCCTATAAACGCTATAATCTAAGATGAAAATAGATAGTGGAGAGCATAAATGTTACATTTGACGAAGATGGTGTTCTAGCAAGTAATGATGAGGATATAAAATCTTTGAAACTTGAGACAGAGTCTGAAAAAGATACAGATAAAATTGTAGAACAAGAAGCAACTATTAACAAGGAAGAAGTAAACAATGATCATAAAGATATACCAGAACAACAACAAGAAGCTCCTCCAAGGAGATTAAAAGAGTGGATTGAAAAGAACCATCCATCAAATCAAATCATTGGTGACATAAATGAAGGTCGACAGCTTCATTCATCACAACAAGCTCATGTTGCTTTTCTAGCAACCTTTGAGCCTAGTAGTTTTGAGGAAGCCAACCACAATGAACATTGGGTTGCAGCTATGAATGAAGAATTGGATCACATTGATAAGAATAACACCTGGGAATTAGTTCCACAACCAAAAGATAAAAATTTCATTGGGACTAAATGGGTGTTCAGGAACAAATTGAATGAAGATGGGTAGGTGACCAGAAACAAAGCAAGATTGGTTTTCAAAGGCTATGCACAAGTGGAAGGAATTGATTTCGACGAAACATTTGCACCAGTTTCTAGAATGGAAGCCATCCAGATGTTTCTCGCTTATGCATGTTCAAGAAAAATCAAGGTCTACCAAATGGATGTTAAGTCAACATTTCTAAATGGAGAATTAAAAGAAGAAGTTTACATCGAAGAACCTGAAGGTTTTCTACTATCACAAAAAGAAGACTATGTCTGCAGGTTAAAGAAGGCTCTATATGGTCTCAAGCAGGCTCCCAGAGCATGGTATGCTCATCTTGATGGATATCTACGTCAACAAGGGTTCAAGAAAGGTACTGTTGATAGCAATCTTTATGTACAAATAGATAAAGATAATTTAACAATCATTGAGGTATATGTGGATGATATAATATTTGGTAGCAATGATGATCGACTAAGTAAGAAATTTTCTACAAAGATGCAAAGTGAGTTTGAGATGTCTTTACTTGGTGAGTTGACATAGTTCTTAGGGCTTCAAATATCTCAGTAAGAGAAAGGAATATTTATATGTCAATCCAAGTACATCAAGGAAATGTTAAAGAAATTAAAATGGAATATTGCAAACCCATCCTTACTCCGATGGTAATAGGTTGAAAATTGAGCATAGATGACTCATCTAAGGATGTGGATCAGAGGTTGTATAGATCTATGATTAGTAGTATTATATATGTAACAGCCTCTCGACCAGATGTTATGCAAGCAGTTGGACAAGTAGCAATATTCCAAGCAGCACCAAAAGAATCACATATTATTTCCATCAAAATAATTCTTCGATATCTAAAGGGCACAGAAGAATATGGATTGTGGTATCCCAAGGGTAATAATATCATTATCCAAGCCTTTATAGATGCATATTTGGCAGGAAGCGTTGATGATCGTAAGAGTACTAGTGGAACCGCATTGTATCTAGGTGGTTCTCTAGTATCATGGTTGAGAAAAAAGCAAACTTCAATCCCATTATCTATAACGGAAGCAGAATACATTGCAGCAACATCATGCTGTACTCAAGTCATTTGGATGAAACAAACTTTGCAAGATCTTCAAGTACAATTCAGTCAGCCTATTCCCATATTCTGTGACAACACTAATGCCATCAGCATCTCCAAGAATCCTGTCATGCATTAAAAAAAAAAACACTTTCCGATCAAATATCATTCCATTAGAGAACAAGTCGCTGAAAATAATATCAAACTTGAGTATGTTTTTACAAAAGAACAAATTGTTGATATCTTCACTAAACCTTTACCTAGTGAAGCATTTGAATATCATCATCGAAATCTTGGGATTCTCCCAAGTTCTCATTAGATTACAGGTCTACAGGATGGTTGTGTGTCAGCGGGAGTGGAAGTGTGTACAGGTCCACAGGATGGTTGTGTTTCAGGGGGAGTTACCATTTTCCATTGATGTCAAAGGGGGAGAGAATGTTGTAGAAATAGGTGTCATGATTGCAGGGGCAGTACTTGTGTTGCCATCAATGCCAAACGGGGAGATTGTTGATCAACGGTTGTCATTGATGTCAACCCAAATAGCACCAGGGGCTAACCCAATATTGCATGGGATTTTTTACCTACCAAATTAACATATTCTGGGTCAATAATGATTTTTATGGTTTCTACTTGTCGATATTTTTCCGTTGGTATATGGCACGCCAAGTAATTCTTTATGGTTTGAGAGATATTCATGTTTGAAGTTTTTACCCCCGGTTAGTGGGATAAAACCCCATGGGGTTGGGGCATGGGTGATTGAAAAGTCATAATTAATATTTTTTAAGCTCCTAAAATCCCTCCCACTTTCACTTGTATAAGCCCCTCTCAACCTAAGCATTTATATAAATTGTGATCCTCATTTCCTCCTTATGCAAGGGATTTCGCCATCTGAAACAGGTCATCGTGGAATTTGGGCTCTAAATTTTTTTCTACAAAGGTTCAGAACCTGAAATTTTTATGAGGAAAAGCCACAATCTTGAGGAATATTCTGTAAAAATTTTAGATCAAGGTGCACAAAATTTTTGGAGATATGATTTCTGGAAGTCATGGTTTTTGCAGGCTCCTGAAATTCATCTCAAAGAAGTGACCTTCGTAAATTCATCATAACTCTCTCTCTGAGTATTGGATTGGAATTCTGTAAAAGGCGGTGGATAGTGCATAGTCAGTAATTTTTAGTCTATAAATTTTAGAGTCAAATGAAGAAACAATGACATGTGGCACACCGTACAAGTGCATGCTGCTAAAACAGTCCATAATTAGGGCATTGTAAGAGATTGGGTATAAATCTCTCTTGAAGAATCCAAATTGGGTTAGACCTATGGAATTGGAAAGATGACTCAAAGGATTACTACAGGACCAAAAATAAGATATTGAGGATCTGAAATAACAGAGATACACTAGATTCAATATCGAGCTCCTAGAAGGCAAGAAAAAGCTAGATCATGTGTTGTCAAGGGTTGCAAAGGACCAGAATTTCTACAACATCAAAACAAAGCAAGGTGTAGCAGAGGGTAGCATGACAAGAACATCAACCAAGGTGCATAACAATAGCAAGAATTTCATCATATTAAGTCTTCAAGTGGGTAGCACTACATACAATCATTGTAAAGGTATCATTGTACTTAGTCATTGTAAATACATTATTGTACAAATTGTACTGGTGTCTATCTGCCCAGGGTTGAAGAGGTAGTGTTGGGAGGTCTAGGTTCACCATTAGGTGGTTGTGTCAAATTTGGGGTTATGGTCTACTATATCTTCTTCTTCTACATCATTCTATATCATTGTAAAGTGGACCATTTTCCCTGGTACGGGAGTCCATTCTTCTTTTACTCTTCTATAGGGTGGTAGGGTGGTGCTAGGGTGAGTTGTAGCTCATTGGGTGTTGGGGCATCTATTTAGTTGACTACTGAAGAATCTTGGGCATTGGAGCATCCATCTAGTGGGAGCTGGAGAAGAATGCTTTTCTATATTCTAGGAAGTTGGAGCTTTATTTTCAATAGGAGTTTAATATTAAAGAATTATTAGAAAAGCATTAGGTGGTTTTTGTCCCGGAGTGGGTTTCCACCTTAAAAAATATGTGCATTTTTTTTCCTCTTGGTTGCTGCTATCATTGTACAAACACTGATAATAATTGAATATTAACTAATGCTCTAATTGAAAGAAATATTGATTCACTCCCCCCTCTCAGTATTTCCAGCATACATCTCGATGGACCTACTTCAACTAGCTACGCTGTCTTTGGATTAATCATAAATTATCTAATTGAATGTACCTAAATTGATCCAATAGATTTGCAACCTACTCCATTGGATTCAGAAGACCCAAAAGCCTCAAAATAGAGTCTTCAAGCAATGCAAATAGTCATCAAGTGAACTAGGCATGACCCACTCTCCTGGTAGCCCTAGGCTTATTTAATATTGAAAGTGGAAAAATCACTTACACTAGTGCTCCTATTCCTCTACAACTTGCACCATAATTCTCATAGCATCAAAATCATCTAGGGATGAATCTTTTTTAGCTTAATTTGATCGAAATATGTCAAATTTATGACTTCTTTAGTTTTTCCTAGGAAAACTCCTCCAAATCTGGAGAAACTCTAGTTAAGTTCGACAAAAATGGAGGTGCCACCGAAAATAGCAGACCAGCCAAACCTTAATCCATGATTAAAGGTAGGAATAATTAGCATGTAAGCGTGGTTAAATGGTGTGTTAAGCACGTTTTAATTAATCCAAATTAAAAAAACTGATTATGCGCTAATACACTAGTTTAAGATTAAGTTAAGCATTGTTTATGTTTTTAAATCCTACCATTAGGTCACGCATAAATATTATATGGTGAGGGGATAGCCCGCAGGGCTAGCCCCCTCATTACCCCCACTGATATACAACGCATACTTTAAATATAATATGTTCCCCATAGTTAATAAGATATATTGCGTAGAGCAAGTGGTAACACTTGCGGGTTATGTGGGGGAGGTTGCAGGTTTGACCCGTATATTTTCCCTTCCGACAATGTATAAATTTTTGCCACACCATATATTAATAAAATTAAAGCCAAACATAAACCATTTGGCCTTGGAGGGGGGGCACGTGGGGGCCTCCGGGATTGCCAAATGGCCTCTTCCCTTTGGCTCTTCCTCAAATCTAATCAATATGCAACAAATCACCCACTTAGCCACCATCCACGAATTGAAACTTGGCATAGTTTCATTGGGCAAAATGAAGGAATATTTCTAGAATATTCTTTTTTCCTAACTAGGATGCCATGTCACCTTTCTATCCTTTTCTGCAAATTTTTAGTTGTTTAGGAAAACCAACAACATGCTCTATATTCCATATACAGACTCTGTTTTGAGTGAAATGAAGTGTGTCAGATTCCTGGCAACGATGCCTATCCAGTTATTCTAGTTTGGAGTGATTCTGAGCACTTTGAAGTTTTAGTAAATTTTTTTCCCTAATCCAAATTCTGATCACTATTCATTTTATATGAAAGCCAAAGGCTACGTGATGATCTTCATCCATTTCATGGATCCGCTAAATTAATGGATACATAACAAGACCATTGCATATTTTGGATAATTTTCTATTATTGGGCTCATTAATTTAGTTATTCATCATTTATAAATTTTTTGGTGTTGGGGGAATGATGAGGGAATTTTCCAACCATTTCGTGATTGAACTCTACTTAATTACACTTTTAAATAAAAAACCTAGTTATTTGATTGTGTTGTATAGAGAATTCAAATGTTGATTAAGAATTGTGGGCATCCCTATAGGTTGTAAGGTAGTTTTACATGCTACACACACTTTGTGTTAGTTACATCTTGCTACATGAATCGATTTTTATATGCTTTAGTCAATTTATTCATTATTGATCAATTCCATCTCCCATTAATGGATGAGTGTTTACTAGACTACACTTGATACATAAACCGTTTATTCAATTTTTAATATGAGGTCAAGTTTACAATTGAAACACACAAACAACTTCATTTTTAAATGTTACAACATTTCCATTATTTTCACTTAAGTGTTTGTATTTCCTTTGTTAATGGAAGAAAGGTTTTTTTATTAATTCCCTTGGTTATTTATTTATTTGTAAACTATCGTGGATATTTCACTAGACATTTCATCACAACAAATCTACTAAAATATATTAGAAAATCCAAAATCTACACTATGATGGTTAATTTCTCCTTAGATTTATATATTTTTAAATTGTTTTTTATTCCTTATGTATGAAAAAGAGAATTATGAAATAATTATAGAACAAATATGACAACCACTCACAAAAAAAATATTAAAAGACATGACTTGGGAGACCATTTCAGAAAAAAACCCAACTTGAAGGTGAGGATGCTTTTCTTTCTCTTTCTGTAAATGGAAATGGATGAAAGTACAACAAAGTGATAAATGTGGCTTGTACCATCTGCTACATTATACAAACCCTATATTTTGTCTCTCTCTATCCACTTTGAGATACTCTACTCATTCATGGAACAAAATGCACTCAAATAGAATGGAAACCATTTTCCTCCTACAAGCCTAGTTATAACACATCCCAATATCCTACTTGTGGTTAAGTTTGAATCCTTCAAATATTAACCTGATTTACAATATTGACTCTCCTATAATTTCTTTCATCCTGATCGCATCACTAGCCCATTTTCTGTCAATAATAGGGGCTAATAGTTGGAAAATCAGGAGTCTTATGTATTATAGATTATTTTCCTTAACTTGATAATTACTTGAGATATATGTTGGCATTTTATTAATTGTATTAGTTCTTTTTCATCAACAAATTACCAAGATCATGAATACCATAATAAGACAAAGTACACATGATATAGGCTCTGTTTGTGCTCAACTTAGTGTTCCTAAATTGAGTTCATTAATTGTCAACCAGGGTTAGTAAACTGCTAAAGTGTGGTGCACTATATGTTCCTAGGTAATTGTTTCTCACTACATTGTGTTTAGTGTTTTATGATGTTTTTGGTTTTATGGTTTTATGTTTGAAAAGGGAAAGAACTAAGTGCTGGTGAAAAGAAGCTATTGGTTATTTAAAACAGAACAAAGCCTAAACTATGGATGACAAACAACAAATGAAAAGCTTAATAATGAATTCATTTGAAGAAAATAAATCAAAACATGAGCTTGAACTTATCCAATTCATTCATTAAAGGTGTGTTGGAAGAGCTTGAGAAATGGACAAGTTAAGTGTAAATGAAGTTCTCCTAAATAAACAATCAACTCACAATATTACAAAATGATTATTTGTAACACAGTAAGGTTTTTGTTCTAGATTAACCTATGATTTTGAAGTTACCCTATTCTGCAACTTGAATTATCACTTCTAGGCCTTATTCATAATTTTTGAGATTTTCTAAAATGATGCTTGGGAAAAAGGCTATAAGTGAGTTTGTAAAAGATTTGCAGAGTGATCAAAGCCCTAAACTGGTATTACTGACCCCTGTTCATGTGAGGATGTATCAATATATATTTAGAACAAAAGTAAGTTTGTAAATAATGAAGGCCGAGAGACTAATTTTGAAAACTAATACTACTTGAAATACAATGGATAACCAAAGCTAGAAAGAGGTCTATCAATCTTGAAAGATAGTGACTACAACTTAAACTAGAATGCCATTAATCTTTTCTTGAAATAGAATGAACTAAGACTGAACTAGAGTGCTTCTAATCTACTTGAAGTACAGTGAACAGAGTTAAACTAAAATGCCATTATCAAACTGGAAATGTAGTAACAGAGCTGAACTAAATGCAATCAACCTCCAGAGTGCTCTAACTAAATTAACATGCAACTAGTCTATGGAATTCTACAGCCCATCTCGTTCAATAAGAATGATATTTTGGAAGAGTTTGTAAAACAAGTATGGTTGTATTATTCAGTGCAATTGAACATAAACATAAAATGGAAAGCAAATACAACTAGAATCTAAGACACCACAGCTGTTTCTTATTCATTTTTAATGATGTTTTGGAAGATTTTGTAGGAGTAAGACTAGCTGTGACACTTAGTGTAAACAAGCATAAATCATAAAATTCGAAAGGAAATGCAACTAAAACCTACATTACCACAGCTATTCCTTATTCATTGTGATGATATTTTGTAAGAGTTTATAAGAGTAAGTCTAGCTGTGATAATTAATGTAAACAAGCATGAACATAAACTTCAGAAACCTACTTAAGCTAGAAATGAAAAATGAGACTAAAATACTTATCTAAACCGTATAAACAAGATTGCTCAGGTAGCAGGGGCCCTCTACCATCGGAGTAGCATGAAATCTACTTCAATATTGACTCAACGCTTTCAAAGAAATGGTGTTTCTTTCATTAAAAGGGAAATTACTTCAAAACAGACTGTTTTCAGACTTCTGCAATCTAGCAATCACCCACCGAATCTAACCCCGTCCCTCGGTTTCCCGAGCCATATTTGTAACAAATTTACATAACCGTCTTGAGATAACCTAGGGATAATTGTATTTCCAAATAAAAACAAAACTAGGACTCTGATGGTGGTCACATAATATAATTAAGGACATCTAGACTGTCCTTGTCCTATTAGGAGTCTCTCTCCTAGTTTGAGTTCCCACGTACATAACCGCCTATAGAATTCCATTCAAACTTTTTGGAGAGCAACACATGATGAGGGAATGATGTGGAATACGACCATATGTGTTTTCCTCTGAGATGACACCTGGAACCTGCGTAAACATGAAGACAGTTGCAGAATCAGAAACTAGCTACAGAATGTCTGCATTCTGTAGCTAGATCTAGTTCAAACTGTACTACAATGACAAAATCATAAAAACATAGCAAGTTAGTCATGATATTAATTCTTAAGGAAATTTTAACTAATTCTACTGATCATTTGAGCCTATGATTAATAATGGAAAAAGGAAATGGAGTGGAATGTGGTAGAAGAAAACATCTTTGGAGCTCAACATACCCCCACTGCTAGATTCTTGCATGTCCTCATGCAACTATTCCATGAAATTTGAGACCTCTGCAAGGACATCTAACCCTCTTCTTCTGCTTTTCCTGGCAGTCAAAGGCCTTCTGGGCTTCCTTGAATCTCAAATTTGTGAGTGCCCTCTTTAACATTTTATTTCTCTTCTTCAATTTTTCACTGGCCTTGTGTAACTTTTGCATTTGTAAAGATAGAGTTGAATTCATATCAGTTTTCAGTTTAACTTGCTCTCTCAGAATTTCATTCTCATTCTTGATATGTATGTTGAGTATTTCTAACTCATATTTATCCCTCCTTAGGATATCAACTGCAGATTTTGGTGGACTAGGAGTTCTGTCTCTTCCTTCTGAAGCTCTTTCCTCTAATGTCTCAACATAGTTGTAAATTTCTTGCTGTGCAGGGTCTATTTCAGGAGCCCCTTCATCAAAATCCTCCTCAGTAGGTGTTTCTTCATCCTCTATGTTTATGACTCCAGTTTGTTTAACCATTGTTTTCTTTAGTATCCCTCTAAGTCTGTGGCTCCTTCTCAGTTGAGATGGCCCTTCTCCTTTCTCTCTGGAAAATTTTCTTATTATCCTCTCTTTCTTGAGTTGCTTCTTAATCTGAGTCAATTTCTCAGAAATCATTTCTTCACTGCTTTCTTGAGTTGGTTTACCAGTTTCAGTTTTGGAGGTTTTCCATCTTCTGCTTCTTTTTGTAGGTTTGTCTTCAGGTGGAGGTTCCTTAGGTTCTTCAAAGTGATTTCTCACTAAGAACTCTTCCCAATTATCTCCCATTTTTCTCAATTGATGTTCAATCAAAATTTTGACTAAACCATGGTGGTATAAGGTTGTTTCCAGAAATTGAATTCTCTTTTCAACACTTGAGGCCATTCTCTTTAAACCATGAAGCAAGAAAAAGGGCAAATTGAGTTCTTCTTCTAGGAAATGCATTATCAACCGAATATGATAGACATAGAAAGTACCATATCTTCCTTCACAAGTGATGAATTTTTGCAAGATAAGCAACATGTTCCTCCATTTGTTCTTTAGTGTAGAGCTAGGGATACCCTTTTTAAAAATGGTGACATCCATACCTGGTGACTTGAGTATCTGCTTCCATGCTTCGTTATGAAATTCTCTATTCTTGAACCACCTTTCTCCGTGTCTGGGAAATTCGGTTGCTTCTGCAATGAAGGCTTCAGTAATGGTGAATTTTATATCTCCTATCTTGACCTCAGCTCCGTTGAAGGATCTTGCAAACGTTTTGGTCACCTCTTTGTGAAACCCACTGAATTTTTCAAAGAATTGCAACCAACCTGCTTGTTGTAACATTTCTCTGACTTGAGGATAACCCTACAAGTACTTAGTTCCCACCAGTTATGTCCTCACTATAAGACCCATCACTTCTTTTTCCAACCTTCAAATTGTTGCTCCTCTGTTCATGGTGACAATGGCTGTTACAGGGATGTTTTTACCCCACAGACGTTTCCTCTGTTTTACAGACTGAAATGGTTAAGAGTTGGCTACGGGAAAGAATGATATGGAGCGATTGTGGAATGAATATAATGAGGTGAGGATGATGTATATGAGTTGAAAGATATCACAGAAGAAAATACTGTGGAGGTATTTTGAAACAGATTCAAAATCATCATTTAATGCTTTTTCCTAGTGACGTGACTAATCCAATCACTTCAGCACTTTAACCGTTTAGATTTTTTTTAAATGATGATCGGATATGGGATTTGTAATGGTGGAATAGAAGGATTTTTATCCAAAGTTTTTGCGGGAGGTTTGTTAGGCATGATCAAAAAAATTAATTAAAACAACTTTTTTGAATTATTCATAACTTAACTATACTAAAATCTTTCATGATATGTCATTATAATCAGAACTTTTACCTTTGCCTTTCCTCTGAATTTTTGTGTCCTTCATATTCTTTGTTCTCTCCTGGAAATCATTAATTTTTGAGTCTTCATAACCTTCTTGATTTTTCTTGTTGTCATGGATATGCAGGATCGTTTTATTGCAGATCAGGTGATTACTAGACAGTGCCTTCAGGAAATCTGGCTGCAGAATGTCTGTCTGGCTGCAGAATGTCTGACTGGCTGCAAAATGTTTGATTGATTGCAGAATGTACCTGTAAAGAACTTGAAACATGAAATGGAATGGTTTGGAGCATGAGTGGAATGTTGTATGGAATGAGTGAAGATGGATGATGAAATATGATGTAATGGAATATGAATGAAGTGAATAATGGAGTGGAATGGATCACAACTTATGAAATGGAGTGAAGTATGAGAAGTGGTCTGCAATTCATGATATGTATTATTCAATTGCAGAAAGACATCAAACTTTAAAAATATGGAATGGAAATGAGGTGGAACATGGAGTGAAATGAATGAAGTGTGTATGAATGAATGAAATGGAGTATGGATGAATGAAATGAAATGAAGTATGGATGAATGAAATGAAATGGACCATAAGTGAAATGGATCTGCACTTATGATTTTGTAACACCTGCTTGCAGAAAAACAAATTTGAAAAGCTAAAGTGTCAGAAAGATTCTGATTTTCACTCTACCTTTTCTGTATAAACATGCTAATCAGTGATTAGTTTTCATGTTTATACTTTATTTATTTATTTATTTTTTTCAATAAAATGACTTCAAAAAATTCAATTAAGTTGATGAAGAAGAAAGCTTATTCTTCATTAACTTCACATCACTGTTTTCCTAGAACTTCTTGACAAATTCTTCTCTTGAAAGTGGCTTATGATACAACTTCAATCTATGACCATTCACAAGAAAAGTGACCTCTTCTTCATCTATTGTCTTGATTTTTATTGCTCCATTGCCAAAAAAATTCACAATTTCATATGGACCAAGCCAATGTGTTTGGAATTTACCTTGAAAATCTTTGAACTTTGAATCAAACAAGAGAGCCCAGTCACCTTCTTTGAACTTCTTTTCCTTGATGTACTTATCATGCCATCTAGTCCTTTATTGTTGGACTATACTTGTTTTCTGGACTGCATCCTGTCTGATCTCATCCAATTCATTAATCTGCTCCAATCTGTGCTTTTGTGCCTCTGTTAGATCAAGTCCTAGCTGAACTGCCATTTTAAAAGTTTGAATCTGAAACTCTATGGGAAACAAAACTTGTTTTCCATAAACAAGTTCATAAGGAGTATGACCTGTTGTGCTTCTCCATGTAGTTTTATAGGCCCACAAGGCTTCAGGAAGCCTGTCTGCCCAATCTCTTCTATGTAAATGAACAGTCTTTGTTAGGATCCCTTCAATGACCTTATTAGTAGATTCCACTTGACCATTTGCTTGTGGATGATAGGGAGTAGATTTTATGTGTCTGATTTTGTACCTCTCCATCATTTGTTCCACTAGCCTTGATGTAAATTGAGCTCCTTGATCTGTAACAATTTCTCTTGGGACACCAAAATGAGTAAAATATCCTCAAAAAGAAAAGTAACTACAGATGCTTCATTAGCAAAAAGTAATGGCTTGGCCTCTACCCATTTGGTAACATAATCAGTGCAAACTAATATATATCTCTTTTGTCTTGATGGAGGACTAATAGGTCCTACAAAATCAAAAGCCCATTTTTCAAAAGGTTCAATATGTACCTGAGGTTGTAATGGCATCTCACCTGAAGGAGAAGGTTTCCCTACCCTTTGGCAACTGTCACACCTTTTGTCATACTCTTTAGCATCTTTAAACAAGGATGGCCAATAATATCCTAAATTAAGGATCTTATAGGCTGTCCTATTATCAGCAAAGTGTCCACCACAAGGTTCATCATGACATGCTTTGAGAATCTCGGGCATCTCATCTTCACGAACACATCTCCTAATGATCAAATCTGGACCTGTCTTGTACAACTCATTAGCAACCCATGAATATTTTGCACTGTCATAAATGATTTTTCTTTTATCTCTTGCATTCATTATTAAAGGAAATTTTCCTGAAACTAAATAATTAGCAATGTCAGCAAACCAAGGAGTTTGGGTAGAAATTGCAAAAAGATATTCATCAGGAAATTGATCTTCAACTGGAGTGTCATCTTTGATGTTTTGGAGTCTAGATAGGAAATCAGCTACTGTGTTTTGCTTTCCAGGCCTATCTAGAATGGTAATGTTGAATTCTTGTAAAAGAAATAACCACCTTATGACTCTGCCATTAGTAATTGATTTGTTCATTAAGTATCTAATTGCAGAATGATCTGTGTGAACAAAAGTTTCATAGCCTGTTATATAGTGTCTAAATTTGTTTATGGCATGAACAACAGCTAAAAACTCTTTTTCAGTTACAATATAGTTTAACTCTGAAGGAGTCAAATTTTTATTCGTATAGTAGATGGCATAAGGAATCAGGTCTTTTTGTCCCAATACTGCTCCTAGAGCTGTATCTGAGGCATCTATTGAAATATGAAAAGGTAACTTCCAGTTAGGTCGCCTTAAAATAGGTGCTTTAGAAATTTTTGTTTTCAGGGTCTCAAAGGCTAACTGGAAATCATAACTCCATTTGAATTCATAGTCTTTGTTAAGTAATTTGAAGAGTGGAGATGCTATCTTGGTGAAGTTTTCTATAAATCTTCGATAATATCCTGTAAATCCTAGAAAACTCCTAACATATTTTTGACAACTTGGAATAGATAAGTTAGAGATGACTTCAACTTTTGACTCATCAACTCTAATCCCATCCCCTGAAATATGATGCCTCAAAACAATACCTTCAGTAAACATCATGAAACATGTCTCATGACTAAGTGAAAGATTTTCTTCTTGACATCTCTTTAAAAAAATTTCCAAGTTTGCTAAAGCTTCTTCAAATGTGTTTCCATAAACTGTGAAATCATCCATATATACCTCTACACAATCATGTATTAGATCTGAAAAAATTCCTAGTACTGCCCTTTGAAATGTTGCAGGTGCATTGCATAATCCAAATGGAAATACTCGGTAAGCATAGGTACCCCAAGGACAGGTAAATGTGGTTTTGTCTTGATCCTCAAGTGCTACTTGAATTTTATTATAACCACTAAACCCATCTAGAAATTAGAAGTACTTTTTGCCAGTTAAGGTATCTAATACCTGATCTATGAAAGGTAGGGGAAAATGATCTTTAAGAGTAGATTTGTTTAATTCTCGGTAGTCAATACATACCCTCCATTTACCATTTTTCTTTGGCACAATTACCAAAGGAGAAACCCACTGACTATCTGAAATAGGATAGATAAATTTGACATTCAACAATTTCTGCAATTCTTCTTTAACAATCTCCCTAAGATTTGGATTCATCCGTCTTTGAGGTTGTCTGATTGGTTTACAATTTTCCTCTATGTAGATGTGATGAGTGCAAGTCTTGGGGATTATCCCTTTCATATCAGTGTACTCCCATGCATATGCAGTAGAATGTCTCTGTAAGATCTTGACTAGCTCTTCTTGTTGAGATTTTTCTAGGTTCTTGTTTATGTTTAAAGTTTTGCCTGGAAATATCTCACTTGTAGAGCTGCCAAATTTATCCATAGAATGAAGAGACATTTGTCTTGATGACAAAAAATCAATGTTGGATTCTTCTTGAAATTGGTCATGTTTATGTTCCGAAGAGGATTCAAATTTTTCTAAAGTATTCAGAATTTGACTATCTTCACTAATTTCTGAAATTGTGAAGAGAGGTTGTAAGTATTCTTCATCCTCTATCCATTGAGTATCATCTAAATCTGTAATTGTCCTTGCTGGAGGATACAAAGTGAATTTCTTAGTTGAACTACCATCAAAGATGTACATATCACCAGATCTACAACTAATGAAAGCATCAGCTGTAGCTAACCAAGGTCTTCCTAATATAATAGGATGCCCTCCTAGATTATTCTTAGGAGTTAGGATCATGAAATCCACAGGGTACTCCCAAGAATCTAGGGACATTGGAATGTCTTCTATTACCCCATCAGGTTTGATCACAGATCTATCTGCTAATTGTAATAATGTGGGTGTAAAAAGAATATTAGGAAGTTTCAGTTTATCCATGATTTGTCTACTCATGATATTGATTGTTGCTCCTAAATCAATGAGTGTGTTTTGGATCTCAATTCCATTGATGTGAATTTTGACAACTGGATTTCCTAGGTCTAGATACTTTGGAATAGCAATCTTACCCATCATAATGTCTGCTATTTTTCCTGCTAGTTGAATTTTCTTTGTCTCTCTTATTATTTTTCTTGTTTTCTTCATGCTCAACTCCTTTATTGTCTTTGCTAAAATTGGAATTTCCTTGATAACTTGTAATAATGGAATCTTAATGCAAACATTTCTCACCTCATCTAGGAAATCATAATTAGGCACCATAATTTGTTTTTCTACACACCTATCAATTTGTAATCTTTCTAGAAAGGGAGGTGTAGAAGTGGATGTTGATGGCGGCTCTAATACGGGGAGTTGAAATTATTGGTTCTTTTTGTTTTTTTTTTTCAATGTTTGGGTCCTAAAAAGATGTGTCTTCTTCAAGACTTTTATTTTCCCGTAGAGAATCTTCCTCAGAGTTGTCTTGTTCTTGTATGATCATAGAAGGTTTCCTCTTTTCAAGTATTCTTCCAGAACTAAGTTGAACATCACTAAGGTCTAGAGGAGTGATTAAATAAATTGGAAACTGTTGTCCTTCTATCATGTATGTATTCTAAGGATTTTTATTGTTGGGGTTTGGTATGGGTTGAGCAGGCACCTGATTTTATTTCTGAGGAAATAGTAATGGAAGTGGTTGATTTTGATGTTGTGGGTTCTGAGGATTCTGTTGAGGATTTTGTTGAGGGCTTTGAGAAGAAAAATGTGGGTACGGTGGATAGGATGGTGGATACTGATAGTACTGAGAGTATCTTCCATAGGGATTTTGTGCTCCTTGTGCCCAAGCTTGAGATTGTTTTTGAAATTGGGGCCAAGGTTGCTGCCAAGAATTCCAATTTGGTGGAGGTTGGATATACATTTGATCATGGAATACTTGTGTTTGAGGTCCTTGCCAAGGCCTTCTAGAGACAAAATTGAGAGATTATGTGGAATTTGTAGGAGTTTCCTCTTGAAAGACGGCTTTAAGACCAGGAAGTGAAGGACAACTCTTGGTCTCATGTTTTTCTGAACAAATTACACAAGTCTCTACAAATTTTTCATCCAGAGGACATTCTCTCAAGGCATGCTTCCTTCTACATTTGGGAAAAAAGATTGCTAAGGCATCAGATTCAGCTTTTTGCTTGTTTTGTAACTTAAGGGTGTCTATTTGTTCACTAAGACTCCCTAAGATGTCAAATTTGAATTCATCAAGCATATGTCCTATCTCTTGCCCTACTTACTGTCCCAGAATTAGACTTACTTACCCTTGCAAGACCAGGGTCTCTTGGGCCTTTTACAATTTTGGATTTCCCTCTTGAAAGGTTGATACATAACTCGGATATTTCAGGTAATGTGAGCTGAGATATATCCCCTTTTCCCATCATGTTAAGCATATCCAACCATTCATCCCTAATTATTTTCAACAAGAGAGCTTTTATGGTGTCTTGATCTAAGCTTTCCATTTTTGCTCTTTTGATGTTGTAATGAAATCTTTCCAACAAATCTTCCAAGTTTTCATCCTCTTTTTGTATCATATTGAACACTTCTTCCTTATGATTGATTGGCATACAATAATCCAAATACCTCTCTAAAATTCTTGTTTCGTGTCTTCCCATGTCCTAATAGAACTGTTGATCAAACTCATAAACCACCTCAATGCTGCTCCTTTCAATGTTGAAGGAAATAGTTTAAGTTTTTGAGCATCTTGTAAGTAGTCATAAGTTCTACACAGGACTTCAAATTCAAATAGGAAGGTTTCGGGATCTTCATTTTAAGTCCATAGAAGTTTGGAAGGACGAGAGGGTGAAATGTTTTTCATAGTTGTATTGGTTTCTTCATCCATTATAGGAAACCCAAAAGAGTTCCCCATTTCTCTTCTACCTCTCCCTCTACTTCCTTCTCCTCTACCACTACCTCTACCCCCTCCAAATAATGTGTGTTCTCCATTAAAGACTCCTCCTCCCCCTTCTTCTGCCATAGTTGATTCTTCTGTGGAAGTCAAAAAGTTTGTATCTCTAGCAAGGGTCCTTGAATCTTCTCCTAATAGAGGTTCAGTGGATGAAGTGGAAGGTATTTCTAATGGAATATATGATCTTAAGTCTTCTGGAAGTCTAAGATCAGTAAAGGATGGAGTGTGGGTCTGAGTTGGAGGTGTACTGGCTCTTGGTCTAGGTGAGACAAGTGGTGTTATAGGAATCAAACTTCTGCTTTTGATTCTTATGAATCTAACCCTTGAGTCTCTCTCTCTACACATATCATTGTTTTTGGGAGTTAAGAAACAAGGCTACCTTGTTACACTTCCCCGGCAACAGCGCAAAAATGTTTGTGCTCAACCTAGTGTTCCTAAATTGAGTTCATTAATTGTCAACCAGGGTTGGTAAACTATTGAAGTGTGGTGCACTATATGTGCCTAGGTATTTGTTTCTCACTACGTTGTGTTTAATATTTTATAATGTTTTTGGTTTTATGGTTTTATGTTTGAAAAGGGAAAGAACTAAGTGTTGGTGAAAAGAAGCTTTTGGTTATTTAAAACAAAACAAAGCCTAAACTATGGATGACAAACAACAAATGCAAAGCTTGATAATGACTCCATTGAAAGAAAATAAATCACAACATCAGCTTGAACTTATCCAATTCATTTATTAAAGGTGTGTTGGAAGAGCTTGAGAAATGGACAAGTTAAGTGTAAATGAAGTTCTCCTAAATAAACAATCAACTCACAATATTACAAAATGATTATTTGTAACACAATAAGGTTTATATTCTAGATTGACCTATGATGTTGAATTTACCCTATTCTGCAACTTGACTTATCACTTCTAGGCCTTATTCATAAGTTTTGAGATTTTCTAAAATAATGTTTCGGAAAAAGGCTATAGGTGAATTTGTAAATATTTGCAGAGTGATCAAAGCCTTAAACTGATATTACTGACCCCTGTTCATGTGATGATGTATTAATATAAATTCAGAACAGAAGTAAGTTTGTAAATAATGGAGGCCGAAAGACCAAATTTGACAACTAGCACTACTTGAAACACAATGGATAACACTAGGCTAGAAAGCGGTCTATCAATCTTAAAAGACAGTGACTACAACTTAAACTAGAATGCCATTAATCTTTTCTTGAAACGAATAGGCGGGAAGTGAACTGAAGTCTTCTAATCTACTTGAAATGCAGGTGAACGGAGATTAGCTAAAATTCCATTATCAGAGAAATTTGGAAATGTTAAATGTATTTGAACTAAATGCAATCAACCTCTGGAGTGCTATAACTAAATTAATCATGCAACTAGTCTATGGAATTCTACAGCCCATCTCGTTCAGTAGGAATGATATTTTGGAAGAGTTTGTAAAACAATTTTGGCTGTATTATTCAATGCAATTGAACATAAACATAAGATTGAAAGCAAATACAACTAGAATCTAAGACACCACAATTGTTTCTCATTCATTGTTAATGATGTTTTGGAAGAGTTTGTAGGAGTAAGACCGGTTGTGACACTTAGTGTAAACAAGCATAAATCATAAAATTCAAAAAGAAATGCAACTAAAACCTACAATATCACAGCTATGCCTTATTCATCATGATGATATTTTGGAAGAGTTTATAAGAGTAAGTCTAGATGTGATAATTAATGTAAACAAGCATGAACATAAACTTCAGAAACTTGCCCAAGCTAGAAATGAAAACGAAACTAAAATACTTATCTGAACCATATAAACAAGGATGCTCAGGTAGCAGGGGCCCTCTACCACCAGAGTATCACAAAATCTACTTCAAGATTGACTCAACGCTTTGAAGGAATTGATGCTTCTTTCATTAAAGAGAAATTACTTCAGCCATTCCTAAATTTAGGACTTCTGCAATCTAGCAATCACCCACCAAATCTAGCCCCATCCCTCGGTTCCCGAGAACCATATTTGTAACAAATTTACCTGCTTGTCTTGAGATAACCTGAGACCAATTGTCTTTCCAAATAAAGCAAACTAGGACTCGTTGGTGGTCACGTAATATAATTAAGGACATACGGACTATCCTTGTCCTATTAGAGTCTCTCTCCTAGTTTGAAGTTCCCACGTACACTTAACCACCTACGGAATTCGCTTTAAAACTTCATGGAGAACAACACATGATGAAGGGAATGATGTGGAGATACGACCATATGTGTTGTTTCCTGCAAGGATGATACACGGAACTGCGTATAAACATGAAAACAGAAAATTTGCAAATTGGCAACTAGCTACAAAATGTCTGCATTTTGTAGCTAGATCTAGTTCAAAAAGTACTACAATGAAAAAATCATAAAAACATAGCAAGTTAGTCATGATATTAATTCTTAAAACAATTTTAACTAATTCTACTGATCATTTGAGCTTGTGATTAATAATGGAAAAAGGAAATGGAGTGGAATGTGGTAGAGGAAAGAACATCTTTGGAGCTCAACAGGCTCCAAGCCAGGGAAAAACCATTCCAAGGGTAAAACCCAGAAAGAAATTTTCTCTTCTTATAAAATATTCTTACAATAATACTTCCAAGAACTAAAGACTGAAGCTCAAGATGCTCCCTAGAACCAAGTCACCCCCCAAGAAATTCTTCTTCAAGGGAGCTTCGAAACATCAATCTACTACAACTTTATCCCAATTTTCGGCCCTGCAATTTCAGCCTCCTGCAACTGGTAGTGAAGAATCCTTAACTCCACACATGTGGAGAGAGACAGATTATCTTAAGATACTTCAAATTTTTTTCTTTGTCGTTTCCAACTCTTTTTCTCCTTCTCTATTAAAGATATAAATTATGTGAGAAGTGCATGTCAAATGAGGTTGAGTTCCTTGTATTTATATCATTGTTAATGGGTCGAATAGCCATCCCTTATGTTGATTTTTTCTTGACTAGAGTTGATTTGGTCTTGTAGTAATAGATGGATTTTTCTAGAAAAAATAAATATTTTCCTTTAGTTAGAACATCCAAATGGGACTATAGTACATGACATAATTTATTCTCTGTCCTAGAAACACCTAGAAGCATGAATAAAATGATTATTACCTAGACTTGATCATGAAAGCCATGGTTTATATAAAATAAAAATTATCTTTTATTTATTTTTCTTTCTTTATAAAAATTATGCAATTTCATGATTACAAATAGGTAATTATGAATACTTAACCTAGTTACAATTTCCAACACTCCCTCTTAACTAGGGAGGTATTCATAATCCCCTCACATGGTACAAGGAATCCCATCCTTGAATCATTCTCATAAGAAGAGTCAGATTGATAATCCATCTATTTCAAGCACCTATATGATTACCAACATTGTCCTTGAAGGCATTCATTAGACAAGCTCAACTTCATTTGAGAGCATTATGTTGGGAGAATTTATCTGAGTTTCCGCACTACCTCTAAGGCACATACCCCATGTGGATGTGTAGAAATTATAGAAATTTTCTACTACTAATTAAATCAAACTGAAATCAAGAGATTATAATTTTTCTCTATTATTTTTCAGAATGGAAATCACAATTTAGAAACTCATGGAATTACATGCAACCATCAAAATCACAAGAATGCAGTGATTTTATCAGGGAGCCTAACTGGGAAAAACCCATCCATTTTTTTTCTTTAATCATATGAGAATTAGAAACTATTACAATGTCTTTCTTCGACCCAGAAGCACACCCTGCACTGTAAATATGTTCTCTTGTTGACTGTCTAGCTCTAGACAATACTTAGCAAATTCAAAGCTCTAACTTCCTCCTATTTCCTTGGGCAAATTCGAAGGAACTGATCACCTTCTTAACTATCAATAATGTACACTCGACTAGTATACAACTGATAATTACAATGCTTCTTTTCCTCCACTCCAACTATGAAATTCGAATTCCATGTATGTGTGGGAAATTTTTAACTAATTGAATATTTTAATTGATATATCATTGATTTAACAACCATTCTACTACTCAACTAACCTTCAAATGACTCAATTAGTTAGTTGAGCTTCGTTAACTGAGTTCAACTGAAAAAAACTTAACTAGATTCCTAGATTTTAGCAATCACTACACCTACAAATATACTCCGAGCCTTAAAACTTGAATTTACTAAGATAACTAGTAGAGAAGGTTATTCCACTCTAGCTAACTACAATCCAGGCCATCCTGCTAATGTGGAAAATTGAATTACTCAATTTGGCTAAAGAACAAGTCAAACTGAGCATTTCTTGCTACAATTTCTAACACTCCCTCTTAGCAAGAAATGTATTTTGAATCACCCCTATCCTTAACCTGTGGAATTTTAATTTTCCTCTTGGAAATGCCTTTGTTAATATATATGCATCCTACTCATCAATTGGAATGTACTATAGCAACATATTTATCATCTACACACAATCCCACAAGTGATGGTACGTAATATTAATGTGCTTGCACCTGTCATGAAATAATGGATTCTCAAAGAGTTTAATACAACTCTAATTATCCACATAAATCATTTTCATATCCATATCTTGACTGAAAAACCCAAAAATATTTTCCTCATCAATATGGCCCCACATGTTGCTGAATTGCAACCATGTATTCAACCTTTGTTGAGTTGAGTGCCACATGCCTTTGTTTCTTGCTATACCGGGAAATATTTGTAGACCCAAAACTGATCATAGCCCCTGAATTAATTTTCATGTGTAATGGAATCCCTTCCCAATTTGCATCAGTGAAGCCTTGGAGCTTCACTCCAATTTTCCTCATGTACCATAACCCATAGTCAGTTGTGCCTCTGAGGTATCTCAACACATGCTTTGGTGCCTTCCAATACAACTTGGTAGGCTTCACCATGGCTTGACTCAGTTGAATAATTGCATAGCATCTGCCGAACCTTGTGTTCACTATACATCAAGGATTCCACAAGTTTCATGTAGATGGTGTTAGTGTCAGTATTTTCATACTTCCAATAGGGATCCAAACACATTTTTCATGTGCATCTTAGGTGTCCCACTCTAAATAATTTTCAATCATTCCACTAGGTTATGATATAAAAATTTTCCACTGGTGGTTGTCCTTGTCAAGTGTCACATTTTCTTTCACAAGTATGTGCCTGCTGACCCTCTTCCATGTCTTCATCATGCCAAAAACAAGTCTTCTCTCATTTCACTTTTATTCAAAATATCTCATTCAGTCATTGTCTTTCATTTCTCATTAGGTCACTAGGGATTCATTAGGTCAAATCATTGCATTGTCTCATTTTAAATAAAGGGAAGTAGAAGGTGTGAAGGTGACCCAGAATAAACTCATGATTTTCTTCAGTCAGTTCAAATTTAATTAGTATTTAGTCTCCCAAAGTCTACAAACTCAAAAATACACATGCCAACACATAAAATTTCAAAGGGAGTTGTCTTTTCCCAAGGGTGCCCAAGTCATCGTTGTTCACAAGCACTTAACCTTAATTTCCTCTCCCACTGAGCTAGGGTTTGCTGTGAAAAAGAGGAATATGAGAAGAGGAGCCATAATGTAGGTCATCTCAGTAAGTATGAGTACATTCCAACTCATAAGATCATGTCTCCATCATTTTTTAAGAAATCATTTCAAGAATCAGGCCATTTTCCACTTACAGGGCCAATTTCGCTTCAAACTATTTTTTTACCAAACAGAGATGAAATGAACAAAAGTGAGAGAGTTTTATGTCCCCCATAGGCCAATAAAGAAAAATCTCCTTCATTTTTTACAAAGGTATCATGGTTTGGGAGAAATGTCAAAAATACAGGTTCTACAAGAGGTTTGATGCACTTCTAAAGTGACCTTCGGAAAATCAAATTTTCTCATAGCTGGAGTGTCTAAATGACTTGCTTTATGATTCAAATGAAAACTAGACTAGAAGAAATTTTCAATGAGCTATCATGAGCTCAATTCTGAGTTGAGGAAGGCATCCAAAATTTTTCTACACCAGCACTCTATATTTTTTCACCCTCATTCAGCTCTTTTTTACCACTCTTGGGAAAATCATCTTTTGACAAGAAAAATGAAATTCAAATAGAAAAAAAAAGGTATATTTAGAAGGTATATAAGATAATGTTTCCAATGAGATATCCTTGGCCCAATCTGGACACAGGGAAGGCCTCCAAATGTGGTCTGCAAAAAGGTGTTCGAGTGGCACTGTGTGTTCAGGAATGGCGTTGCACGTTTGGAAGAGGGTGCTGCGCATTTTCCCGAAAAGTTAAAAAATCTCTTAAAGCCTCCCACTCCATCCATTAAGGCTCAATATTTGCAGAGGTTGTCTTCAAAGATCGATTTATCAGTGAGTAAACCCTAGTATCATCTCATTAATTTATTTTGTGCCTTATAATAATTTGAAACCTTTCTCAAGGAAGAAACCCTAGTTCTCATTTCAAATGTAATCCCTACAATGTTATATTTTTCCATATCCTCATTCCCTAAAGCAATACCATTCCTAATATCCATCAATCCTAGGGTTTTCACTAACCTAGGTTCCCTTCACATTCCCATTCGTTCCATTTTGCAAAACAATTCCTTTCACTTCACATTTCCTCCATTTCATTCCATCACCATAGGGTTTCTACTTCAATTATGGTTGAGGTTGAGCCATTGGCACATAATTATCAGAGAGGTCATAGGCAGGTGTTTGACCCATAGAATGTGGGAGGGGCCCTGTTTTCTTCACCAACAAAGCAGGTACACAAAGGCAAGGAAAATATGGCAGAGGTGGACATACATGAAGAGGAAGGCCTCCATGAGAAAGAGGCAGATTTTGAAACTTGTAAACTTGGACACAATTGATGATGATCTTTCCTTGATCATCCGAGAGAAGGAAGCCAAGATTAGAAACCTCCAAGCTAATCTTGAAAGGTCCAAGTTTGTCATTAACTTTCTCAAACAAGAGAATCAGCAATTGAAGATCAAACACACCATTGATGAGGTAAGATGCATCAAAGAACATAGAAGCATGGCTTGAGAGAGTCAACCAACACTTGGAGCAGCTCTTGGTCAAGGCTCAAAATGATAATGACATTCTAAGGTCCCACCTTTCCTACCATAATTATTATAGAGAAATATTGAATCAAAATGAGATAGTTTTTATTTTTATTATTATTATTTTTTGTAGGACATAAAATTTATTGGTGTCATTTACACTACACCCTAAATTCTACTAACCTATCCTCAAAGCTACAAGGTAAAAATTTTATAAAGATCCAAAACATACAACCATAATACTTGCTTTTCAAGACTAAAATCACCTTCAAAATATAAAGTATTTAGTGGGATGAATAATTTTCAACCTTTATGAACCAAAATTTACAATAAAATAATTTTTAATTCTATTGTAATTAAATATGTTCAAGAGTGACTAACTTGATTTTCTTCTAAATAACATGCTTATGAGTTATTTGCTTAAAAGAATAATTAAATTTAACTAGATTTGGTATCCAATAATTAGGAATTCATATGTGAGGTAATATTACAACAAATTACTTACCCTAATTGTGAATTTTCAGTAGGATCCTATAACTCAATCGAGTTATTACGCTAGAAACTCCTTGGTTGCAAATCCTAAATTAACTTAAGCCCTTTTTTTATGCACAATTCATAAACATGATTAGATGCAACCATTGAAACATTATGATCCAGATCTTGGGTGGAGCCACCCATAAAAATTTTAAATGGATCTGACAAGATCATCAAAATTATAATGCCAGAAAAAAAAGAGAGAGAACACAAAACAAATAAAACCACAAAAACCTTGTTTTATTAAAACGATTCTTTTACAAAGTGAGGCTTGTTATTTATAGCCTTTTTCTGAGTTACAATACCATGGGTAGATACCATAGGTGAGTACAGGTCGATACCATGGGTCAATACCATGGGTGGATACCACTTACAATACCATGGGTAAATTCCATGTGTGGATGAATACCATGGGTCGGTTCCATTAACAATACCATGGGTAAATTCCATGGGTGGATGAATACCATGGGTGGATGCCATTTTCCATTCAGATCAAATTATGAAAAACAATTTACAAGCATGAAATGTACAACCATTGAGGCATTTTGTCAAACACTTACAACCATTATCTCTTTAAGGTGTTTTCACAACAATTAGCTAACATGAATCCAAAATTACATGACTTCATTGTTTTGTGAGTAGTGCCAATAATTGAACTCAAGATATAAGTAGACTATAAGCCATCTTAATTGTTGAATCTATGCCAATAAATTAATATAAATATGTAGAAATTTTTCACATAGCTCACAAGTTGTAAGGTACAACCATTAAGGAATTTTGACAAACAATTGGCAGTCATACAACAAGTTTCCATAAAGTTATTTAAATTTTCAATGCTTTAACCATTTTATACTTTAAACATGATTTCCAAATGGTTAGCCTATATTAGATTCCTAATTATAAATTATCAGGCAGATCCAATATTAAAAGAACCAAACAGTAAAACAAAACAACAGGCGGTCCCTACATGCAGCAGAAAATCTTCAAAACAGAGTAGATTTGGGAATCAGTGTCTGAAAACTTGATTTTTTAAATCAAGGTCGGGGTGCAATGGCATGTTGGCATGGATACCCACTGAAGTTGAGCTGAATTGCAATAGGGGTGCCCAGAAACATGATTCTTCAAAACAACAACAACCCAAAAATCCTATAATATTATTTATGATTTCTGTCAAATACATAGTATGAAAACTTATCTAGAGCTGAACAAAGAGGAGGAAAAACAAGATTTAAGCCATTAAAATGTTTCCATCCAATTCATGGCAGCCTACATGCTTCATCCATTAGTACTTGTAGTTAATGAATTCAACTCTATACAAGAAAATACTTCAACAACCATTAAGAAATTTTCTCACATTTGGTGTGCAACACTTCATATACATGTAAGTTTGAGAAAACAACCAAACAAGCAAAAAATATGAAATAAACCACAAAAATACATAATATAATTTGATCCACGTGACAGTGAATTTTTACAACTCCAAAAGGATGGATGTATGCTCGAGCTCTAATAAGAGTATGCTCCAACGCCAATATCCTTACCAAATCATCATGAACCACCTGGTTTTCCTCCCAACCATATCGAGGAAGAAATTCTCCCCCTGGAACCCCCAAGCTGCAAAGCTCACAACCAATACCACAATACAACAATAAAGAGATATACAAGGGAAACTAAGGGAGATAGTTTTCTCTTCCTCTAAATACCACTCATGTTCAACCTAAATAGATACTTAGTAGATTAGTAAAGAATTAAAATTTGTTTTGGAAGTAATTGGATACTCTTCATATCTCTCCCTCTCACAATCTTTCTCAAGCCTCTTCCACACTTGTCATCACCCTACCCCCCACCCAAGTCAGAATACATGAGACACATATATAGGAGGAGCAACAAGTTCTTTTCATAAAGAAGGAGTAATATGCATGCATTGTATTTGATTTAGAGGAGTGTATCTTATGCCATTAAGGAGAGGTATGCATGCCTTATTTAAGGAGAGTGTAACATATGCATTAAAGAGAGTGTAAGAGAAATATTTTATGAAATATCTTTAATGAGTGTAAGAGGAATATGCCATTCTTTATTAGTGCACAAGAGGGAGTGTAATGTAATATTTAAAATAAAAAGACTTACATATAGGCATGAGAGTCATGAAGGAGAGAGGTGTGAATTGATTGAATAGATGAAGTTAATTTGAAATTCTCTTTTAATAAAATATCATAGTCTCATAAAAGATAATGATAATACTAATAATATTGAGGATTAAGTCAATATTTAACTATTAGGATTAATTAATGATAACTTAATTTAATTTCCTTCAACTATGCTTGATTACCAATTTATGCAAGGAGATTTACTATTTTTAGAAATTCATGCTTGAGATGGTAGAAATGACTTTCTATTTTTAGTTATATTTTTAAAAAGTTATATTTTAATTAATTTTATCCATGAGTGGTATTTTTCTTTCAAAGACTAGGGATTCCACACTCCTATTTCATGCATCTCCATGCCTTAGTAGATTGAGGACTCCGCGCCCTAATCTACTACCAGGATATAAGATTCCATAACTTGATCTTTTTAAATATTTAGGACTCCACACCCTAAATATACAAGACTTCACGTCTTTATATTTCTTAGATTTAGGACTCCACACCCTAATTTCCATGCTTTCTCATCTACTATACTCTGAAACTCCGCGTTTCTCCTTATGGTACTGATTGTGAGCTTTTACCCATTTTATGGTTCATTGGTAAGGCCTTGTTCGAAGACCTGACACATCACAACCTCATAGATCAAAGGAATCATATGAATTTCATAATGAAATTAACTTAATCACATTTTACCAAGAATGGTGCATGACTTCCACAGTCCTTTAGGATTTGAAGAAATGACTTCCATAGTCATTCATAATAGAACATCCTTGTTGTAAAAGGACCAGGCCCCCTACCACATGCTGCTCAGTACAAGGTTAGACATATATATAATCATACAAGTAATGTATTGTCCATAAATCATATTTTAACCATCTGTTCCACATACCCATGAGCATCCATGGATCTATGTGTCCCAATCCTGGATCACCATCCATGTCATACACCTATGTCAAAACTAGGATACAGAAAGAGAAAACATAGCTAATATGATCTTAACCAAAATTTCTTCTTATACACAAAACCATAGATATTATCGTAACCATACAGTAACTAGGTGACCCAAACCAAGTTTATAGCATATAATCATGTCCATAAGTCTATCATGCATAATATTATATCATTATATCAAAATCACCCTCTCTAAGTGTCATAAACGTTTTCTCACCAAGAAGGGACACTACATACTCCCCCTCTTGGGTTATACTTGGCCCGAAGTTTTTTCCTACAGTCATAAGATACTTAGTTCTTTTCGATTCTCCTATCAATAAGTTGTTAAACTTATGTATATATATTTGATATATTTTTCTTCATGCCAATCCATAGTTTAATGTTTTATAAATTGGAAGCAACTCAATGAAAACTGAAACATACCATTCTAAATCAAGAATAAAATATATCCATGCTATATTATGCATTTTTTGATATATAAAATACCAAATATTTCTATATCAAAACAAGCCATACAATTTATAGTACAGTATCAAAATACTATTTTATGTAATTGATATGACATCTACTTAAGTTATCTATAATAATTTGATATTCTACATGTTTTTCTTTCTTGTAGTCTGTATGAATCCTACATGTGTTATCTTCTGGGTTTTGTAGTATTTTGAGCTTTTCAAGCTACAAATATATCACACATTGGTTTTATAAACAATAACGATGGTCCATCCCATATCACAATCAAATTTGCATACAATATCCATAAAATCATCCACATACAATTGTGAGTGAAATTATGCAACAAAACATGATGTCATATATAGAACCCACTCTTACATCCCACTTGATTTATGTATTCTCAATCCAATTTTCCCCTTTTCATTCCATAAGACATCCTTGCAATCAAAATCTCTAGGATCCACCTTTACTTCTTCTTTTTTTTAACTAAAATTTTACTCTTTAGGAAAAATCACAATTTGAAGTTCAAGGAATCGTATTTTTTTTTAATAAACCAACAAGATAAGGTTTGATACAGTTTTCATTGACCCACTTATGTATTATATAACATTCCTTTAGTTTCCATAATATTAATTATTATTCACTTCTATAACTTAAGAATCAATTATGAATGACTCTGTTAGAAGATCTTCATTCCGAAAACAAATTAATGATATTGTTTTGAAAGCATCTTGTAATCAAGAACAACTCTCAAAACTATGAAAATATAGTATCTATATTATTGAATCTACCTTGACAACTGTAAGTCAATTTTCTTTCGAACCATGAAATCAATCATGATTTCTATTCAGTAATTAATCAATTTGTTTGGTTTTATGTCTTATTCCTTACTATTAATATGTACACAAAAAAAAACTATAAAAACAACAGATTTCTCAAAATGTGATGAATCTTGTTGAATCTAAATAATATTTATACTATCACAAGGGAATTTCTAGCCTAAATTTAAACCCTTGAGAATTACCACTCTCTCAAATTATTACAACATTTTGTAGGACTAATAAATACTCATACAGCTATACATCTCAACACAAAATTACTAAATCCAACAATCTCTTCCATTCCAAATACAATACAATCATCTTTGGCTTATAAATCATGCAAGAATTCCAATTCATAAAAATGTGATCTCACTCTCTTTCAATTTATCCCTCAAAAAATATCACAAGCACATATTCTTGTAAAACAAGAACTCAACTAAGCCTTTCATTAATCACATACCTTTTTCTTTAAGTTCAAATAAAACAAAGTTATCACCACATAAATTTTTACCTTCTAAACATGTCATTCTCTTAAAAATTTATAAACAATATGAATTTAGACTTGATCGCCTAACTTACAATAGTTTAGAGCAGTATACGAGTTTGATCCTCATAATTTCTCTAGTTAATTTGGTTAAATAGAATTCAACCAATGTTCAACTGAGAAAATCATTAAAGAGATTATTATGGCTTTCCTGGACTTAATTTTTTTTAATCCAATAAAAAATATATTTCATCAACTTATTACAATAATCTTTTTCTAAGCATTTGAAAATAATTTTAATTCTACCTAAATCCAACACATACAAAAGGATTACAATACTAGAGGATAGATGCCTAGTTCACACATTCTATTTTAAATCAGTTATTCTAAACATTCTAAACCACCTAATGGTGTTAAATATACCAATCTTTGTATCTTCATTTGTAATAAAAATAAAATAATGGATTTAAATCTCAAGAAAATTCATGGTACAAATCTATATCCATTTAAATTTAATTACTCATTATCACTCCTCAAACATGTCTATGAGATTCCATCAAAATATTCTAACCATAAGAATTACTTAGCTTATAGATATATTTTAGTATGGATTCCACACCCATACCTTAACTCACTACTTAGCTCATAGATATATGCTAGTATAGATTCCACACCCATACATTTTCTCCTAGATATATGCAAGTAGGGATTCCACACCCATACATTAGCTCATAGGTATATGTTAGTATGGATTCCACACCCATACATTAGCTCATAGGTATATGTTAGTATGGATTCCACACCCATAAACTTTCTCATAGATATATGCTAGTATGGATTCCACACCCATACAATTTCTCCTAGATATATTCTAGCATGGATTCCACACCCATACATTAGCTCATAGGTATATGTTAGTATGGATTCCACACCCATAAATTTGCTCATAGATACATGCTAGTATGGATTCCACACCAATACAATTTCTCCTAGATATATTCTAGAATGGATTCCACACCCATACATTAGCTCATAGAGGTATGCTAGTATGGGTTCCACACCCATACAATTTCTCCTAGATATATGCTAGTATAGATTCCACACCCATACATTAGCTCATAGATATATGTTAGTATGGATTCCACACCCATAAATGTTCTCATAGATATATGCTAGTATGGATTCCACACCCATATGTTAGCTTAAGTAAAACATAACCTTCAAATGTTCCTTAAAATGGCTTCCAAAACACTTCATGCACTATTCATTTAAGCCTCTTAGGTCATACCTCAGCCTATTTTTTGAGTCATTTCAAGGTATTTGTTGCAGAATGTCAACCCAAAATACACAAAATTATGTCAAATAAATAAGAGGAATTTCATTCTTATTCATTAAGACTGTATTCACAAATCATACTTTAACACATCTAATTAATGCACATATTACTCTTGAATATACATTCATAGTTAAAAGTGACATCCTTCAAGGTAGTTTTTTTTAAGTTTCCATTACTGTAGGTAAGAAAAGAGTCAAAACATGATGAACTCAATCATCACGTTAATTGAATATCAACCTTATACTTGTTACTCTTTCCCGAAGTATACACACGAAGGTCATCATACTATAGTCCATATTAAGCCAATATTTTTCTTGGTAGATATGATTTCAGCTAGTAAACATGGCTACTAAACCCACATCACATTGAAAATGATGCATTTAAACATATATGAAACCATGCATGTACTCCACCTATCTCACCCATCGATTAAAATTCAAGTCATACACATACTTGGGTTTAACCCCAACTTTCTCAAGAACATCCTTTCCCAGCATGTCTTTAAGCATGTTAACATATTTCTAATAATATGTCTTAACAAAAAATATAACGGAATATAAGAAAGTTATTTTTTTTCATGAGTTTCTAAATGACATAATGATAATAATATCCTCTATGCAACCAATATGCTTCCAAGTCAAGATATACAACAACTCAACATGCATGCAAAATCAACATTCATGCATCATCAACCTATAAGCAAGCATGTTGTACCATTAGGCCCTAGTGTTTTAACTAGCTCTAATACCATATGTAAGGTCCCACCTTACCTACCATAATTTTTATAGAAAAATATTGAATCAAAATGCGATAATTTTTATTATTATTATTATTATTGTAGTACATAAAAGTTATTAGTGTCCTTTACACTACACCATAAATTCTACTAACTTATCCTCAAAGCTATAAGGTTCAAGTTTTATCATGATCCAAAACATACAACCATAATACTTATTTTTCAAGGCTAAAATCACCTTCAAAATATAAATTATTTAGTGGGATGAATAATTGTCAACCTTTATGAACCACAATTTACAATAAGCTAATTGTTAATTCTGTTGTAATTAAATGTGTTCAAGAGTGACTAATTTCATTTTGTTCTAAATAACATGCTTATGAATTATTTTCTTAAAAGAATAATTAAATTTATATAGGGTTGGTATCCAATATTTAGGATTTCATATGTGAGGTAATATTACAACAAATTACTTACCCTAATTGTGACTTTTTAGCAGGATCATATAACTTAATGGAGTTATTACGCTAGAAACACCTTGGTTGCAAATCCTAAATTGACTTAAGCCCTTTTTTTATGGACAGTTCATAAACATGATTAGATGAAACCATTGAAACATTATGAAAAAAAAATTACAAGCATGAAATGTACAGCCATTGAGGCATTTTTTCAAACACTTACAACCATTATATCTTTAAGGTGTTTTCACAACAATTAGCTAACATGAATCCAAAATTACATGACTTCATTTTTTTGTGAGTAGTGCCAATAATTCAAATCAAGATATAAGTAGACTATAAGCCATATTAATAGTTGAATATATGCCAATAAATGAATATAAATATGTAGAAATTTTTCACATAGCTCACAAGTTGTAAGGTACAACCATTAAGAAATTTTGAGAAACAGTTGGCAGTCATACAACAAGTTGCCATAAAGTTATTTAAATTTTCAATGTTTTAACCATTTTATACTTTAAACACAATTTCCAAATGGTTAGCCTATATTAGATTCATAATTATAAATTATTAGGCAGGTCCAATATAAAAAGAACCAAACAGTAAAACAAAACAACAGGCGGTTCCTACATGCAGCAGCAAATCTGGAAAATAGAGCAGATTTGGGAATCAGTGTCCGGAAACTTGAGTTTGGAAATCAAAGTTGGGGTGAAATGGCCTATTGGCACAGATACCCCCTAAAGTTAAGCTGAATCGAAACAGGGGTGCCCAGAAACACGATTCTTCAAAACAACAACAACCCAAAATTCCTACAATCTCATTTATGACTTCTGTCAAATACATAGTATTAAAACTTATCTAGAGTTGTACAAAGAGGAGGAAAAACAGAATTTAAGCCATTGAACTGTTTCCATCTAATTCATGGAAGCCTACATGCTTCATCCATTAGTACTTGTAGTAAACCTATTCAACTCTATACAAGAAAATACTTCAACAACCATTACGAAATTTCCTCACATTTGGTGTGCAACACTTCATATACATGTAAGTTTCAGAAAACAACCGAACAAGAAAAAAATATGAAATAAACCACAAAAATACATAATATAATTTGGTACACATACCTGATAGTGAATTTTTACAACTCCAAAAGGATGGATGTATGCTCCAGCTCCAATAAGAGTATACTCCAATGCCAATATCCTTACCAACTCATCATGAACCACCCGGTTTTCCTCCCAACCATATCCATGAAGAACTTCTCCCACTGGAACCCACGAGCTACAAAGCTCACAAACAATATGATAATACAACAGTAGAGAGAGATACAAGGAAAACTAAGAAAGATAGTTTTAATTTCCTCTAAATACCACTCATGTTCAACCTCAACAGATACTTAGGGGATTACTAAGGAATTCAGATTTGTTTTGGAAGAAATTGGATACTCTCCATATCTCTCCCTCTCGCAATCTTCCTCAAGTCTCTTCCACTCTTGGCATCACCCTCCACCCCCCCACCAGTGAGAATACATGCGACACATATATAGGAGGAGCAACAAATAATTATCATAAAGAAGAAGTAATATGCATGCATTGTATTCCATTTAGAGGAGTGTAACTTATGCCATTAAGGAGAGGTATGCATGCCTTATTTAAGGAGAGTGTAGCATATGCATTAAAGAGAGTGTAAGAGGAATACTTTATGACATATCTTTAATGAGTGTAAGAGGAATATGCCATTCTTTCATGAGTGCATAAAAGAGAGTGTAATTTAATATTTAAAATAGAGAGAGTTACATAGAGGCATGAGAGTCATGAAGGAGAGAGGTGTGAATTGATTGAATAGATGAAGTTAATTTGTAATTCCCTTTTAATAAAATAGCATAGTCTCATAAAATATTATGATAATACTAATAATATTGAGGATTAAGTCAATATTGAACTATTAGGATTGATTAATGATAACTTAATTTAATTTCCTTCAACTATGCTTGATTAACAATTTATGCAAGGAGATTTACTATTTTTGGAAATTCATGCTTAAGATGGTAGAAATGGCTTTCTATTTTTAGAAAATCATTCCAGAATTGTCAGATTGAGATTTTTTTTAATTTTATCCATGAGTGGTATTTTTCTTTCAAAGAATAGGGATTCCAGACTCCTATTTCATGCATCTCCGTGCCTTAGTAGATTGAGGACTTCGTGCCTTGATCTACTCCAAAGATATAAGATTCCATAACTTGATCTTTTTAAATATTTAGGACTCCACGCCCTAAATATACAAGACTCCACTTCTTTATATTTCTTGGATTTAGGACTCCACGCCCTAATTTACATGCTTTCTCATCTACTGTGCTTTGGAACTCTGTGTTTCTCCTTATGGTACTGATTGTAAGCTTTTACTCATTTGATGGTTCGTTGGTAAGGCCTTGTTTGAAGACCTGACACATCACAACCGCATAGATCAATAGAATCATATGAATTTCATAATGAAATTAACTTAATCAATATTAGAAATAATGGTGCATAACTTCCACAGTCATTCATAATAGAACATCCTTGTTGTAAGAGGACCGAGCCCCCTACCACATCCTGCTCAGTACAAGGTTCGACATATATATAATCATACAAGTAATGTATTATCCATAAATCATAATTTAACCATCTGTTCTAGATAACCATGAGCATACATGGATCTATGTGTCCCAATCCTGGATCACCATCCATGTCATACACCTATGTCAAAACTAGGATACAGAAAGAGAAAACATAGCTAATATGCTCTTAACCAAAATCACTTCTTATACACAAAACCATAGATATTATCATAAACATACAACAACGAGGTGACCCAAACCAAGTATTTAGCATATAATCATGTCCATAATTCTGTCATGCATAATAAAATATCATTATATCAAAAACACCCTTTCTAAGTCTCATCAACATTATCCCACCAAGATGGGACACTACATGACATTCAGAGAAGTATAGCAAAGCATTATGCCATGAGGAATACAATTGTAAGGGCCAAAATTCAAGCATTGACAACGAAGAAGGAGAGGTTAGAAATACTTTTTGAGGTGTCTCTTCATGGCTGAAGACCTTGATCAGCAAGTAACCTTGCAATTTTGGAAATTTTTTGGCACATTTGGCACTTTAGTGAATTTTTGTTTTTTTGAGCAATTTTGGCACACAAAAATTCTACCAAATGTGTAGCGCCACTGGCGTTGTGCTTTTTTTCAGGAATCCAAATGACAAACACCCACTACCATCATCTGTAGAATTATGAAGACATCAAACCTAGTAATTTTCAGAAAATTTGGAGGAGAAATAATCCCTCAAAAGTGCAAAACACCACCAAATTTTCATGTTTCTCCCTCCTTTTTTACCTTGGCATTGCGCATTTACCAGTCTTTGGATATTCACTTTCTGACAGTGAAAATGAGCATAATTTGAAAAATGAACGCATATTTTGAAACTAGACTCAGACACCTTTCCAATGAGCTATCATGGAGTTGATTTGGACACTAGGAAGGCCTCCCAACGTTTCTTGCAAAAGAGGCTATTTTTCCTGTCATGGCACTACGCGTTTGCCAGGAAAATTGCAATTTTCATAATCTTTAGCAATTTTCTGATTTTCACTCCAGTTTGACTTTTTATCTTGGGAAATTAGAAATTACTAATGTAAAAGGTCAAGATAAATGTAAATGTCATGTTTTTATTGTTATCTAGGGTAGATACATAATATAATTCCTCTAGAGGTCAAATGAATCAGTTTCATCTCTTTTCGAGGCAAACTATTGGGTATTCCTAGTCTTCAGTTTCTTGTTTGGGAGTAGGTGAAACTAATCCCTATCTCATGGGTTCAACTCCCTAAGGCTAGGAAAATTTCTTTTAGGTCTATATCATGTATTTTCTGAATCATTTGTAGAGGTTGGACTCTATTTGAGGTTTGGCTTCTCAAGGACACAATTTTGTATGATTTTTGGCCTAGACATTAATCTAATTTGCAGCTATTTTTATGGTATCCATGTGGTATTATGTTTAGTTTCAGTTTTTTCTTTTTTTCTCATATGTTAGAATCTTTTTTGTATTTAAACCATCATTTTATTTCTATTAAGTGAATTTTTACATGATAGATGAACATAATCCATAATTTCTATGCTTTGTTTTCGGTAAATATCCACAATCTATAAATTTCTTCAGTTTGGAAAGAAATCATGAGTTCACCATGCTCTTTCTAGCTCCTAACCTATCTTAATCATCCCATCATCAAAACCCTAAATTTCTAAACCACTGTACCTACCTTGCCCCATAGAACACCCTACAAATCTTGACCTAATTTCCTTGCCTTGACTGTTTCACTCCTCCTGATCCAGCAAAACCCTATACAATTAAATAAAAAATCTGAGCTATTATACCTAGCCTAATATCTTATTTCCTTAGTAATTTTGATTGTTATCTTTAGGGAGAGATCCCTCTCCTGGCCTAGTAGGGCTAGCTACTTGGCTAAGCGTGTTGGAGGTTACCTCAGAATTTCCTTTCTCATCCTGAGGTTCAATCCGAGTGATAACATTTTGACGACTCGACTGGGGAAGTGAAATATTATATCTACCCTGGGAAAGAACAACAAATTTTAGATCTGATTGCTGATGGTGGACAACAATCAGATGCATATGAAGGCTGAACTGTTCACTTGGCGACTCCAACTTGATGTAAAGATTCCAATGGAGGATCGACCTTGCCAGTAGGAAAATGGAAGGATCTTACACAAGGGTTAGGTATTCAAAGTGGAATTGTATTCAAGATCTAATTTTCTTTCCTGTAAATTACTTCTTTTCTTTTACTAAAATTATCTTGAAAGTTTTCTGAAGTTTTTTTATGATAAAGATGATCAAAATATTCATTCTACCTATTGAAAAAGTGTAAATACTGAGTTTTCCTTTGATCTTGGTCCACAACATTTTTCTAAATCTTATGACGACCATATTCAAATTGAAGAGCCTAAAGAGATCAAGACTGATCCTTCAACTTCTGTACATACTCCTACACCTTACAAAATTCCAGATTGATACAAACCACTCATATTTTCCTTTATGTTTTGCTTCAGTTCAATTTCAGAAAGAAAATTTTTTCAAGATTAGAAATCAACAGTCTTTTAGTTTTGATGTTGAGGTTGAGGTTAAGAATGAACTTCTTGAGCAAGTTTTTAATGAGAAACCTTGTCCTAAAATGGTTGAGGAAATCATTTGCGACATAGAATCCTCCTTAGCTCCAGATTTGCAACCATCGAATGCCATTGAATGTCAAGTTGCAGATGAAGGCTTGGAATTTGAAACACATGATCAAATGATGCAAGATGATTCTGTACCACTATGTTCTGAAAAGAGTGTTGATATAAACTTGATTCGATAGTCGACTTCATTGTTTTGTTTAGTAGGTCTTTCATTACAAATCTCATACCAATATTTGTAGTCATATCAGGAGAGTAATAAAGAAGATTCTTGTTTTGTTGTTGATCATCAGGAAAAAATAGTTATTCATAAGTTTTAGGATCCTTTTGTCAACTTGATGCAGTCATTAAAGAAAGAAAGCACAGATGTTAGGAAAATTTTAAAACCAAGGTATGAAGACTACCTAGAGTAGAGCAATAACATATTAGATGGGATGGAAATCAATATGTATTCCTATGAAGATCCTTTCGCAACATTCTTGAGGTCAGTTGGTGGGCTCGTGCTTTCCAATTTCATCAAGAATCAATCTGTTGACAAGTTTTCATGGTAGTTTCTTTTTAGTATCTATTTCTTATTGCTCATAAGAAAGCACTTGCAGAGAATTCAAACAGTAGCTAGAATTCTTACATGGTTTCATTGGTTGTTCCATTTCACTTGATCAGGTGATGAATGGATCAATTAGAGTAGGTTTTTTTGAATAAAATCAATTATGAGCATCTTTTTCAGTTTGCAGTTGTGTTTTAGTCTGAGTAAGTTTAGTTTATTGAGTCAAGTTTCTTTCAGTATTCATTTTGGTTTTTATCTATTTACTTCATGCCCAACGGATAGGCACTTGGTCTATGGTGTTCTTGGCACCTCCAAGGAGCTACCATCAACATCTGGAGACAATGTTAGTGTCAGTATTTTCATAATTCCACCAAGGATCAAAACACATTTTTCATGTGCATCTTAGGTGTCCCACTATAAATAATTTTCAATCATTCCACTCGGTCATGATATAAAATTGTTCCACAGGTGGTTGTCCTTGTCATGTGTACCATTTTCCTTCATAAGTATATCCCTTCTAACCCTCTTCCATATCTTCATCATGCTAAAAAAAATTCCTCTCTCATTTCACTTTTAGTCAAAATCACTTATTGAGTCATTTTATTTCATTTCTTACTAGGTCACTAGGGTTTCATTTGATCAAATCATTGCATTGTATCATTTTCAATAAAGGGCAGCAGAAGGTGTGAAGGTGACCCAGAATAAACTCATTATTTTCTTTATTCATTTCAAATGTAATATGTATTCAGTCACTCAAAGGCTTCCAACTTATAAATCCACATTCCAACACCTCAAATGTCAAAGGGAGTTGTCTTTTCCCAAGGGTGCCCAAGTCATCATTTCTCACAAGAACTAAACTCTATTTTCCTCTCCCACAGAGATATGGTTTTCTGTGAAAAAGAGGCATATTATAAGATGAGCCATAAGGTAGGTCATCTTAGTAAGTATAAGGCCACTCCTACTCTTAAGATCATGTCTCCATTATTTTTTAAGAAATCATTCCAAGAATCAAGCCAGTTGCCACTCATAGGATGAGTTTTGCTTCAAAATATGTTTCTGACCATAAAGAGATGAAATTAGGAAAATGGAGAGATTTTTTTTGTCCCTCATAGGTGAATAAATAAAACCCTCCTTCATTTTTTACACAGAAATCATGGTTTTGGATAAATGTCAAAAATACAGGTGCTACAAGAGGTTTGAAGCACTTCTGGAGTGACCTTGGGAAAATAAAATTTTCTCATAGATGGGGTGTCCAAATGACTTAGTTGATGAGTCAAATGATAACTATACTAGACGAAATTTTCAATGAGCTATCATGTGCTCAATTTGGAGTTGAGGAAGGCCTCCAAAAATTTCTTGCACCAACACTCTGCATTTCAGCACCCTCATTCAACACCTTTTGACTAGTCTTGGAAAAATAAACTTTTAACAAGGAAAATTAACTCGAGAGAGAAAAAAATGGTTTCTATGGATAGTATACTAGATACGGTTTCCAACGAGCTATCCCGGGCCCGATTTGGACACAGGGAAGGCCTCCAAATGTGGTGTACAAAAAGGTGTTGCGATGGCACTGCACGTTCAGTAATGGCGCTATGCATTTGGAATAGGGCGCTACGCATTTGCACAAAGGTGCTGTGTGTTTGCACAAAGGTGTTGGTGATTTTTCCATCAAGTTCAAAACTCTCTTACAACCTCCCACTCCATCAACTAAGGTTCAATATTTGCAGAGGTTGTCGTCAAAACTCCATTTATTAGTGAGTAAACCCTAGTATGATCTCATTAATTTATTTTGTGCCTTATAATCATTTGAAACTTTTCCTAAGGAAGAAACCCTAGTTCTCATTTCAAAACTAATCCATAAAATGTTATATTTTTCCATACCCTTAGTCCCTAAAGCAATACCACTCCTAATATCCCTCAATCCTAGGGTTTTCACTAACCTAGGTTCACTTCACACTCTCATTGCCTCCATTTTCCAAAATACTTCCTTTCACTTCAAATTTCCTCCATTTCATTCCATCACCCTAGGGTTTCTACTTAAATTATGTCTAAGGTTGAACCATTAGCACATACTTATCGGAGAGGTCATAGGTAGGTGTTTTCCCCAGAGAATGTGGGAGGGGCCCTGTTTTCTTCAGCAACAAAGCAAGTACAAAAAGGCAAGGAAACTATGGCAGAGGTGGACATACATGAAGAGGAAGGCCTCCATGAGAAACAAGAATATTTTGAAACTATTAAACTTATACACAATTGATGATGATCTTTCGCTGATCATCCGAGAGAAATAATCCAAGATTAGAAACCTCCAAGCTAATCTTCAAAGGTACAATTTTATCATTAACTTTCTCAAACAAGAGAATCAACAACTGAAGATCAAGCACACCATTGATGAGGTAATATGCATCAAAGCACAGAGAAGCATGGCTTGAGAGAGTCAACCAACACTTGGAGCAACTGTTGGTGAAGGCTCAAAAAGACAATGACATTCAGAGAAGGATGGCAAAGCATTATTCCATGAGGAAGAAAATTGCAAGGGCCAAACTCAAATGAGCCCACGCAAAAATTCAAGATTTCACCAAGAAAAAGGAGAAGGAGATGTTAGACATACTTGCTAAGGTGTCTCTTCATGCATCAAGCCCCTGATCAGCAAGTAACCTTGCAATTATGGAATTTTTTTTTGGCACATTTGTCACTTTAGTAAATTTTTGGTTCTTTGAGCAATTTTGGCACACAAAGATTCTTTCTTGGGGCATCCAAATGACAAATGGCCACCCTCATTATGTTCAGAATGATCAAGACATCAACCCTATCAAGTTTCAGAAAATCTAGAGGAGAAATAGTCCCTTGAAAGTGCAAAAAACCACCAAATTTTCATGTTTCTACCTCCTTTTTTACCTTGGCGCTACACGTTTACCAACCTTGGGAGATACATTGTTCGACAGGGAAAATGAGCATAATTTTCGAAACTGGAGGAATATTTATAAACTAGACTTTGGGAGATTTTTAATGAGCTATTATGGAGCTGATTTGGACACTGTGAAGGCCTCCAAAGGGTTTATTTCAAAAGAGGACATTTTTCTTATCATGGCGCTGTGTGTTTGCCAGGAAAATTGCAATTTTCATAGTCTTCAGCAATTTTTTTATTTTCACTCTAGTTTGAATTTTTATCTTGGGAAATGAGAAATTTCTGATGTAAAAGGTAAAGATAAATGTAAGTTTCATTTTTTTATTTTTCTCTAGGGTATATACATTAGATAATTCCCCTAGAGGTCAAATGAGTCAGTTTTCTCTCTTTTAGAGGCAAATTGTTGGGTCTTCCTAGTCTTCAGTTTCTTGTTTTGGAGAAGGTTAAATTGATCGCTATCGCATGGATTTGACTCCCTTTGGCTAGGAAGAGTGGTTTTTAGGTTTATATCATGTATTTTCTCAGTCATTTGTAGAGGTTGGACTCTATTGGAGGTTTTGATTCTCAAAGACACAATTTTGTATTAGTTTTGGCCTGGACATTAATCAAATTTGTAGCTATTTTTATGGGATCCATGCGGTATTGTGTTTAGCTTCAGTTTATTCTTTTGTGCTCATATTTTAGAATGTTTCATGTATTTCATTCATCATTTAATTTCTATTAAGTGAATTTTTACAAGTTAGATGAACATAATCCATAATTTCTATGCTTTGTTTTGGGTAAATATCCACAATCTGTAAATTTCTTCAGTTTAGAAAGAAATCATGAGTTCACCATGCTCTTTCTATCTCCTCACCTATCTTAATGAGACCATCATCAAAACCCTAAAGTGCTAAACCATTGTACCTACCTTGTCCCATAGAATACCCTACAAATCTTGACCTAATTTCCTTTCCTTGATTGTTTGACTCCTCCTGATTCAGCAAAACCCTATATAATCAAATCAAAACTCTAAGCTACTATACCTAGCCTAACATCTTCTTTCCTTAGTCATTTTGACTGTGTTTTTTACATAGAGAGCCCTCTCCTAGCCTAGTAGGGCTAGCTACTTATCTAAGCATGGTTTGAGGTTACCTCAGAATTTACTTTCTCAGCGTGAGGTTCAATCCGAGTGATAAAATTTTGGGGACTCCACTGGGGAAGCAAAAGATCATATCTTCCCTGGGAAAGAACAATAAATTTTAGATCTAACTGCTGATGGTGGACAAAAATGAGATGCATATGAAGGCTGAACTCTTCACCTGGTGACTCCAATTCGATGTAAAGACTCTAGTGGAGGATCAACCTTGCCAGCAGGAAAATGGAAATATCTTACACAAAGGTCAGGTATTGAAAGTGGAATTGTATTCAAGATATAAACTACCTTCTTGTAAATTACTTCTTCTTTTTCCTGAAACTATCTTGAAAGTTTTCTGGAGTTTTTTGTATGATAAATATGATCAAAATCTTGATTCTTCCTATTCAAAAAGTGTAAATACCGATTTTTCCTTTGATCTTGGTCCACATCCTTTTTCTGAATATTATGATGACCATACTCAAATTGATGAGCCTAAGGAGATCAAGACTGATCCTACAACTTCTGCACATACTCCTACACCTTGTAAAATTCCAGATCGATACAAACCACTCATATTACCTCCTATACTCCATGCTTTCCCTGAAAATCATTACCTATATTTGCCGAGTTTTGCTAGTGAATATGACAACATCACTACTGAGAGACACATGCATAATTTAGAGACTTACTTAGACCTTTTTTGAAGTTGAAAAAGAGGATGTCAGTATCAGCCAATTTTCTCTTTCTTTGCAAGGAAAAGTCAAGAGTTGGTTCAAAAACTTTCCTACCATGAGCATCTCAGATTTCCCAAAGTTCATCAAAATTTTCCTCGACAAGTGGTTGGTCAAACAAAACCCTTTCCTGATTCTAGAAAATTATGACCAGCTGAAAAGACAGCTAGGGGAGACAGTACAAAATTTTTCTGCCAGATTCAATGAAGTATATTATTCGATACCTGTTGATATAAGACCCCATCCTTGCTCATTTCTTTTACATTTCTCGGATGCCTTTGATCCGGAAATGGAGTTTCAGCTGAGAGAAAGGAACCTTGCAACACTTGAAGAGACGCAAAACAATGTAGTATATGTAGAGGCTAATCTACTGATCATAAGGGCAGATCTTAAGGAAGAAAAGAAGAAGAACATTGCAGAGCACTTGACATCTTCAGAGGTAAAGCTCAACATTTTGGTAAGTACAATAGAGAAAATGATGCAAAGGATCACCATGAGAGATGTATTTTCCTTTCAATATCATCATGATCCACTTATCCCAGAAAAAGAAGAGATTGCAAGCCCTAAATATTTTCATACTAATCCGAGCCACCATAGATCAGAAAATGTATTTGTAGATCAATCTGAGGAGAAAAAATCTGATAATATAATGTGTATGATTGGTGACATTACTTATATTTATGATTTGACAAAGTTTTATCAGTATGATGATGATTATGTTCTCCAAAGAGAAGCTAACCTTGCAGAGAATTCAACAGTTGGTTTTTGGGAGGAAGTTCAGTTTCAGCAGCTCAAAATGAGTGATCAATCGATGCATATTAGCTATGATAGTGATGAGGAACGTCTAGAAAATTTGGAAGTAAGTGAAGGATCTTTTCCTTTATGTTTTTCTTCATTTAAATTTCTGAAAGAAAATTTTTCGAAGATTAGAAATCAGCTTTTAGTTTTGATGTTGAGGTTGAGGTTGAGAATGAACTTCTTGAGTAATTTTTTAATTAGAAACCTTCTCCTAAAATGGTTGAGGAAATCATTTGTGACATAGAATCCTCCTTAGCTCCATATTTGCAACCACTGAATGCAATTTAATGTCAAGTTGTAGATGAAGGCTTGGAAGTCGAAACACATGATCGAATGCTACAAGATGATTTTGTACCACTATGCTTTGAAGTATTTCAATTTTTTAAAAAAAAAATTCATAATATCTCTAAATAAAAGGATGAGAAACCTGTAGAAAGTCATGCAGTATCATTATAACTAATGAAAAATAGGTTGCAACAATCTTTTCAAGTTTTTCATGACCTTATAGTTGATGTGTTGGATGATATCTACAGAAAACTCCTTCCACATTAACTAACTATGAGCCTGAAAAGAGTGTTCATATAAACTTGATCCGACAACCGACTTCATTGTTTTTTTCAACAGGTGTTTCATTACAAAGCTCATACCAAGATTTGCAGTCATATCAGGAGAGTAATGAAGAATACTCTTGTTTTGTTGTTGATCATTAGGAAAAAATAGTTCTTCATGAGTTTCATGATCCATTTTTCAACTTGCTACAGTCATCAAATAAATAAAGCACAGATTTTAGGAAAATTTTAAAACCAATTTACGAAGACTACCTAGAGCAGAGAAGTAACATATTAAATGAGCTACAAATAAATATGTATTCCTATGAAGATCCTTTCGTAACATTCTTGAGGTCATTCGATGGGCTCGGGCTTTGAAATTTCATCAAGATTTGATCTGTTGACAAGTTTTCATGGGAGTTTCCTTTCAATAGTTCTTTCTTCTTGCTCATAAGAAATAATTTGCAGAGAATTCAAATAGTAGCTAGAATTCTTACATGGTTGCATTGCTTGTTCCAATTCACTTGATCAAGTGATGAATGGCACAATTAGAGTAGATTTTTTTGAATAAACTGAATTATGAGCATATTTTCTAGTTTTTCAGTTGGGTTTTAGTCTGAGTCAATTCGTTTTATTGAGTCAAGTTTATTTTAGCATTCAGTTTTATTTTTAGCCATTGACTCCATGCCCAAAAAATAGACACTTGGTCTACGGCATTCTTGGCACCTCCAAGGAGCTACGATCCCTAGCTGGAGCAAATTTCAGTTTCATTATTTGCATACTTCCACCAGGGGTCAAAACACATTTTTCATGTGCATCTTTGGTGTCCCACTCTAAATAATTTTCAATCATTCCACTAGGTCATGATATAAAATTGTTCCACTGGTGTTTGTCCTCGCCAAGTGTCCCATTTTACTTCACAAGTATATGCCTGCTGACCTTCTTCCATGTCTTCATCATGCTGAAAAAATGTCTGCTCTGATTTTACTTTTAGTCAAAATCACTCATTGAGTTAGTTTCTTTCATTTCTCATTAGGTCACTAGGGTTTCATTAGGTCAAATCATTGCATTGTCTCATTTTCAATAAAGGGAAGCAGAAGGTGTGAAGGTGACCCAGAATAAACACATGATTTTCTTTAAACAGTTCAAATGTAATAAGTATTTAGTCTCCAAAAGGATTCCAACTTAGAAATCCACATGCCAATACATCAAATGTCAAAGGGAGATGTCTTTTCCCAAGGGTGCCCAAGTCATCATTGTTCACAAGCACTAAACCCTAATTTTCTCTCCCACTATGCTAGGGTTTGTTATAAAAAAGAGGCATATAAGAAGACGAGCCATAAGGTATGTCATGTTAGTAAGTATGAGGCCATTCCAACTAATAATATCATGTCTCCATCATTTTTTAATAAATCATTCCAAGAATCAAGCCATTTTCCACTCATAGGGCCAGTTTCACTTGAAACTATGTTTCTAACCAAACAGAGATTAAATTAACAATAGTGAGAGAGTTTTTCTTCCCTCATAGGTCAATAAAGAAAAAAATCCTTCATTTTGTTACATAGGTATCATGGTTTTCGAGAAATGCCAAAAATATAGGTGCTACAAGAGGTTTGATGCACTTCTGGAGTGACCTTGGGAAAATAATTTTTTCTCATAGATGGAGTGTCCAAATGACTTTTTTCATGAGACAAATGTCAATGAGACTAGAAGATATTTTAAACGAGCTATCATGAACTCAATTTGGAGTTGAGGAAGGCCTCCAAAAGTTTCATGCACTAGCACTCTACATTTATGCACCCTCATTCAACACCTTTTGACCAATCTTGGGAAAATAAAGTTTTAACAAGAAAAATAAACTCCAAATAGGAAAAAGGGTATATTTGGAACTTATACAAGATAATATTTCCAATGAGCTATCCTGGGCCCAATTTGGACATCGAGAAGGCCTCCAAATTTTGTCTGCAAAAGGTGATGCAGTGGCGCTACGAGTTCAGGAATGGTGCTTTGCGTTTCAAAGAGGGCGCAACGCTTTTGCATAGAGGTGCTGCGCGTTTTCCCATCAAGTTAAAAAATCTCTTATGGCCTCCCACTGCATCAATTAAGGCTCAAAATTTTCAGAGGTTGTCTTCAAAGCTCCATTTACCAGTGAGTAAGCCCTAGCATTGTCTCATTAATTTATTTTGTGCCTTATAATCATTTGAAACTTTTCCAAAGGAAGAAACCCTAGTTCTAATTTAAAACCTAATCCCTACAATGTTATATTTTTCCATATCCTCATTCCGTAAAGAAATACCATTCCTAATATCCCTCAATCATAGGGTTTTCACTAACCTAGGTTCCCTTCACATTCCAATTCCCTCCATTTTCCAAAACATTTCCTTTCACTTCACATTTCCTCCATTTCATTCCATAACCCTAGGTTTTCTAATTAAATTATGTCTCAGGTTGAGCCATTGGCACATACTTATCAGAGAGGGCATAGGCAGGTGTTTTGCCCACATAATGTGGGAGGGGCCCTGTTTTCTTCACCAAGAAAGTAGGTACACAAAGGAAAGGAAAAGATGGCAGAGGTGGACATACATGAAGAGGAAGGTCTCCATGAGAAAGAGCTAGATTTTGAAACTTGTAAACTTAGAAAAAATTGATTTTTATCTTTCCTTGATCATCCGAGAGAAGAAGCCAGGACTAGAAACCTCCAAGCTAGTCTTGAAAGGTCCAATTTTGTCATTAACTTTCTCAAACAAGAGAATCAACAACTGAAGATCAAGCACACCATTGATGAGGTAATATCCATCAAAGCACAGAGAAGCATTTCTTGAGAGAGTCAACCAACACTTGGAGCAGCTCTTGGTCAAGGCTCAAAAAGATAATGACATTTAGAGAAGGATGGAAAAGCATTATGCCATGGGGAACAAAATTTCAAGGGCCAAACTCAAACGAGGCCATGCAAAAATTCAAGCTTTGACCAAGCAAAAGGAGAACGAGAGGTCAGACATACTTGCTAAGGTGTCTCTTCATGCCTCAAGCCTTTGATCAACATGTAACCTTGCAACTTTGGCAAGTTTTTGGCACATTTGGAACTTTAGTGAATTTTTGGTTTTTTGAGCAATTTTGGCACACAGAAATTCTGCCAAACACGCAGTGCGACTGGCGCTTCACTCTTTTTTGGGGCATCCATATGAAAAATGGCCACCACCATCACGTTCAAAATGATGAATACATCAACGTTAGCAACTTTAGAAAATTTTGAGGAGAAATAGTCCCTCAAAAGTGAAAAAAAACACCAAATTTTCATGTTTCTACCTCCTTTTTGACCTTGGCATTCCACATTTACCAGTATTGGGAGATTCACTTTTTGACATGGAAAATGAGCATGATTTTGGAAACTGGAGGCATATTTTGAAACTAGACTCAGAGAGATTTCCAAGGAGATATGATGGAGATGATTTGGACATCGGGAAGGCCACAAAAAGTTGGCTGCAAAAGAGGCTATGTTTCTTGTCATGGCGCTGCGTGTTTGGTAGCAAAATTGCAATTTTCACAGTCTTCAACAATTTTTTGATTTTCACTCCAGTTTGAATTTTTATCTTGGGAAATGAGAAACTATTGATGTAAAATTTCAAGACAAATTTAAATGTCATGTTTTTATTTTTATCTATAATAGATACATTAGATAAGTCCTCGAAAGGTCAAATGAATCAGTTTTCTCTCTTTTAGAGGAAAATTATTGAGTCTTCCTAGTCTTTAGTTTCTTGTTTGGGAGTAGGTGAAACTGATCCCTATCTCATAGACTCCCTAAGGCTGGGAATAGTGGTTTTGAGGTCTATATCATGTATTTTCTCAGTAATTTGTAGAGTTTGGACTCTATTGGAGGTTTGGCTTCTCAAGGACACAATTTTGTGTCAGTTTTGGCCTAGACATTAATCAAATTTGCAGCTATTTTTATGGGATCCACGTGGTATTTTGTTTAGATTCATTTTATTATTTTGTGCTCATATGTTAGAATGTTTCGTGTATTTCATCCATCATTTCATTTCTATTAAGTGAATGTTTACAAGTTAGATGAACAAAATCCATAATTTCTATGCTCTCTTTTGGGAAAATATCCACAATCTTTAAATTTCTTCAGTTTAGAAAGAAATCATGAGTTCACCATGCTCTTTGTAGCTCCTCACCTATCTTAATCATCCCATCATCAAAACCCTAAAGTGATAAACCATTGTACCTACCTTTCCCCATAGAACACCCTACAAATCTTGACCTAATTTCCTTGCCTTGACTGTTTCACTCCTCTTGATCCAGCAAAACCATATAAAATCAAATCAAAACTCTGAGCTACTATACCTAGCCTAATATCTTCTTTCCATAATAATTTTTATTATGATATTTACGAAGATAGCCCTCTCCTATCTTAGTAGGGTTAGCTACTTGACTAAGAGTGGTTTGATATTACCTCAAAATTTCCTTTCTCAGCCTGAGGTTCAATCCGAGTGATAATAGATGGTAGCATCTACTGCCTCTCTTGAAGAAGCACTCTCATTCCTCCAATTTGTATATATAGGTGTTTCCATAGGCTTGTAGTTTTCCATGTGAAATATCTGAAGTATTTTAGAGGAATAATTCCCCTAAATCACAAACATATCACCATCACCCTACCATACTTCCAACCCAAGGAAGTAATCCATCAATCCCATCTTCTTCATCTTGAATTGTCTTGCAAGGTCCTCCTTGCAAGAGTGGATAAACTAATCATCCCATGTAGGTATCAAGTCATTAACATATAATACAAATATAAGAAACTTTACATCTACCACGATGTGGTAGAGATTGACTTATGTTTCACTTTTGTTGAAGCACAATCCATTGAGATATGTATCAATCCAAGTGTACCAAGATCGCGGTGCTTATTTGAGGCCATATAGGGCTCTCTTGAGTCTATACACATGTGTATCCCATTCATATGTCTCAAACCCCTCTGGATGTTGTATGTAAATTTCTTCCTCAACAACACCATTGAGGAAGGTAGTATTCACATCTATCTGATGGATCTTCCACCCCATCTGGGCAACCAATGATAGAATGGTTTTGATCATGGAATATACTTTTGCATGGGAAAAAATTTCCTCATAGTCAAATCCCTCTATCTCTAAGAATCCTTTGGCCACAATTTTTTCCTCGTACTTTTCAATTCTTCAATCAGCTACATGCTTCGCTTTGTAGATCCATATGGAACCAACCACCCACTTGTTCGATGGTCTTGGCACCACCTCCCATCTCATCTTCCTCCGAGAGAAATCTTATTTAGGTGTAGTCATGTCAAGTATTCTATGAGGGATATTATTTTGAAAATAAACTGCAGTGTTGCATGCTTCTTCCCATAAATGTAATGGAAACCCTTGATCATGCAACATGGCTCTTTCTACTCCCACTATTATTTTGTTATTCCTTTCACCACCCCATTTTGTTGTGGGTTATGGGGTGCTATCAAGTCCCTTCTAATACCCTCTTTGACACAAAATTCCTTGAAGGTGTTAGACACAAATTATCCTCCATTGGTACTTCTTAGGGATTTCAATTTCTGACCAGATTCCTTTTCTACCAATGCTTTGAATTAAAGATATTGGAAAACACTTCATGCTTTTTCCCCATGAAGAAAATCCAACATTTTTTAGAAAAGTCATCAACAAAATTACTTAATACCTATGATTTTATGTAGATTTTGTAGAAAAGGGTCCACATACATCCGATTGGACTCGCTCCAAGATTTTTCCTTCTCTACTATCTCAGCCCTAGAAGGTGGATTTTACATATTTCGCAAATGTGCATCCCTTGCAGACATCATTTTGGTAAAGGGGTCATTTCGGAAGATCGGTGGTAATATGTTGCATTATTTTTAAGGCCCCATGGTGTAAGTCTCCCATGCGCCTATGCCAGAGTTCTCTAAAATCTCAACTTTGCAGATTTTTTTCCTTGCTACTCAATGAAACACAAGCTTCCACCTCAATTTTGTAGAGATTTTTCACTCTAGATCCAATATGTTTCACTTTCTTGGTAGCTACATGTCTCAAAAAGGATTTCCCCTTACTAAAAAAAACATCATAGCCTTTGTCCTCCAATATAGCTATAGAGATAAAGTTATTCTTCAGCCCAAGTACATACATAAAATCTTTCAGATGAATATGGGAGCATAAATCCCTCTTAAAGGTTATAGTTACAATTCCTTTGATACTGTATCTTGTGTCTATACATCCTTCTCCTCTAGGCTACTAAAGAATTATTTCCATCCTGTCATATGGAATGAGGAACTTGAATCTAGATAACACACACTGTGCATTAAAGTGATTTCCATAAATGAAATTTGGGTCAATTCTAAATCGAATTGTGAGGCAAGTGCTTCACCTCTTCCTCCTCTTGAAGGCTTCTTGTTCAACTTCTTGTGCGGATACTTTGTTGCATATTGCCCATATTTGTGGCAATGAAAACATTTGATATTGCTTCGGTCCTTCTTATTTCAATTATTCTGGCTGGACTAGCTTGCTTTGGGCCTTCTTCCCATTATATTTCTTTCCCTTCCCAACCATGGAAAAATTCTCTTCCAACTCATCTTTGTATGTTACTCCAGATCTAGTGTTCCTTGGAATTTTTTCTTGCACCAAATCAAACTAAAGTATCTCCCAATTTTGGTAAATTTTCCATTCCATTTACAGAGTTCTAGTAGCTGTGCCAGGATTTTGGAAGGCTTAGGAGAGCTATGATCACTATCTCTGAAGATGGAATGTTTTCTCCCACTCCTCCAATCTCATCTCGACACTGAGTGAATCTGCAGAGATAACGTGGAATTGCTTCATTTTTCTGCATGTAGATATTTATAAGCCTGTCCCTCAGTGCCATTTTTTTGGAATCACTACCATTTTTTAATAACTCAATGAGGGTCTTCGACATAGAAAATTGAGTCTCCTTTCCATGTAAATTTGAGACTATGTGTCTCTCGCACCCTTCAGGACACTCCTCCTGTATTTTTTGGTATACTTCTTCCACTGGGCTAACTATTGTGCATCCGGTACTATTAGTTTCGGAATGTAAATTTTGGTGTACTCCGTCACCCCATTATCATCGAGCACATATTCCATCGTGTCCTTCCAATCTATGAAATTTTATGTTCCCTCCAGAGCATACTCCAATCTCAATCCGTTGAAAGACATTTACCCACAAGAAAGAAAATTTTCTTCATTAAATCTTCAAATCAAAATTTTTGAAGTAGAAAATATATTGATTGGTTTCTAGTGTGATTTCTACTATGATACCATTCGAAATTAATAAAAAAAATTACTACTGATGAAATAGAACTAAAATCAATAGATTAAAAATTTCCTCTATTATTCTGTGGAATGGAAATCATAATTTAGAAACACATGCAATGACATGCAAAGATCAAAACCACAAGAACACAATTATTTTAGAGGGGAAGAAAACTAGGAAAAACCCGTTCACTAATTTTCATTAATCATATGAGAATGAGAAACTATTACAATGTCTTGCTTCGATCCTGAAGCACACCTTACATTGTAAACCTATTCTCCTAATGAATGGCTTGCTATATTTTCCAATTCAAAGCTTAGGCTTCATACTATTTCCTTCTGCAATACTTGAGTAAATTAACTCCTAAAAGATAGGAATTTCCTCTTATTTCCTTGCACAAATCCCAAGGAATTGATCACCTACTTAACTACCAAGCTTGTACACTAAACTAGTATACAATTGAAAATTACAATGTGTGTTTTCCTTGAGTACATCTAGGAAATTCAAATTCCATTCATATTTGGGCTATTTTTATTTGATTGACTAGTTTACCTAAGAGATCACTAAGTTAACAAATTTTCTACTACTCCACTGACCTTCAACTGACTCAACTAGTTACTTGAGCTCAATTAACTGAGTTCAACTGAAATAACTGAACTAGATTTCTAAATTTTAGAAATCACTACATGCACAACTCAAATCCAAGCCAAAAACTCAAATTTACTAAGTTAGCTAGTAGACAAGGCCATGTAACACTAGCTAAATGAAATCCAATTCATCCTACTATTGTGGAAAATCAAATTACTCAATTTGACTAGGGCACAAGTGAATTGATCCTTTCTTGCTACAATTTATTCCTGGATGACCACTGGGTATTCCCTTTTTGGACTATTCTTATCTTTGATTTCCAATCATGAATCCTTAAATAATATTGGTCCTCTTTGAATACTCTTATATTTGATTCCCTACCTCATGCTCAAAGAGTATTTCCTAGATTCTACAATCCATAAGAAGTTCCAATCTCAAATGTTTATCCAATCCTCTTGACTCCACATTCTTTATTTATGGCCTTCATTAAGACTTACAGTTGTTAGTCCTATTCTAGTGCATGACCCATAAAGAAAAGAATGATCTAACATCACTCCCTCTAAATTAGGGAGGATATGCCCACCAAACAAAGCTTATCTCTCATGTAATCAATCTTCTTGTTCGGTAACATTTTATTCATAATATCAAATACCTATTCATTTGTAGGTAGATAGTCAATCTCCATGACCCCATCTCATACCAAGCTTCTAACATAGTGGTACTTGTTATTTATGTGGTTTTTCCTAGTATGAAACATCGGGTCTTTTATCAATATTATGCAACTTTCATTTTCAAAATGTATCCGTGTAGGGCTAAGTTGTCCTTAAAAAGAAAACTAATAATATCTTCTTGAGCCAAAATTCTTCCTGACATACTTGGATTGCAGCAACATATCTAGCCTCAAGACTACTCAAATTAATTGTATCATGCTTTATGATCATCCATGAGTCCATCAAGGACCTTAGGTTGAAGCATCCACCTATTATGTTTCTTACATCTGTATCATGGCCACCACAATCTGAATCTGTATATCCCATGAGTTGGATTTCATTACCATTATCTCAAACGAACAGATGTATGGTTCCATGCAAATAACTTAGGATATTCTTAGCTTCAATCTAATGATCATGTTTTGGCTCCATCTGAAACTGAACGAGGAAATTCACTGCAAAAAAGATGTTAGGTATTTTATTTACCTGATACATCAAGGACCCAATCAACTATTTGAATCAAGTATGATCCACCAGACTATAATATGAACTCCTAAACTTCTTTAGATTGGTAATCATAGGAGTCATGATAGGTTTTTTTTCCATATTGCCAATTGTTTGAAGAATATTTATCACATATTTACCTTAACCAAGATATATCTCACCTAGATTCTTCAAAACTTCTAGTCCCAAATCGTAATGCATAATCCCAAGATCCTTTACATCAAACTCGACTACTAACTACTTATTGAATTCCTGAATCTGATGTTCTACACATGTGACTAGTAGATCATCAAATTACAAGAGTATGATGATTGGTTCAACCTGTACTGCCCTGATGTATAGGTTAGTATTTGATGAACTCTTTGTTAAACCAAACCTCAAGAGGTATGCATCCATCCTTGCATACCAAGCTCTAGGTGCCTAATTTAAGCCATATGAAGCTTTCTTCAACCTACATACATGATTCTCCCTCTCATTTTTTTCAAATCATTGAAGCTACCCAATGTAAACCACTTCATCAATGGCCCCATTCATAAAAAAATTCTTAACGTCAAATTTATGGATGTTTTATCCCATAGTAGTAGCCAAAGAAACAAGTGATATTATTATTTTTGGGCATGTGTTTTATTATTTCTAGGACCATTCGCATGCAAGGGGGGGTGACAGATCCCCTTGTTCATTGTGTGAGGCATAGCCTCCCTTGTCAAGGGGTTTGTAAGGGGGTGGTAGCCCCCCTCCATAGGCTCTAGGGCAGTGCCCCGAGAATTTTTTTTGGACCCTATATTAGGTGGGATTACTTTACTATGGTTTTGTGCATGGTCTTTCACAAGGTTTTCGGCATGATGGTTTTCTTTCCATGGTATTTGTATATTTGGTTAATGAAACTACATTTATATTCTAATCGAGGGTTAATAGATTGGGGTTTGTGAATGCTTCAATATCTATATATATGTATTGTAACATTGAAAGGAATATAATGAAAAATAAATATAGTAGTCCAATTTTGGGATCGAGGGAAAAATGTGTGTGTATATTTGTTTTATGTTTTATGTTACGACCATTGTATGTTTTCCGTGTTTACAATTAGTTTGCATGTAATTTATGTATACGGTTAAAACCTATGATTCTTCTATATCTAGTTATAAGAGAAAAAAATTATTCTTAATCAATACCTTCTTTCTCTAATAAGCCTCTGTCTACAAACCTTTCTTTGTATTTATAATTCTTCCATCTACAGTGTGATTATCTTGTAAATACATTTTGAGGTGACTATAGATTCGTTACTTTGCCTAGGGAAAATCTTCGAGATATCGTTCTTCATGATTGATTGGTATTCTTCCTGCATATCATTCCTTCACTCCTATTGATTAGTCCCATATTCATAGGAGCAAGGTTCTTCTTCGTGATATTTGTCATATATGTAGCATACCTAGAATACGTCTTTATAATTTTTCATTATCTAAACTTCTCGTTAGTTGTGTGTCCTTCTTCTTCTTGTAGAGTAGCTCTCAACCAAGCGAGCCTCTTTCAATTTTCTAGAATAATTAATTGTTGTGAAGATTCACCTGGACCTTCTCTTAGCACTCCATCGGATCTCCAAAGGTTGAGACGGAGACCAAAAAAGGTAACCACATACCACTTTGACCTAGTATCTAGCTCTACTTGGCTGAGAGGGCTCTCTCAGTGATATTCATAGCCAATTTGATTGAATCATCGATATTTTAGGCTAGATATGCAGATTAGGGTTTGGCTGATTTCAATTTTTGTGCTAGGTGAAAATGGACCTTTAGAGATAGGTTTTGAAACTCTGGTAGGGTTACAAGTGAAAATCTTTCATGGGAATAAAGGGGTAAGGTAGGAAAGCTTGAATGGCCCTTTAGGTTTTATGGTTATGGTGTAGGATAAACAGAGAGATTAGGAGCAAGAATAGAAGTATCAATTCATTCCTTAAGAAGAAAATAAACACAACATCATCATCTCATCAAAACAGGGCATGTATCACTCATGAATCATGCTTAAAAGATTTAAAGAAAATGAGTGAAAGTAGTACATATGTAATGGAAAGAGAAAGAGTTCAATGGAGTGACTTACAAAAGAGAAACATAGCCATACAAGCTGACCACATGAATTCCTAAATTTAAGCTTTAACATTTCTCTGTATTCACTGTATTACTTTGTCAAACTGAAATAAAGTAGCTCAATGTCCAAGATTCCAACCCTTGGAAATGATTAAAACTGGCCTCATATAGCTAGTGAGGTTCAAATCCTCCCTTAGAGGTCTAATTTTCCAGCAAGAAATTAAAATTCATGCACCTATCTGAGTCTGCTACACATTAGGGTGGTTGCACAACAAATTCCTCCTTTATCTAACCACTAAGAGACATATCCTGAAAGAAATAAATGGAAGATAAGAAACCTATTTACCTCCATTTTTACCATTTAAATTTACATTTACATTTTGACCTTTACATTCATCCACATTCACCTTTTCACTTTTACAAAAGTTAAACTAGGAATTGCCAAAAATTACACAGTGAAATTTTAATTAAAAATTTAGAAATTTGAAGATGCGCAACCCCAACATGGAGGCTAGTGTTGGGCACCTTCCTTATGTCAAAATGGAAATCTGAGAGAACAGTAAACAATCCCTACCTGTCGATTTTCCCGAACTCTTTGAACTTTTTAAAATCACACATGGGAAGGCCTTCAAAAAATCATTCTCCCAGGGTGTCTCAATATGCGCAATGCCAGTCAAAAAGAGGGGAAAAATGTTAATTTTTGACTCCCTTTTCTCATTTTTCTCAAAATTTGTGCCCTTTTTGGAAAATATGAGGAAGTGGGGTTTGAAAGGAGGGTATAATATTTCCAAAAATTTAAGCCACTTGTCATTTAGATCCCTAAGGAAAAATCACAGTGCTAAGGCGCTGCAAATCCAGTCTTAGTGAAATTTCCTGTTTTTCTAAATTTGCACCAAATTTGATAAAAAATTAAAATTTTCTCTAAATATTCCCAAAATTTGTCCAAAATTATTGGATGAGGTGTACTATGCAATCATGCATGCATCAACCTGGAAATCAAGTTTTACCTTCTCCTTTTTGTTTATTAGGGTTTTCTTAAGCTTGTCTTGGGTTTGCTTGAGTTTGTATTGCAATTGCTTGATTGTGATGTGTGAAATTTGATTTCTTGTTTGATAGTGGATATCCATGCATTTGTGGATCTTTCTATCCTTGTTTTCATTTTTGAGGAGCTTTTCCAACTGATTATTTACCTTCTCAAGCCAAAACTCCTTGTCTTCATTGATCTCTTTGGTAATACTTTCTTCAAAAGTAAGCTCCTCATCTGTAGGGATTTTCTCTTTCTCTTTCTGCAGTTCCTTCTTCAGACCCATGGTTATTGGCCTCTTCCTCTTCACTTGTATTTCATGCTCATCATGATTTTCGTGCTCAAATAATTATTTTCCCTTCTCATGTTTGTTTTCCTTGAATAGCCTTTTCTCCAAAATCAACTTATTTTTCTTTAGTTGATTGTTCTCCTGCTCAAGGATTGAAATGATGAATTGGGACTTTACCAAATTGTCTTGGATGTCTTTGATATGAGAATCCTGAAATTTGATTACCCTCTGCATGATTTCTTGCTCATCATGGTCCTCTAGGTCAACCAAGTAAAAGTCATTTTCCTCCTCATCATACATGGATGTCTCATGTGGTGATGATGGTGATCCCTATAGTGAAACTGGCATGGTCCCTTCCTCTTTCCCAGGAGAAAACACAAGCCTCTTGCCCCTCTGATAGGTCACAGTAACCTCAAGCCTAGGGGTATTTGAAACCTCACAATTTTTCTTGATGATCCCACCTCCATAGCCTATGCTGACATGGTAGGTGATATGCTTTGTTGTTGAGTTAGTGTAGTATTTGTGTGCATTTACAAAGTTGTATCAATGAAGTCATCCCATGTCATGTTCTTCTCTACCAAATAATGGAGAACTATGACTTTCACCAAGCTATGGTAAAAGAGGCAGGGGTAATTATTTGCGTTCATGACTTGCATTGTCTCCGCCATCTTGATCACACTTTTATACAATAAATTTCATAATTTTAAGTACTTCAATATTGTGAAGTGCATGATCAATATAATATGACATTGGTACAATCTACAAAACCTTCCCTAACATGTGAATAATTTCATCACAACCTTAATCAATGGTGCATACCTCTCCAACAAGTATCCAAATGGAAGAATGTGGGCATGAGTATCTATTTACTATGATTTCATGAAGGATTTGTACTCCTTAAGGTCAAGGTTCATGGCTTTCAAAAAATACTCCCCATGGTTTGGTATGCCTTTGGAAAGAGATGTCATCAATTGAAAATGTAAAATCAATCCATGCAATGATGGCCTTTTCTCCCTTCAAGTTGCTGGCAAACAAGTTTGTAAGCTCCTCATGGTAACCTACCTGTTATAAAAAAAATTAATCTGTAGATAAACTAAATTCCCTTAGTGTGGTGTTCCTTCACTCAGAAGAACAGAAGATTGAAAAATACTATTTTCTCTAAAACAAGTAGATATACAGAAAGGGAAGGAACACTACATGTGATACTTTCACTCTCCTTCTCCTTCGGTCGCTGTTTCCGTCACTCTAAATCCAACTCAAGCCTATAGATCGATTCATGTAAACAAAAAAAGAGAAAAAAAAACAACATACAATATATAAGTATGTACTTATCTTAATCAAATAAAACCAATTAGATATGAAATACATACATCATCAAGAATACATTTCACAAGATATAGACATATGTATGGGAAAATGAAAAAATATCTTTATTAATATACTAGGAGGGGAATATTACAACCAATGGATCGATTTGTCTTCAACCTAATCCAAATTCATTCTAGCCTCATCACATCTAGTATCATCTCAGCATCATATCAGTACTTCACTCTCTTATCAAATGAGAATCCAACAACATAATTTTTCACCAAAATTCTTCCTTTATAACACTTAAATGAGTGCTCAATTTATAGGGAAACTGATGGCATTTTCTCATTGAATGGATTTCTAATAATAGGTAAGACATGTTTCCAAGTTCAGAGGTGGTGGATGGACACTTGGATTGAAGTATGACACCCATGGACTCTTCTAGAAGGCACTGACCATGTGGAGATTCCTGGAACAATTATTATTTCACTCCCATGTGACCAACTCACCTTTGAGCATCGGGAAGTGCACTGCAGTCCACCCTTGCATGCAGGTATTTGAGCTACAATGCATTTAGTCCCTTGCATAGGAGCATTGGTGAGTGAGTGGGTCATGTAATATATACTTCAAACCTTGTAAATATCACAATTTAAGTGATGAATGGAGTGTCTTCACTTAGGGCATATATAAAATGAAATATAACGGGATGATAGACCCTATTCATTGTTCCTAGGGGATGATGTAAATTTTGACTAGGTCTTACGGGATGATTCCTAAATTGACCTATAACATTTTCCCCCTAAAGCATGAAGTAAAAATAATAATAGTATTTGGATGAGATGATTTACAATGTGATGAGTAGGATCTGAAGAGGATGATGACCTGCATCAAACTTGCAATACATTACATCATGATATTTTCACCTTGATCAAGAATTTTTTAGGGATGCATACACATGCTCAGCATAAAACTATCATAACATGTACATAATTTAGAAATTCATCTTCACTGGAATGTTACCCAATATAGACATGCCTACAGATATAGGCCCATGTTCGGCTGATGATCTATATGTAAATCCATCATTGTAGGAATTTACAGGGTAAGTTCCGTAGATCAAGAACCAAAGGTCACCTCTCACAAACAGATCAAAAATCAGTACACTAGTATAATCACGTGGTTAAAACCCTCAAATAGGGAAACAATCCATGGCCTAAGTGAGCAAAACCACTTAAGGAAATTTATTAATATAAAAAGAAAAGTTACATATGTTTCTCTCATGAACGGTTACCGAAAAAATGACCCTCCATGCTCTTTAAATAGATATCATGGACCAATCAGGTGTTAAGCCATGGATCAAGTGTCCTTAATACCGAGGAGAGAGATAACCGTCGGATCACTACAAATCATGACCGTCGGATTATAAGTTACAAATGTGCATGGTAAAGAAACACACTTTACCTAACTCTACACTAGACTAAGTTATTCTTAACTATTTCCTATGTGTCAGAATATCCTAACATCCCCCCTTAAGAAAAACTTGGGATATGATTGAAGGATTTACAAAGGTGACACAAAAGGAGCCTATTTCCTATGTGTCAAAATATCCTAACATCCCCCCTTAAGAACAAATTGGGATAGGATTGAAGGATTTACAAAAGTGACACAATAGGAGAAGGAAGGAGGCATTAGATCCTATCCCCCCTTAACGACAACTTTCCTGAACTCCAAGCATGGATCAAAGTTTGGTAAACTTGCTTCTGTGAGAGCCTTCGTAAATATATCGGCTACTTGATCATTGGTTGGACAGTACTGCACTTCAAGAACACGATCATGAATGAGATTTCTGATGAAGTGTATGTGGATTTCAATGTGTTTCATACGCTGATGATGAACTAGATATTTACATAGCTGAATGGCACTCTGATTGTCACACCATAGTGTAGTTGGATGCTGCTGTTGAAGACCAAATTCAGACAGAATCTGACAAAACCACATGGTTTCCTTGCTGGCTTCAACTGCACCACGATACTCTGCTTCTGCTGAAGAAATAGAGATGGCACTTTTTTTCTTAGAAGACCAAGTAATAGGTCCTGAACCAAGAGTGAATATATATCATGCAGTAGACTTTCGATCATCAGGGTCACTAGCCCACTCAGAATTAGTGAAACCAATCAACAATGGAGATGTTCCTGCATTATAATGAATCCCGAACTGAACTATACCTTGAATATATTAAAGTATTCTTTTAGTTGCTTTCCAATGACTTTCATGAGGTTGGTGCATAAACCGAGCGACAAGACCAATGGCAAAGGAAAGGTCGGGATGGGTATGGGTTAGATACATAAGTTTACCAACAAGTTGACGATATAAGGTAGCATCAGCTTCAGGGGTAGTACAAGTGACTGAAAGCTTGACTCCACACTGAAATGGAGAAGGGGATGGCTTACAATCTTCCATGTGAAAGTGGTGTAGAAGATCACAGGCATACTTGGACTGAGAGAGGGTAATGCCTTCCTTGGATTGCAAGACTTGAAGACCAAGGAAATAATGCAAGTGTCCTAAGTCTGTCATTTCAAACTTATTTTTGAGGCTAGAATTCACATGGTTTATATGGTTTGGATCACTACCAGTAAGGATAAGATCATCAACATAAAGAACAAGGATGGTGAAGGACTTACCCACTTTCTTGGTGTAGATAGTGTTGTCAGAATGACACCTAGAAAAGCCATTATCTAATAGAAATCTATCCATTTTTGCATACCAAGCCCGAGGAGCTTGTTTGAGACCATAGAGAGACTTCCCAAGGTGACAAAGAAGGCTAGAATCATTTTGGATAAATCTAGGGGGTTGTTCCATGTAGATTTCTTCATGTAAATATCCATGCAAGAAGGCATATTTAACATCCATCTTATGGACTTCCCATTTAAAGGAGGTAGCAAGGGAAAGAACAAGGTGGATAGAATTCATTTTGACAACAGGGGAGAAGGTTTCATTATATTCAATGCTTTCAACTTCTAAAAATCCTTTAGCGACAAGACGATCTTTATGTCTATCCACTTTTCCATCTAATCCAAAATTTTCTCTGTAAACCCATCTGCATCAGACAAGTTTTCTTCCTTTTGGAAGAGGAACAAGATCCCAAGTATCATTCACCAATAAGGAGTGATATTATTCATTCATAGCTTCATCCCAATATGGATGACCGGAGGCTTCTTCAAAGGTTTTTGGATTAGTATTTTCTGGAACTTGAGCCAATAAGGAAGAGGCTCTTTCAAACTGAGAACGTGTACGTCGTCGATCGACAGGATCACCTATAAGAGAACCTGCTGCATCCTGAGTAGAGTAGACCCATCTTGGAAATGGTGAATTATAAGGAAAAACTTCAAGAGGTGGAGGAGGATTTTCATCCTCATTGTCATCATATGAACTATAAGGAATGCTATTAAAAATAGAAGAGAGAGAGAGAGAGGTGGCACATATGCCGAATTAGGCTCACAGGCCAAAGGTGGCACACCCGCCAAACTAGGCTCGCAGGCCGATATATTTTCATCAAATTTTACATCTCTTCTAAGGATTATATTTTTTGATTTTGGTTGAAGAAGTCTATATCCTTCGACATCTTCAGAATATACAATAAAAATGTATTTTTCACTCTTAGGTTCTAAGGCTTTATGTTTCGCATCTGGAATATGGGCTCAGAGAAATGGTTTCAGATCTTACAACACTAAGAGATCTATCATCACCAACATAAATATTTTTGGTGTTACAATCATTTAAAGAAGAAAAAATGGCTTTATTTTTTGCCATGTGATAAGAAGCTCTAGAATCAATCAGCCACTCAAGAGAATGAGAAGAGGAAGATACATTTAATGCATAACCAGATCTTAATGCTTGAAAACCACAAGTAGAAAGTTTAATTCCTAAAGATGAAGGTGAAGAGTGCTACAAATTGATGTTGTGTTTCTTCATTACTACTTCTAAGGCTTCCATATTCTTAAAACATTTGGACTCTATATGGCCATCACGATTGCAAAAGTTCCAATGTCTATATGTCTTTTTTCCTTTATTTTTATATGCCTTATCATTTTGGTGAGTTGCTTTTTCAGTTTGTGGCCAAAATTTCTTAGGACCCTTGTTTGGTTTCGGACCATACCTTTTAAGATATTGCTTCTTGGGATTCTTTTGATATGATTGTTTTTGGGCTACTAAGGCTTTCTTAGAAGCATTTCCAGAAGTGATAAGACCAAGATGTAAGAGTTTTTCTTGTTATCTTAATTAGAAAAGGCATCACAAGAGGGGTTCTTGTAGGCGTTTCTTGAAGAAATGATGACTTCTCTAGTGGAATGGAAGGCAGAAACAAATACAAAGTATGCAGGTCCAAGCTTAGCAAGAATGCAACAAATGAGGCTACCATCTTTCTTTTGTAACTTACAACCTTCTAAAAGAATTCGAATGGTCTTGAATTTGGAAAAAAAATATTCAATGGAGGAGAAATTATTGGGGTCCAAAGTAAACAACTCATTTTAAAGCTGGTGGGCCCTAATTTGATTTTGAATGCCAAAAATAGTTTTTAGCTTTTCCAGGGCTTCATCAAGGGTGTCAATGTCAAGGATATGAAATCGAAGATATTAAGCAATGGACATTCCTATCAACCCTTGTGCTTGATCTTGTTTATTTTCCCATTTAGAAACTTTATCATCACCAGAAGTTTTAGTTTCTTGTCCTCTGGCTATTTTATAAAGCCCTTTACTTCAAAGTATATCTACCATGTGAGATAGCCATTGAAAATAATTGGCGTTGTTAAGAATAACTAGGCGTGCACATTCCATTTTTTTTTTAAATAAAGTTGTGAAAAGCTGAAACTAATTTCTTAAATAGAAAGACCTTGAAAAATTAGGCCATTTAAAAAAAAATAGCTCGAAAAAGGGCTTCTGGATGAAGACATTATGCCTTTTTGAAAAAACGAGTTGAAGATGCCGAATAGTTACGGGAACGAGATGAAGTGCGGCTTTTTAAAAAAAAATTACCGCTTTGTACAATTTTTTTTTACAAAAGAAGCTTGAGAAGGAGACTTAAACCCAAGTCCTATATTCTCATAAACTAACCCCTCACCAAGTGAGATAGTAAAAGGATCACATTATTGTTTGAAAGGAGGAAGGGTTTTTTTTTTTTTTTTTTACTCTTCGGTATGCGTGAATTTTCCTGCACAAAAAAACAAAAAAACCGAGCCAAAAAAAAAAATTGCAAATCCTTACGGCATAATGTTAGATTTTTTATGACCCTTACCAACAACTATCAATTTTTTCACTATTTCTAATTTCCCGAGATCACACAAAGACGCGGGGAAAGAGCATACGTAGCGAAAAAATCCCTTCTTCCTGTTTCTGATTTTCCGAGATCGCATGCAATGCACAACAAAGAGCATACACAGAGAAGAGGGTCTAGATCCAAGAAATAAATAATAACCTAAAAACCAAAAATAAAAAGAGGGAACCGAAATAAGCAGAACTATTAACAAATATAACTGCAAAACAGATGCTTTATACCTCTAGATCTAAACTGTCATAACTTAGGCAGCCGGAAACCTTTTCACATGAAACGAAAGGCGTTCCTCACTATAAAATATGCTCCAAACACAACCGAGCAGTTCTCCAAGCCTAAAAATGTTTAGAAAGAGTATATCAACAAAATGACATTCGCATGCAGTCAAACTGGCTTCCGATTTTGATCAACAATGGACGCGGCCCTCAAAATATCTCTGATACCATGTAGGAATTTACAATGTAAGTTCCATATATTAAGAACCAAAGGTCACCACTCAAAAATAGATCACAATTCAGTACACTAGTATAATCAAAGTGGTTAAAACCCTCAAAGGGGGAAATAGTCCACGGCCTGAGCCAACGCGGCCACTTTAGGAAATTTATTAATATAAAAAGAAAAGTTACATATGTTTCTCTCATGAATGGTTACCCGAAAAATGACCATCCATGCTCTTTAAATAGAGATCATGGGCCAATCGGGTGTTAAGCCATAGATCAAGTGTCGTTAATACTGAGGTGAGAGATAACCATCAGATCACTACAAATCGTGACTGTCGGATTAGAAGTTACAAATATACATGGTAAAGAAACACACTTTACCTAACTTTACACTAGACTAAGTTATTCTTAACTATTTCCTATGTGTTGGAATATCCTAACAATCATACAGAAGATGTATACAACAATCCTGAAATTGTAACCCAGATGGATGAAACCAGATCTAGGGTCTTCTTATCTCATTCACTCGATCATTCAGGTACAAGTCTAACCATGAAAATATATGATTTGAAGTTGAACATGGCAAGACATCATATGATTACCATCCAATGATGTGAGTTGTTAACATACGCGAGAAAACCACCATTGATGTTAATGGCTCTGAAGGTACTGCAACACAATTTTCAAGCTTGAATAAATGATTTGATGTCGAACACCAAAAAAATATTTTGGTCAAAGGTCTGGAAGTTGTTAGTCATCAGTAATTTTTTTCTTTCTATAGATGACTAGATGTTTATCCCATATTTCTAGAAACAAAAATCATGAATCTTGTGAGTTTTATAAATCTCACTGCATTCATTACCCTTAGGATAAAGTTTTCACTATTTCATTATCCTATCATACCATGGTCAGCCCACCATTACCAGAAGACCCATTATGGTATCATGCCACTCATTTTCACTATGTTTTTCAACCTTTGGCCTCAGCCATCTGTTTTGTTTTGCCTAAATCCTCCATTATCCATCTAGGGTTTTTTAGGGCAATTTTTCTTGGTTTCATGAACTCCATGGTTAAATCATCAACAAGGCTTGTATCCCGTTGCTCTTAAAACTCCTCCCATCCTTAATATACCTTTGTAAACACTTTCCATCACTCTTATCCCTCAAACTCATCATTTTTCTACAAAGCCTAGCCTATTGCTATGGTTTGACACTTTTCGACACTAGGCCTGTGTTTTTCCCTTTTGGATCGTTTCCCCTCACCCAATTTCTTAAATTACACTTTCCCCTAATCTCTAACATCTATCCCTATCACCAAAAATTTCCCCAAGAATTCAAACAACCCTTAACCCCTTCATTCCCCTCCCTCTACAAGGCAGTCCTAAATCCCCTACACCAAACCCTAATTTCCTCCTCCAACTAAGCTAGGGCTTGCTATGAAAATAAGGCATAAGAGCAAAGGATCCATATAGTAGGTCATATCAGAAATCATGAATCCATACCAACTCATAAACATCATGCCTCCATCATTTTCCATGAACTCATTCCAAGAGTCAAGCCATTTGTCACTCCTAGTACTAGTTTTGCTTCAAACTATGTTTTTGACCCAACAGAGATGAATTTGAAAAATTTGAGAGAGGTTTTTGTCCATCATAGGTCCAAGAAGAAAAAACTTCTTCATTTTTTACACAGGTATCATGGTTTAGGAGCAATGTCAAAAATACAGGTGTCCTAGGAGAATTTCTGCACTGCTGGAGTGACCTTGGGAAACTTAGGTTTTCTCATAGTTGGAGTGCCCATATGACTTCCTTGATGAGTCAAATGAAAACTAGACTTCAAGCGATTTCCAATGAGCTATCCTGAGCTCAATTTGGAATTGGGGAAGGCATCTAAAAGTGGTCTGCAATATCACTCTGCATTTTTTCACCATCATTCAGCAGTTTTTGACCAGTCATGGTAAAATCAACTTTTAGAAAGGTAAATATACGTCAATCAAGAAAAAATGGTATATTTGGATAGTAGAAAAGTTACTCTTTCCAACAAGCTATCGCTGGAACAATTCCGATATCAGAAAGGCCTCCAAATTCCCTCTACAAAATGGTGTTGTTCTCCTAGGAGGTTGTGTTGTGCTCTTGTGCGTTCAGGGTAGCCCAGGAGGACCCGATAGCCTATGTTGTGCTCCTGTATCATCTATCAATGCTAATTTCTATTTGGTGCTGCACTCTTGTACAAAGGTGTTTCACGCCTGTAGAAACAGATGCATGTAGCCTCTGCCAAGGGAACCCAACACCGCCCAGGAGGCACACGACTGTGTGCAGGAGGTGACCCAAACACGTTCAGGGCCACCTAGGAGGCACACGACTATGTGCATGAGGTGAACCAAACACGTTCAGGGCCACCCAGGAGGCACACGACTATGTGTAGGGGCTAACCCAAACACATTCAATGCCACCTAGGAGGCACACGGCTACATGCAGTAGGTGAACCAAGCACGTTCAGGGCCACCCACGAGGCACACAACTACATGCAAGACTTGACCCAAACATGTTCAGGGACACCCAAAAGGCACAAGGCTACGTGCAGGAGGTGACCAAAAACACATTGAGGGCCACCTAAGAGGCACAGGGCTGCATGCAGGAGGTGACCCAAACACCTTCAAGGCCACCCATGAGGCACATGGCTATGTGTAGGAGGTGACCTGATCTCGTTTATGAGGCACTCGTGCTGCGATCCTATCCATTCAGGAGCTGCTTGACCATTCATGCAGGAAGTGCCCGACTTTCCCACAATGTGTTTTAAGCCAATTTCTTCATCCGTGGAGACATTTTGAGAGTGATGAAAATGAAGAAAGCAGTGAAGGAGAGGAAGATGAGAAAGAAGAAAGAAGCGATGAAAATGAAGAAAGAAGTGAAGGAGAGGAAGATGACAAAGAAGAAAGCAGTGATGAAAATGAAGAAAGCACTAGAGGGGAGGAAAAAGAAAGTGATAAAGGAAGTGACAAATAAGAAAGTCTTGATGAAGAAGAAAACAGACTGATGAAATAAGTGAGCCGAATGATGAGAAAAAAGACCAGAACAGTGGGTCAAATGATGAAGAAAATGACTCCAAGGATACAGGGACAGATGCAACTTATCAAGAGGAAAACAATGAGCTAGAAAAAGACCAAAACCGTGAGCCTAATGACAGTGAAAAACACTAATGACAGTTAAGGAGAAGAAGTAAACAATGAAGAAGATGACACTGAAAGTACAAATGACAGTGGTGAGGAGGCCTATTAAATCAGTGAAGAATATAAATAAGACATTGACAAAGATGGCAAGAGCATCCAAGAAGCAGAGTTTGAAAGTGAACACAATGGGTCAAATAATGAAGATAAGGACAGTCATGAAAATGAAAATGCATCAAGCCATGATGAGGACACCTCTAATCATGAAAACACACAAATTTACAATGAAGATGATGATAATGTAAGTATGGAAGATAACAGTATAGGAGACTTGGAAGAAGATAAAAATGATGAAAATCTTGACAGTAATACTAGCATGGGAGGAAATGAGAATGCCTCTCAAGAAGGCAAGCAAGGGTCAAATCGAAGAAGGATCAAGGCAAGATACCGACACAAAAATATGAAAAATACCAGGCTAGGCTTGGTATTTTGTCTCAAGCTTCTCTATATGTCTCCAGGGACCCATGAGGCACCTACCTACCAAATTTGAGAGAAATTGAACAACTTTTTGTTTTTCCCAATTTTTGAGGTTAGGAGCGCAGCACACGCTGTGTTGCACCTTTTCCCAGGGAATATTTAGGAGGGTACGTTTACATTTTTGGATTCCCCATCGTTAAAGGAGTATTCTCACCAAATTTCATCTCAATTGGAGTTGTTTTGACCCCCCAAAAGGGTCAAAAACACTCAATTTTTCACCTTTCTGCCCACTTTTCTGAGCATGTGTTGTGCTCCTGGAAGTATTGGAATTTTCACTTTTTGGGAAACTTTTAGAGGTTATATTGAAGAAATAAAATTATATATGGAAGGTAGGCTTCAAGGGATTTCCAACGAGCCATCTCATAGCCTTTTCCGACATCGGGAAGGCCTCCAAAACACTGCTGCAAAAAGCCCTATTTCTGTGCTGCGCTCCTGGCATAATTCCAATTTTTGAAAAATGTGCTACACTCCTGTACATGACTGGGAAGAATGTGTGTTTGGAAAGTTTTCATATGCTTTTCAGGGCCTAAAAGTCAATTTAATTTCTATTTTTGACTGGAAAAGATATCTGTTAGATATTTTTGTGCCTTGGGCCTTGCAAGGCTTCAAGGACAACTTAGGATATTTATTTTTGGCCAATAGGATTCTAGATACTCTCTTTGGTTTTCCTCTTCCTTGTTTGTTATATAAGGCATGAGGATTCATTATAAATAGTTGTTACTTGATGTGTTAAGAGCAATACATGGTTTTTGAAAGTTTAAGAACAATTTAGTGTTGTGGAGCTTGTGGATGGATTGCCTTGATTGATGGTGATGAAGGCTTTCTTGCAGGATCCCTGAGTTTAGTTAATGGTGATGTATCTCTCATATGTTCATATTTTTCCTTGTTTTCCATATGTCCATATTTCTATATTGAAATAGCTCAGAAAAGTATAGGATGAGAAATGTTGCTTGAGGCACCTTAGTCCTCCTATTAGCTATTGTTTTTATGTTTTCTTCTGCTAGGTTAGCATAAATAATTATTCATTTCTCCTTAGGCCCACCTAATCTTGTCTATTTCATTGTTGGACTAATATGCTAGTTTATAAACATGATTCATGGTAAACCCTTCTTGTTTAATGCTACCAAAACTCTGTCTTGAAATCTCCCTTTGATGTATTGATTGTTAGGTTAAGTCAAAAAGGTCTTGTTTCGATCTTGCCCTTTGAATATGCTTATCATTTTTCCTCAAAGTTATTTAGAGTTTAATGAATTATTTTTAGGCATTCCCTATTCATTTATTAATGCTATTTGTCTCTTGTATTTTTTCAAAACTTGAAATTAGAATCATTTATGTTCGATAAGTTCTCTTTCTTCCTTGTTCCACTGGATTGTTTATCTTGGATGTTTATATGTTTAAAATTATTGTCACTGAGTAAATGGTGTGCCCTATCTCATGCCCAGTATATTTTTCTTATCAATATTTAAGATCTCTCTAGTCATAGGTATTTGACAAAGGATTCTTAACTTCCCTTTGCCCTACCTTGGTTCCCAAACTTAATGTCCATTTCACCTCACACATAAACTTAAGTCCATTGACTACACTATATTTTCCCTATGATGTACCCCAATTCATTATCGAGATATCAATGACTTCATAGACTCCATTTCCCAATTTATTTGATAACCTCTCACTCCACCTATTCTAATTGATCATCTTACCCCAACCAAAACAAACTACAAACCTACACTTAACAACTAGCCTAAAATCAACTATCCAAAGTGAACAAGTTCACATCCTTTTCATAATAGAGAGAGCCCTCTCTGAGTCTAGGAAGGCTAGGTCCTGGGACTCCAAATATTGGTCTGAATTTACCTTGTCATTTGGTTTACCAATCTGCCAAATCACATGACACTAACATAATGGCGCTCATGGTGGGACCGAGTACATAGTAGCCTAAGAAAAAGTTATAGACTCATTTAACCCTCAGTTAAACTTTGAAATCATATAATTTGCAGCTATCTCATCACTATCACTAACACAATGGTGATCATGATGCAAACTCTGATGTCAGTGACAATCTAATTATCCCTTAGGAATTCATAAACCTTCACCAAATCATAGAGAACTCAAGTTAATAGCCAAAGAGTATAATCTGGTTGTCTCACCATCCTAATAAAATGATTACTTAGCTATAATAAACTCATACAAACCTTAGGGCTACATAAAGGAACTCAGAAAACCCCAAAATCAACCCTAGATTGGTTTTTTATCAGTATTGGTGGTGGACGATACATACACATCCTAAAAACAACTAAAAACATCCACCTGGCGAGTCCACTAGCCTCTAGTAGGCCTATTACTCCACTAGTTCTTATAAAATCCCCTGGGAATGCATTAAGCAATTCAAATCATGTTGATGGTGGACAACAAAGTTGATACCATCCACCTAGCGAGTCCACAACTCTTAATAGACCTAAAGACTCTACTAGTGAAGAACTCTAGACTGGTTGAAAAGATTCAGTGACCCTTTCTGATTTACAAACATGGATCCAAGGATACAAAGGAGATATGCTACAATGAGTAGAGATCATATCCATGGATTCCCACACAAAATGCCTGAAATAAATTGGATGGAAAACCTAGCTATCTTTCGAGATGAAAAATTTGATGACCCTTTGTTACATCTCATCAAATTTAATATACACATATGGAGGTTAAAAATTGAATGGCACGAAGATTGCCTCATGAAAATGTTTATGGAAAAATTAGAAGGTAAGGCAAGAAATTGGTATGAATGGCTAGAACCTGGCATCTTGTTTTCTTTGAAGGATTTCAACAAGGTATTTTATAAACACTATATAGGGTATTTTCCATCTCTAACATTAGCTGAAAATTGTTGCGATCAATCTGAAGACCTCATAAAATACCCTGTGAATGTTGATAAAGATTTAGGAAATTCGCATCCTGAAGATTTATTAGAATAACTCCATGCATTTCATTCCCAAGGTAGTTAACATGACAGCCTACAGGATTTAGTTGAGGAAGAACCCAATCAAGAAATAGAGGAAAACCCATAGGATCTCTCTGAAGGCACAAGTGATGGTTCACCATCTCCTCTAGGTGAGGCTCAAGAATCATTCAGCCTCAAAACCAACCTTCAAAAGAGAAAGGGAACTGTTGTAGTATTATCCATAGGAAGAGAAAAAAGCCTCCTCCTTTCACTGAAGAGGAAATAAATAAGATGATAAACACACAGCTAGCCTCTAAACCTTCATGTGAACAAAAAATTTATGTTCCTCCTCCTATTAAGGCCATCTACCATAAATTAGAAAGTAAACTTGTAGATGAGTTCAAAGAAGAAAAAACTGGTAACCCAATATGTTTGATTGGTGAGATTATTTATGTTGATGATTCTCCAAATTTTGATCAGTCTGATGATGATGATGTTGTCCAAATAGAAGCTAACCTCGCAGAGCCATCAGTAGTTGGTTTGTGGGAAGAAGATCAATATCATCAGCTTGAAAAAATTAATCAGCCAATACAAGTCACCTATGACATTGATGAGGAAAGCCTTGAAAATTTAGAAGTAAATGAGGAGTCTCTGACTCTTTTCTCTACTTCACTTTAGTCCATCATAAATAGTTTTCATGTGATTGGAAATCAGCATTCTTTCAGTTTTAATGATGAGGTTGGAAAATATAATGAGTTTCTTGAACCAGTTGTTCATAAAAATCCTTTTCCTGAAAAGGATGAGGAAATAATTTGGGAGACTGAATCCTCTTCAGCTTCAGATTTACAACCACCAAGTCCCATTGAATTTCAAATTGCAGATGAAGGATTTGAAGTTTATAATCTCATAAGAGTTGTTTCACTTCTTTCTCAAGAATATTTACTACCAATAAATACTCCTACTAATTAGCATGATGGCCTTCACACTGAATTCAACCCAATCAATCACAGCATATCAGGTTTTCTAGAGGATAACATTTCAATATATGATGAGTCTACCAGTTTAGATGAGCATGAGGAAGAGGTTAATTTTCTTTCCCAAAATATCCTCAAGCATATCCAAGTAGAAGAAGGAGTAGTCCTGAATGAAGCTTATGTCTCAAGTCCTCAAGATTGGGTATCATTCCAAGATCCATTTGCTGTTTTCCTTGAGAAATCTAAAAGAGGAGTGTTTTCTTCTAAGAATAGTTTGATGCAAGGTTTAAAGGAAATTTTAGGCACTACTATTCAAGCACAAGTGAGGTGCAAGTGGCCTTTTGATTTCTTCAGCATCCTCAAAGAGCTGAACCAAGATCACCCATGAAATCATCTACTTGACTGGTTATATTGGAAAAGAGAGTTCACCAAATAAATTTCTATCATCTACAGGTTATATTAGGATAGATATGCATGCAAAATAACCTTAGCCTTATGAGCATACTTTTAGTTTCATATTGTTTTGAGAAAAATGAAAACATAAAAACACAAAGAAATGGAAAAAGAGGGCAGATTTGAAAAAAAGGTACAACCCCATACCCAAAAAATAGTGATACTAAAAGTGTGCAAGCTTAAATTCCACTACTTGTTCTGAAATAAGGTCTTGTTCAGTCATCTAGCCTAATCATGGTTGAACATGTTTTCAATTTATTATTGATAATTTACTGAAATAATGTTGGTCAAATCATTTAGACTTGAATTTTCAAAATAAAATAGATTAGGAATGAAAGATACTAGTTCCACATGCTTAAATATGAACCAAGGAGAAGCATAGGGATGATTAGCAAATGATGAAACAAAGCTCTCACACCTTCTAGTTTTGTTTTCTTATGAAAATAATGTTTGTGTGCAGCTTGTCTCAAATTCCACAACGCATGATGAATCATATTTTCTAATCCTAGTTCAATTCATGCTTTAAATTTCTTGTCAATAGCTTATAGAATGAAGTCTGTCATACTGCTTAATCTTGATAGTCAAATAGTCTATGTAGAGAATAAGAAGAGTTCACTAGCATAATCTGAACTCTTGGAAGAAATAAGTGTAGAAGTAGATAGATTGTTTTTTCTTTGAAAAGAAAAATTTCAATGGGTTTGCCAGTTCAAGTGCATCCAAGGAAGAGAAAATTTTAGGACAATAGGTTGGGTAGGTAAAGATGAACTTGAGTTGATCATGTTTTTAGATTATTGAGATCACAATTTCAAAGAAGCAACATCAAATGAAAGAAGAAAATTTTGCCCAGCGGATAAGGAACTGGTCTTCATAAACCAAGAGATCTGATGTTTTGGACACCTCCTGAAAAGCAACTTCCCTCCCCAAGTGGAGCCACTGTTATTCATCAGTAATTTTTTTCTTTCTATAGATGACTAAATGTTTATCCCGGATTTCTAGAAACAAAATTCATGAATCTTGTGAGTTCTAGAAATCTCACTACCTTCATTATCCTTAGGATAATTTTTTCACTATTTCATTATCCTATCATACCATGGTCAGCCCACCATTCCCAAAACACCCATCATGGGCTCATGCCACTCATTGTCACTATGTTTTTCCACCTTTGGCCTCAGCCCTCTGTTTTGTTTTGCCTAAATCCTCCATTATCCATCTAGTTTTTTTTAGGGAAATTTTTCTTGGTTTCATGACCTCCATGGTTTAAGCATCAACAAGGCTCGTATCCTGATGCTCTTACGCCTCCTCCTATCCTTAATATACCTTCATAAACACTTTCCATCACTGCTATCCCTCAAACTCATCATTTTTCTACAAAGCCTAGCCTATTGCTACAATTTGACACATTTCGAGACTAGGCCTATGTTTTTCCATTTTGGACCCTTCCCCTCACTCAATTCTTGAAATTACACTTCTACCTACTCTCTAACATCTATCCCTATCCCCTAAAATTTCCCCAAGAATTTAGACAACCCTTAACCCCTTCATTCCCCTCCCTCTACAAGGCAGTCCTAAATCCCCTACACCAAACCCTAGTTTCCTCCTCCAAATAAGCTAGGGTTTGCTATGAAAAGGAGGAATAAGAGCAAATGATCCATATGGTAGGTCATATCAGCAACCATGAAGCCATACCAACTCATAAACATCATGCCTCCATAATTTTCCAAGAACTCATTCCAAGAGTCAAGCCATTTGTCACTCCTAGGGCTAGTTTTGCTTCAAACTATGTTTCCAACCCAACATAGATGCATTTGAAAAAAGTGAGAGAATATTTTGTCCATCATAGGTCCAAGAAGAAAAACCTCCTTCAATTTTTACACAGTTATCATGGTTTAGGAGCAATGTAAATAATACAGGTGTCCTAGGAGAATTTCTACACCGCCGGAGTGACCTTGGGAAACTTAGGTTTTCTCATAGCTGGAGTGAAAAAATGACTTCCTTGAAGATTCAAATGAAAACTAGACTTGAAGATCTTTCCAATTATCTATCATGAGCTCAATTTGGATTTTAGGAAGGCATCCAAATGTGTTCTGCAACAACACTCTTCATTTTTGCACCATCATTTAGCATGTTTTGACCAGTCTTGTGAAAATCAACATTTGAAAAGGAAAATATACTTAAATGAGGAAAAACATGGTATATTGGGAAAGTAAAAAATTTGAGCGTTCCAACGAGCTATCACGGGCCCAATTATGACACTGTAAAGGCCTACAAATGCCCTATACAAAATGGTGTTGTGCCCCTGTGAGGTTGTGTTGCACTCCTGTGCATTCAGGGCTGCCCAGGAGGACCCAACAGCCTGTGTTGCACTCTTGTATAATCTCCCAGTGCTAATTTTTATTCGGCACTGTGCTCCTATAAAAAAAATTTGTGTGCCTGTAGAAACTGATGCATGTTGCCTCTACCCAGGGCACCCGACACCACCCAGGAGGCACACGGCTGCGTGCAGGAGGTGACCCAAAAATGTTCAAGGCTGCCGAGGAGGCACATAGCTGCGTGAAAGAGGTGACCCAAAAATGTTCAAGGCCACCCAAGAGGCACACGAATGCATGAAAGAGGTGACCCAAACATGTTCAGGGCTGTCCATGAGGCACACGACTGCGTGCAGGAGGTGGCCCAAAGACGTTCAAGGCTGCCGAGGAGGCACATGGTTGCGTGCAGGAGGTGACCCAAAAATGTTTGGGGCCACCCAAGAGGCACATGGTTGAATGCAGAAGGTGACCCAAACACATTCAAGGCCGCCGAGGAGGCACACGATTGCGTGCAAGAGGTGACCCAAACACGTTTAGGGCCGCCCACGAGGCACATGGATGCCTGCAGGAGGTGACCCGACCATGTTCAGGAGGCATCCATGTTGCGCTCTTGTCCATTCAGGAGCTGCTCGACCATTCGTGTAGGAAGTGCTCGACTTGACCACAATGTGTTTTAATCCAATTTCTTCATCTGTGGAGACATTTTGAGAGTGATGAAAATGAAGAAAGCAGTGAAGGAGAGGAATATGAGAAAGAAGAAAGAAGTGATGAAAATGAAGAAAGAAGTGAAGGAGAGGAAGGTGACAAAGAAGAAAGCAGTGATGAAAATGAAGAAAGCAGTTAAGGGAAGGGAAAAGAAAATTATAAAGGAAGTGACAAAGAAGAAAGTATTGATGAAGAATAAAACATAGATGAAATAAGTGAGCCTAATGATGAGAAAAAATACCAAATTAGTGGGTCAAATGATGAAGAAAATGACTCTAAGGATACAGGGACAGAGGTAGCTTATCAAGAGGAAAATAGTGAGCTAGAAAAAGACCAAAACAGTGAGCCTAATGACAATAAAAAAACTAATGATAGTCAAGGAGAAGACGTAAACAATGAAGAAGATGACAGTGAAAGTACAAAGGAAAGTGGAGAAGAGGCCTATTAAATAAGTGAAGAAAATAAAGAAGACAATGACAAATATGGATAGAGCAGCGAAGAAGCAAAGTTTGAAAGTGAACACAATGGGTCAAATAATGAAGAGAAGGATAGTCATGAAGATGAAAATGCATCAAGCCATGATGAGGACACCTCTAATCATGACAACACAGAAATTGAAAATGAAGATGATGATAATGTAAGTATGGAAGATGACAATGTAGGAGACTTGCAAGAAGACAAAAATGAAGAAAATCTTGACAGTAATAGTAGCATGGGAGGAAATGAAAATGCCTCTCAAGAAGGCAAACAAGGGTCAAATTGAAGAAGGCTCAAGGCAAGGTCTCGGCACCAAAAGATGAAAAATACCAAGCTAGGATTGGTATTTTGTCCCAAGCTTCTCTACAAGTCTCTAGGGACCCATGAGGCACCTACCTACCAAATTTGAGAGAAATTGAACAAATTTTTGTTTTTTGCAAATTTTGAGGCTAGGAGTGTAGCACACCCTGTGTTGCGCTTTTTCCCGGGGCATATTCAAGAGGATAGGTTTAAATTTTTGGATTCCCCATCATTAGAGGAGTATTCTCACCAAATTTCAACTCAACTGGAGTTGTTTTGACCCCCCAAAAGGGTTAACAACACTCAATTTTTCACCTTTCTACCCACTTTTCTGAACATGTGCTGCACTCCTGGAAGTATTCGAATTTTGACTTTTTGGGAAACTTTAAGAGGTCATATTGAAGCACTAAAGTTAGATATGGAAATTATACTTCAAGGGCTTTCTAGCGAGGGATCTTGGAGCCTTTTCCAACGTCAGGAGGGCCTACAAAAACACTGCTGCAAAAAGGTCTATTTATGTGCTGCGCTCCTGGCATAATTCCAATTTTTGACACAATGTGCTACGCTCCTGTAGATGACTGGGAAGAATTTGCATTTGGAAAGTTTTCATATGCTTTTCAGGGCCTAAAATTCAATTTAATTGCTATTTTTGACCGGAAAATATTTTTGTTAGATATTTTTGTGCCTTGGGCCTTGTAAGGCCTCAAGGACAACTTATGATATTTCTTGTTGGCCAATAGGCTTCTAGATACTCTATTTGTTTTTCCTCTTCCTTGCTTGTTATATAAGTCATGAGGATTCATTGTAAATAGGTGGGGAATTTGATGTGTTAAGAGCAATATATGGTTTTTGAAAGTTGAAGAACAATTTAGTGTTTTGGAGCTTGTGGATGGATTGCCTTGATTGATGGTGATGATGGCTTGGCTGTAGGATCCCTGAGTTTAGTTAATGGTGATGTATCTCTCATATGTTCACGTTTTTTCTTCTTTTCCATATGTCCATATTTCTATATTTCAATAGCTTAGAAAAGTATAGGATGAGAAATGTTGCTTGAGGCACCTGAATCCTCCTGTTAGCTATTTTTTTCATGTTTTCTTCTGATGGGTTAGCTTAAAGAATTATTCATTTCTCCTTAGGCCCACCTAAGCTTTTCTTTTCCATTATGGGATTAATATGCTAGTTTATAAACATTATTCATGGTAAGCCCTACTTTTTTAATGCTACTAAAAATCTATCTTGAAATCTCTCTTTGATGTATTGATTGTTAGGTTAAGTTAAAGAGGTCTTGTTTCGATCTTTCCCTTTGAATATGCTTATCAGTTTGCCTCGAAGTTCTTTATAGTTTAATGAATTAAGTTTAGGCGTTCCCTCTTCATTTATTAATGCTATTTTTTTCTTTTATTTTTTCAAATCTTGAAAGTATAATCATTGAAGTTAGATAAGTTCTCTTGCTTCCTTGTTCCACTGGATTTTTTTATCTTGGATGTTTATATGTTTAAAAGTATTGTCACTGAGTAAATGGTGTGCCCTATCTCATGCCCAGTATATTTTTCTTATCAATATTTAAGATCTCTCTATTCATACGTATTTGAAAAAGGATTCTTAATTGCCCTTTTCCCTACCTTGGTTCCCAAACTTAATGTCCATTTCACCTCACACATAAACTTAAATATCCATTAACTACACTAGATTTTCCCTGTGATGTACCCCGATTCATTATCGAGATATCAATGACTTCATAGACTCCATTTCCCAATTGATTTGATAGCCTCTCACTCCACCTATACTACTTGATCATCTTTCCCCAACCAAAACAAACAACAAACCTACACTTAACAACTAGCCTAAAATCAACTATCCAAAGCAAACAAGTTCACATCCTTTGCATAATAGAGAGAGCCCTCTCTGAGTCCAGGAAGGCTAGGTCCTAGGACTCCAAATATTTGTCTAATGTTACCCTGTCATTTGGTTTACCAATCTTCTAAATCACGGGACACTAATAGAAGCGAGAAATCTACCGATGATGTAGCAAGCCTCAAGGTACTAGAAGATGTTTCTAAGTAAACATCCTCGATGATGAGTTGACGTTGACAGGAAGAAAATTTATCATGAAACATGAGTTAACTATTTCAAGACATAATGTGACTTGATATAGAAATATTCAAGGATGACTGTCATGAAAATGAAGGTTTATGAGTATTGCAGAAGGATGAGGATTTACTGGATGACTTCTCTTAAACATATCAGCGACACTGAGATGATTTGGTAGCATTGACCCAAAATCGAAGTGAATGTATGATGAACCATAGGTATGATGAACTATCAAGAAGATTACCCAACCCAAAATTCATGATCATGGACTAAAAGTGTCATGTTCAAGAGCGACCTGCTACCATAAAGTGTTCTGTTTTTTTTCCCAAATTTTCCCCAGTCATTTTTTACCAGTACCTCTTTATTTTTTAACAAGATTGAGAAGGGTAGCATATGCCTGGTCTATAATTCGACCCTTCAGGTGAATCCATCACTATTTAATAATTTAATGAGTCTAGCAATAAATGAAACTTGACTTTACCATGATCGACAAATTTATCGCTATTTTATGTTTTAATGAGTATAGCGACAGTGAAAAATTGATCTTTTTCATGTTTAGAGAGTTTGAAAAAGAGGACAAAAAGAAAACTCCATGAGTCCTTTTTCGTAAATTTATCGCTCAAGTCTGTAAAAGTGTAAAATGATACATGAGCAAACCTCTTAGCCATATTCGACTAAGGTTTTCCTTTTTCGTAAATAATCTATCTTAGTATAGAAAAGGGTTAAAATTATACCAAGTAGATGTCATTTCATTTACTTTTACGAGCTGGAAAAGACAAGTGCTCATCAATCTTTTCACATTATTGGAGTCTAAAAAGACCTAAAAGAAGACTCCATGGGTTCCTTTTTCGTAGTTATCGAAGCTCAAAAAAGAGATAAAAGTGCGCTTCAATTACTTTTTAATTTTTAACAAAGCTTGAAAAATAAGGATAAAAGTATTCTTTGTGCTCAGATCATTCTTGAATAAGTGTTCATGCTAAACTTACTGTATCAATTGTAAAACATGTTCAGAAAACAATCAAATGGATTAAAAATACCTATTTCATAGCAAAAATGAATAAAAACCATATTCACAACATTAAATATGATTTAAAATAATATAATTGACTAATTAAAAGAGTTTTTACCATTCATTTTTACCATTCAAAAGTTACCATTTGAAAATTAGGAGCTTTGAACCAATTTTTCCTTCGAACTTCAGTGGTCGATTGCGACAGTTTCAGTGGACGATTTCCCTTGCTGTTTGATTTAGGTTGGATATATGAAGCTTCTCTTTCTTTTAGTATCATTTTCATTGCATTTCACGGTCAATTTTTAGGGTTTTGAGCTCCTTAGGGTAAATATATCACTCTCTGAGGGAAATGTACCCTTGAACATCGAAATTTGCATTGCACTGCACTGAAATTGAAGGAAATATGTACTGAAATTATCTCTCCCTTGACCTAGGGTGCATTGGGAACAATTCTCATTTTTTTTTCTTGCTGTGTACCCAAAATTTCCTAAGTTTTTTGCGTGAAATGGATCCTAATGAAGCTTATGATTGTGATTTAGTATTTAGCGGATCAAAATGATAATTACATGTCTAGAAAGAGAACATGAAGAATATAATATGATTGCCCTAAACGATCCAGGTATAGTAAGAGCCCTTAGAAATTGCAGGTTTCTTAAATACTTTAGATTGTCGAACATGAGGCAACAAATGGAATTATTTGGGTTCTTATGCAGGATTTTCACATTACAGAATAAGTGCTCCCAATATTAGTGGAGGACATTTATTTTCTCACTAGATTATTGAGGTGAGGTTCTCCCATTTCCCTTGTAGGATCTTCTCTTGGAGGAGAGAGAATGAGAGACTACATACTGCAGCATTTCCATCTAGGGACTCAAATAAGTAAAGATGGGAAATAAATATCAGCGATGTATGTGATTTTCCTTTCAGGACCATCCTTTTTACGATCATAAATCTTGCCAGTTCCACTACACTATATTTGTCAAACAGATCATACATGTAATATGCAATTGAGTGTCTAGAACCAACAATATTTAACTTGGCTGAAGCTGAACTATTTTAGATGAAATAACAACTGACTAAAGAAAAGGGTGGAAGGAAGAAGAATTTCAACTATGGCTCGATCTTGATTCCCTTCGTGTTACAGTGGATTTCATTGATGCATCCACAACATGTTACACTGGGCATATCTAGCCCTAGAGATCCACGGATGTAGAGATGGGTTGAATTGATGTCTAGACCTATTGGTCAATTGACCATCAAATTATCTATTGAATTCTTTTCTCGGTTTAGACAATAGATGATCGCCATAGATCAGTATGCATACAAAGGCGTATATTTCCAAGGAGATCCATACTTGATTCTACTAGACGACACTCAATGCGGTACAATTGGTAAGAATGTTTTGACCATGTTTTTTCATTTTTTTCTAAGGTTTATACATGTTTTTGTATTTTTATGTTTCCCAGGACTAAACCAAAGTTTTTATGTATACAGATGTGGGTCAGGTTTGACCAGTGGGTCAGCCATAGCATGGAGAAAATGAGCCAGTAGAGAGGGATTTCAGGAGAGAATTACTTTGGGATGTAGATATGACCAAGACTCTTTTTGAGCTATAATAGCACGTGGAGGGATTGACTCTTGGGATTTTGGATTTTCAGATCGAAGAGTTAGCTATGCGACCGAATCACCACACAATTAGCGTTCCTAATCGTTGGATGCAGTTATTGCATAGGATAGCTAGATTAGTAGCTTGTTATCATGAGCATCACTAGTTTACTTTGATATTTTGCATACATTTTGAGTTCAGATGACCAATGTGTCTTAGGCACAAATTTTTTAAAAATATCTAACTATCTATCTGTTTGTTTTCAGTGTTTTCCTATGTTTATCGCACAATCCTCTTAAATTATGTGATGTGAATTGAAAATGTATCTTTACATGTGTTGCAAATGTTTGTTTAAAACATAATTCGCTAAGTAATCAGTTAATGTGTTAAAATTTATTGAAATGTGTTGATATTGAATTTAATAAAAATGTATTTCCAAAACTTGAACTCCTAGGAACATACGATGCAGTGTTGGGTTTCGGACAGTATAAATGCTAGTAAGTTGTAGTAGAACAAGTTCTGAGTCTAACCTAATGATGGTGCAGTTAATACCAAACGAAATGGCATCAAAGACATGTTCGATCAATGCGCTATACTCAGCGATATTTTTTGTATATCAACCCATACAAATCCCTTGAAAAATCACTAACTCACCACCTGGAGAGAAAATGGCCCATGTTGCAGAGGATAGATTTTGTGTACTACGAATAGCACCATTAGCGTACCTAATGAATGGTTCGAAATATTCAGACATATGCGATGAAATGTAAAGTGGATTACTAACTTCATGAAAACTCTAGAAAAACAAACTAAGAGAGTATATTCAAATCAAAATCATATATACATTAATACAAAAGTTTACTACGCTCAAGTAAGCATAGTAACATTTAATATACAACCCATTTTGAGGCTACACCAATGTAATTCCATCATAGTTTATTAACTCGTAGGCACCCTTCACCATAACTCTTTTGACAATGTAGGGGCCATGCCATAACGGAAAAAAATTTCCTATACCTATCAAATCATCTTCCTAAACATAAAGTAAGACCAGGTCACCCTTAGAGTATATGTAAGGCTGGACATGTTGGTCGTATTGCACCCCAATTCGTCTCTTATGTGCTTTTTTGGCCAATGCAGCTTCATCACGCATTTCATTAAGATGGACGAGGTTAAAAATATGTGCTTATTTAGTGGAGTTGTCCGGAAACAAGTCAACAACGATTTTTAACGACAATATTTCACATTGGATAGGCAAGATAGCTTCCATACCATACACCAATTGAAAGGAGGTAAATTCGGTTGCGTTTCTCACCGAGGTTCAATATGCCCACAAAGTTGAGTATATGATTAAATGATGATTTCATTTATGAACTCCTATCATTCGTTGAAGCATTCGCTTAAGAATGTTCTTAATATCCTCAACTTGTCCATTGGATTGTGGATAATAAGGACTAGAACTATCATGTGACAGTCCTAATTTGGCAATCAAATCATTCATCATGTGATTGCAAAAATTCTTACCATGATTTGTGACTATAACTTGTGGAACACAAAACTGTGAGATGACATGATTGAAAAATAATAATGCAGGTGTTTCGCCTATGTTAATGAATGTAGGCATTGCTTCAACCCACTTGGTAAAGTAGTCTACTGTGATAATAATATAACCATTCCCCTTTTTCAAGAGACAAGTAAATCCTTAGCCATTTCGACGTAGTTGGGTATGAACCTCCTTAGGAAGTTATCCTTTCATTGAATTTTCTATAACTGAAGTAAATTTGATGGCGCAGGCAAATAAATAATGTCCTAGAGCTTCAGTGGGTCGATTCGAATTCCTTCTTTTGAAAATTCGAATCCTAGAAAACGAATAGAACCAACACAAAACATACATTTGTGTGGATTCAGGCGTATTTTTTAGTGTCGATAGCATAGAAATATACCTCTCAAATGAGTCGGGTGATTAATCCAATTTTTTAAATGCGCAGGTAAATCGTCTAGATAAGGTTGAACAATGTGTTTCATGTCACTAAAATCATAATCCATTTCTCTCCGAAATGTTGCACCAACATTATTTAAACCAAATGGGAGTTTACGAATAGGAAATGTGCGCCAAGATAGATTATTATTGTCTTATATTGGTCCTCTGGGTAGATATTGATTTGATTTTAACTGGAGATTCCATCCATGAATGAAAATATTTCACACCCGACATAATTGTCAATAATCTGGTCGATAAAGGGAGTAGGATAGTTGTCTTTGGGACAAGCAAGATTGACATCCTAATGATCGATGCACAGCCTGATTGTTATTTGTTTCTTAATGATCATGATAGGAACAATATTAGAAACCTAATTAGTTAGCAGAACAACGTAAATGAAACTAGAATGCAAACATTTTTCAACTTATGCTTTAATGGCAGCAATCTTCTTCAGATGAACAGGACGAAGGTGTTGACATACCGGTCTAACATCGGGGTAAATTTTAATGGTGTGTTTAATGATACTAGTATCTATACCTGGAATTTCCTTGCAAGACCAAGAAAATATATCTCTAAATCCATGAAAGAGAGAGCGATAAACTTCAATTTCTAATCGAGAACAAGACACACCGACATGAATGTTTTTTACAACATTGGGTTTGGTCGAAGTATCGATAGAAATGGTTTCTTAAATATTTGATAAGTTTCACTCGGATTCGATAGAATTAATGGAAAATAATTCGAAAAGAAAGTATTGATCGATGGGTGATATAGTTCAATAAGATTATCTTCTTCGTAATCTTGAAGAGGGGAACGATGATGTGAATCTTCTCATGGTTCTCCTTTTAACAGCATGGATTCTACAATGCTTTCATAAGTTAAGAACGTGGATGAAAAAGGATTAGATGGAGTACCAAAATATAATGAATTATCGACCCAAACGATCAGCAATGATGATTTCAGATTAACCACCCAAGCCATGTAGATTGATTCTTATTCGAGCTCAATTGGGTTGGGCGGCAATAATTCATCGAGTGTAACAACTTCAGAATCATCGGTAATCTTCCTTAAGCCAGATGGAGTGGAAGATATCATACAACAGGTCTCTATTCTGGAAATATTTTTCGACTTCGCAGGCGACAGTAATGGAAAGGTACCCATTAGGGAAGATTCCTTTAATAATACTACACCAAAGTTTTGAAGTGATAGCTCGGGTGCGTAGACTAATAAAATGCTTCCCATTACATGGGAACTGGAGGCAAAGAAGGAAAGTTGAGTGATGATTGTAATAACACCTTTATGAGGAAAGGAGATCATTCTAAAATAAGTAGAGACGATCGCAGTCATAGCGTAAACACACGGCCTTCCAAGTAAAATGTTGTAGTGAAGGGGTCCATCAACCACCTCAACTTCAACAGTTATCGTTTTTCCCCCTAGTTTGACATGCAGGTTATTGATGATACTGCAAGGCTTATATGTACAACCATCAAAAGCTTTCAATGTCATAGGCGATTGAGATAGGCATGGTGATCCAAGTGACTTCCAACAGTTTAGAGACATAATCCAATTAGATGTTCCCTCATCAATAATAGTACTATCAACGAGGTGATTTAGAACATTTATTTGGATGGAGAATGCCAATTATGTAGTTAATTGTGGCACATAGCCCATATGATTAAAGAATACAATATTGGAATTTTTCGGGTCGATTCCACCAATTGCTGACACCAAAGCATACTTCTTGGATGGACAATTTTGAAGTACCTCAAGCGTCGACATAGCTAAAGGGGATTGAGCCAAATATTCAACTTTATTATAATTTTTAACAGCTCAAGCTCAAGGATTGAATGTCGATCTATGGATGACTCCCTTTAGTGTATTTATTGTTAACTCAAGAATAGCAGTTGGAAGAATATATTTCGTGGACAGATTCATGGTCGAGGTAGTAAGTTTATCGGTAGTCTGACTAGTGTAATATTTATTTTGCGTTGAAACTAAAACATCAGTTTTTGGCTTTTTGACAGATAGCATAAGCACTGGGAACTAGAAGCTGGATCCATAGAAACCATATTTGTGTTTGGATTCAGAAATGGATCTGTTAACACAACATATGCATTCGAGGTCTTAAGAAATTTTGCGACTTCGTCAGGGTGAGGAAAATCTCAAACAAAGTGTTGCTAATTACATATTATGCAAGGGTAACGAGGTTTCTAATTGTTACACCATTTTTTGGTCATCTAACCTACTATCATTAGATGGACCCAACTACACCATGTAAGACCAATTTTACCCTAAGTAAAGCTGCTTTCAGTATGTAAAATAACTTAATAAAACACATTTATTAGGTTGTTTATGGTCTAAACAAGAAACCACAAAAGGAAATATTAAACAAACCTATATTTTTTTGATTTTCCTCAAGGAATAATTAATTAAACAATAATTTAATTATTATTCCTGGTCATGTTTAACCCAAAACAAAGAAATTAATTAGATAAATCCTTATTTATCTTATTATTTTCTGGGAATAATTGTTTAAATCTTATTTAAATAATATTCCTTGTTAAATATGACTAAATCACACATAAATAATTAAATAAATCATTATTTATTTGATTATCTTTCAACCACTTCCTTAAAATGATAAATAAATAATTTATTTATTTATTATTCACAAATAAAGGGATTTGACCCAAGTCAAATACTTTTCCCTCCAACAACTATAATAAAATATTCCATAAAAGGTGGATCTAGATTTGGCTAATGTTATTTTAATCATGCACCAAGATCTAGAATGACCCAATATTTTGTTATAAATACGAGGGTTTTTCCTGCCATTCTTCACCTTTTGTTTCCTATTAGATCACTCTGGATCTATACACTTGGTCACATTTTTCCACTATTTGCTGTGTGAGCTCCCTTTGAGTTCTATTCTTTGTATGGGTTTTCTACATCAATAGGAGAGAGAAATGCTAGATCTAAAGTGCTGAGGACTTCCAAGAACCCTTCCCATTGAGGAGAATAGGAAACATCTTCTTGTTTTCCTCCCAAGTGCCCTTAATATAAAATTCTTTCAAAAATTGTTCTTGTCTTGTATATTGGATACATGGAGCAAACCCTTCTTTTTTACTGGTTAATGTCTTTCTATGCATAGATCTGGTTTGTTGCAGCTCTTGTCTTGATGAACTAACTACATATCTGAAGATATTGGCAGCCACATTTGTTGTTAGGGCTATTAGTTATGCGTAGCTAAAGTGGTCTTTTTTCATACACTTCGACAAAGGATTCATACTAACACTAATTGTTTACAATTTTTTGATAAGATGATCCTTCTTGTGGGGTTGAATTTTTCTTTTTATTCTCTTTCCCCTTTTCCTTAATTCCATGTTTCTTGTCACCTTTTCCTTTGTTAGATGACATGGCATGAATTTCGGAAGAAGGTGTAGGATCAGATGGAGTAGAGTGTTGTGTGCTTGCAGTACCGATCATGTCATGGCCAGCATGAGACTCCTTACATGGAGGAGGAACAATTAAATTAGATCGCGATGCGTTGGGAATTTTCTCATAGAGTATGCCAGATTGAGTATAAATTAAATATAATTATTAGGCACAAGAAATGACTTGATCTTCAGTGAAAACACCACCTTTAGCCACATCCTCGGTGATAGATGGCAGAAGGGAATTAATGATCCACCAATCAAGGATTTGATTAGGAACAAATGTTTTGACCATTCTACGATGACGATGCCAGTCATGAATACGATCATAAATGTGAGTAGCATTATTTAGTTTAAAATTGGTTAGGAGTTCCATTCCAATTTCATATTGTATGGGTAACTAGAAGTGGGTCAAAAAGGTAATAGCTAAGGCAATGAAATTATCAAATGAAGCTTGTGCTAACTCAATGTACCACTTCGTGGCCAGACTAGTGAGTGTACGCTAGAGAAGACGCAGTTGAATGGAGTCATCATTTAAGAAGTTGGATGAACACCGTAAACAATAAGTCGTAACATGCGTTGACGGGTCTTCCCGAGGGTTTCCATTGAACTTAAGAATATCCGAGGGTAATTTATGTGGTATCACTGGCCACCAAGGAGCATAACTGCTGGGTTCATTGGTAAACTAGTTTAAATGAGGTAATTATAAAGTTGAAACAAAGGAAAATTGTCAATTTAAACCAAGTTGAGCATAACTAGGATATGATGGATTTTCTTGGGAAACAGGCCCTTGAGCACTAGCATAACGAATTTTTTTCCGGTAACCCAGATAGGGGTTGTTTTGATAAGAAAATTCTTGAGGATTTTGTTGACCAAAACCTTGGTAATATACTTGTTGTGTGAATGATTTTTGTGGCATTTGTGTTTGTGGCTATCAAGGTGACATCCGACTAAGATTATAGCCCAATCTAGAATTGCTTGGACCCAATTGTGCCTGTCACATCCTATAATAGGTTAATCCATCTTGTGAATGAAAAATTCTAGATACGGGTGGTTTTTGTAAACCAACTGAAGGTGTTTGTGTCTGAGAACCCATAAATTTAGGGTATTGGGTGGAAGGACCCACCTGAGACAATTGACGTACAACAATTTGAGCCTATAATAGGGCTAAGGAAGTATTAACAAGTGGATTAGATATCGGTCAAATAGGTTGAACATGTTGATATGAATTCACAACCGTTTGTGGTTGAATGGGTAGGATAGGCTTCCACTGACAAACAACCATTCCAACATTATGTTTACCATAAAAGTACAGAGTACTATCAAAATGGGTTACCCTAGGTTTCTCCCCAGCACGAGGATTACAATAAGATGGAATATATTTTTCTCCAAATGGTGGGAGTCCAACTGAGATTGTACTAGATGGAATATATCGAGATGGACCAGCTCTATATTGCATTGAAAATGTATATAAAGGATCAAGTCGTTCAATACTCATTAGAGATGTACTATATTGAATAGTAGATGATGACATGGGCGAAGTCCATGGGTTTGAGGATGCGCCAGAGAAGGTTACAGATAATGATTGGTAACCCAGTGGGATGGAAGGACTACCATATAGATGTGACTCTAGTGATGTGGTAAAAATTGATGCAGTAGAAATAGTGGATGTTGTTGCAACACTAAAAGATGGTATAGCTAGAGATGTTGACTCAACCATGGTCATACGACCCAATGTATACCCTATAGGATATATGGGAACTCTAATTGAAACAAGATCAAAAGAAGCAGTGTATGTTAGATGAGGAAAACACTCTTAAAGATAAATATCCTCCCCTAAATGAGTTGGAGTTGAGGGTGTTTCGTCTTGTGGCATTTTCTCAATTTAAATAAAACTAGGTGGAAGAACTTCACCGTGAGGCTCGAGATATACTTCAGGTGGTTGACTGCGTGATATGGGAGACCCAATGGTTACGATCAACTGTGGAGCGACCGATATAGGAACAAATTCTTGTTGTTCAGCTTCAGGATCTAGATTTTCTGGTAAAAGAATGATGGGATCTGAATAAACTTCCAGCTGAACGACGTTGGGTATAGGAGGTACGGTCTCAATTATTGGATGGATCATGACCATAGGTAGCTGTGACGACTCTGTTTCGATGACAGTAGATGAACCAAGATTTGTAGAAACAACTCGAGGAAATCTTGCTATATGTGATGAAGCTTACACACAAGAAGTACTAATTGTATTAGTTTCAGTAGAATGATGTTGAGTTCGCCAACCAGTAATGGCTTCTAGTTGTAAAGGTGGTTTAAATTCTATTCTACATGAAAGATGGGGAAAGGGATGTTATTCTTCCATGATGAATGATTTATTTTATTACAAAAAACAAATAAAAAAATAAAAGGGTAATTCTAGGCAAAAGTTTTACCAAGTAATTGTGAACTGCAAAATATCTCCTGGTGAACCAAGAAGTACGGGCATGCAATCTCCCCGAATGTTGTATTCGTTGCATTACAAGTTACGAGGTGGACAACTCGGTTAGCTATAAATTTATAGGAACCTAAATTTATCATCCCAAATATACCCAAATGTATGTGGAGGCCCAAGTCCTTATTAGTGATGTCTAATGTGAAACTGCACAGTGATAGCACCCCCTTATACTTTTCATACTAGAACACCACCCTATATACCCCAAGGTATGTGGACGAGCTCCGATATACTTTTGTGCGGGGATTGAGGTATTACACTTGGAATGTATCGCAAAAAAGTTAGTGACATGTCCTATGTTTAATGATGATGTAACATGTCTCTAGCCTAGACATTCTAAATGTTATCGTTAATGTTACAATGCTTTCTTAGGTTGATTGATGTAAATTTTCTGTTGCTCTTGTTTAAAAAAATTTCTTTGATTTTAGCCACGAGATGTAATGGGAAATTCATAAAAATGAAAACTAAATGATAAGGACACTTTTCAATTTCGCTTTTTCAATGAAAATCCTAGCTACTAAGGGGAAAGAGCAATTAGTTTTGAGCATACAACAAAGAGCACTAACTAAATGCATATTTCCTTAAATTTATCCTATGCAACACACACAATTCTATAGATGCACATGCATTTTTTTTATTTTTAGCTACCTTTAATGTGAATGAAAGAAAGGAAACTATATGCAAAAAACAATCAAACAAATGTTTTGTTTTGAGAAATGAGGAATGAAACAACAATTTCTCTTAGGAAAAGGAAGAATGGAACTAGAATTTTCCTACAGGAAACAAGGAATGAAAAATTAAATACTTTAAATTTTATTTTCCAATGATAAAGAAAACAACTAATGAAAGATTTGAACAAATTAATTTTGAAAGGAAGAAGAAAAAGAAATTTAACTGGTCTCTAAGAGGTATCATACATCTGAGAGTACAACAAGCAAGTGCCTGAAACTGAAAGCACTGACAAATTTTTATGGAATTTGGTTTGCTAAGTGGACAACACAACCTCTAAGGGGAGACAATGTGTTGTAGTGCAACCTTGAATGGAACCCAGTGAACTACAGTTCACTGTACCGTGACGAAAACTGCATTGGGTGCAGCTAGGTTTGAAAAAAAAGTAGCTATACACACTTCTAATGCAATTTTTTCATTGAAATGAATCATAATAGAAAATATATGTTACTGATGAAGATAAAAAAATGAAGAAAAACCAGGAATGATGGGATACTCCCCAGTAGAGTCACCAATTTGTTATACAGAATTTTAATCTATGGATAAACTAAATTCCCTGAGTGTGGTGTTCCTTCACACAGAACAACAGAAGAAAGTCAACTAATATTTTCTCTAAAACAGGTAGATATAAATAAAGGGAAAGAAGCCTACATGTGATACTTTCGCTCTCCTTCTCCTTATGTTGTTGTTTCCATCGCTCTCAATCCAAATCAAGCTGATAGATCAATTCTTGCAAACAATAATAGATAAAAACAAACAACATAAGTATCTACTTATCTTAATCAAATCAAACCAATTAGATATGAAATACATACATCATCAAGAATACATTTCACAAGATAGTATGGTAAAATGAACAAATATCTTTATTAATAGAGTAGGAGGAGAAGATTACAACCAATCTATCAATTTTTCATCAACCTGCTCCAACTTCATTCCACCCTCATCAAATCCAGCATCATCTCAGCAGCATATCAATACTTCCACACTCTTATCAAATTAGAATCCAAAAACATAAATTTTCACAAAAATTCTTCCTCCCTAACACTTAGATGAGCACCCAATTTATAGGAAAATTGATGGTAGTTTCTCATTGAGAGGCTTTCTAATAATAGGAAAGACATGTTTCCAAGTTTAGAGGTGGTGGATGGACACTTGGATTTGAAGTATGACACCTACGGACTCTTCTAGAAGGCACTAGCCATGTGGAGATTCCTAGAACAATGATGATTTTTCTCCCAGGTGACGAACGCACCATTGAGTGTCGACAAGTGCACTTCAGTGTGTTGATCAGCAGTTGTCATTGATGTCAACCCAAGCAGCACCAAGGGCTAACCCAATATTATATGGGAATTTTTACTTACCAAATTACTCTATTTTGGTTCAGGAATTCATTTGATGGTTTCTACTTGTCGAGATGTTTCCGTTTATATATGGCACGCCACGTAATTCTTCACGGTTTGAGAGATATTCATGTTTGAAAATTATACCCCCAATTAGTGGGCTAAAACCCCATGGTTGTCGCATGGGTCATTGAAAAGTCATAATTAATATTTTTTAAGCTCCTAAAATCCCTCCCACATTCACTTGTTGAAGCCCCTCTCAACCTAAGCATTTATATAAATTTTGATCCTCATTTCCTCCTTATGCAAGGGATTTCACCATCTAAAACAAGTCATCGAGAATTTTTCACTCTAACGTTGCTGCTACGAACGTTCAAAAGATAAAATTTTTATGAGGTGAAGCTACAATCCTGAGGAAGCTTCTGTGAAAATTTCAGATCAAGGTGGGAAATTTTTGTGGCGATATGATCTGTGGAATTCAGGGTTTTTGTAGGCTCCTGAAATTCATCTCAAAGAAGTGACCTTGGTAAAATCGTCATAACTCTCTCTCTAAGTATCAGATTGGAATTTCGTCAAACTTTTTAGATATTTCACAGACTTTAGTCTTCTCTCTATCAATTTCAAATCCTAATGAAGAAACAGTGACATGGGGCACACTGTACAAGCTCGCTCTACTAAAACAGTCCATAATTATGGCACTGTGAGAGATTGGGTATAACTATCTCTTGAAGAATCTAAATTGGTTCAGACCTGTGGCATTGGAAAGACAACTCAGAGAACTAATACATAACTAAAAATTAGATATTGGGGATCTGAAATAACAGAGATACACCAAATTCAATATCGAGGTCCTAGAAGGCAAGAAAAAGCTAGATCATGTGTTGTCAAGGGCTGCAAAGGACCAAAATTTCTAGTGTAGCAAAGCAAAGCAAGGTGTAGCAGAGGGTAGCATGACAAGAGAAGCAATGAAGGTGCATAGCAGCAGCAAGAAGTTCATCACATGAAGTCTTCAAGTGGGCAGCACTACATACAATCATTGTAAAGGTATCATTGTACTAAGTCATTGTAAATACATTATTGTAAAAATTGTACTAGTGTCTATTTTCCAAGAGTTGAAGAGGTAGTTTCGGGTGGTCTAGGATCATCATTAGGTGGTTGTGTCATAGTTGGGGTTATGTTCTGGTGTTTCTTCTTCTTCTACATCATTCTATATCATTGTAAAGTGGACCATTTTCCCTGGTACGGGAGTCCATTCTTCTTTTATTCTTCTACAAGGTGGTAGGGTGGTGATAGGGTGAGTTGTAGCTCATTGGGTGTTAGGGCATCCATTCAGTTGACTACTGAAGAATCTTGGGCTTTGGAACTTCCATCCAATGGGAGATGGAGAAGAATGCTTTTCTAGATTCTAGTAAGTTGGAGCTTTATTTTCAATCAGAGTTGAATATTAAAGAATTATTAGAAAATCATTAGGTGGTTTTTGTCCCGGAATGGGTTTCCACCTTAAAAATTGTGTGAATTTGTGTTCCTTTTGTTTACTGATATCATTGTACAAACATTGATAATAATTGAATATTAACTAATGCTATAATTGAAAGGAATACTGATTCACCCCCCCTCAGTGTTTCCAAAAATTTGTATCGAATCTTGGTTCCTTCAATAGCAGTTTAACAGCTGGAAGGAGGTCATGGAGCATACCAAGAATGGTGTAACTCTATTAAATGAAAATAATTATGCACTTTGGAAAGGAGGAATGGAGGTCTATCTCTTGGAACAAGGTTACGAAGTATGGGACACTGTTCAAAATGGATTTACATCAACCGCGGATGAACAAGGCAAGAAGAATTTGGTAAATGATGCAAAAGAAAAGAATATTATTAACAGTGGACTTATTGAATCTAATTATCATAAGGTGTTGGGTTGTAAAACCACCAAAAATGTATGGAAAAATCTTGAGAATATATATGCAGGTGACTCAAATGTCAAAGAAGCAAAGCTTCAAATCTATAGAGAAAAATTTGAGCAACTCAGAATGAAAGACGATTGCAACTTTGCTGCATACTTCCAATACATTGATGAAATAACCAATACTCTGGAAGGAGTAGGAGAGCTAGTTGATGAGAATACTATTATATGGAAGATTCTTAGAACGTTACCAGCGATATTCAACCAAAATGTATCGGTCTTAGAATATAGTGAAAATCTGGACAAACTCAGTAAAGAGGAATTACATGGAGTTCTCATAGCATATGAAATGAGACTTGATGAAGAAGAGGGTACTTCAAATATAGAAACTGTGTTCGTGCATCTAAGGAAAAACAACCTTCAATTGAAATTCCATGCACCTGCAAGTGTGAAGAAAAGGGATATGATGGAGAAGGTCTTTAAGATGAAGAATATGCTTAATTAACGAGAAAACTAAAAACTGGTAAGGGAAAATTCAAAGGTAAACTTCCATTTATATGTTTCGATTGTGGTGAGGTTGGGCATTTCACAGCAAAATTTCCGACCAAAGTGATGGCAACTCAAAAGGAAAGAAAGGATTTAAGAAATTCAACAAGCAAGGCAAAAAGAAAGGATCCAAAAGGAACTTTCTCTCTAAAGAAGATAGCTCATCATCCGATGAAGAAAGTGACAACAAAGAAGAATCCAATGAGAAAGTACTGTTTATGGCCAAGCACAATAAACAAGAAGTATCAAATAATTAAGAGGAAGGGTTGACGATAGAATAATTTTATGAGGAGGCAATCAAGCTTATAAAAGAGCTCAATTTTGAGAAGATCTGTTCCAATACTCTTGAATAACAAGTTCAAGGTCTCAAAATTGAAGTTTAAGAACACAAATGTATTAAAGAGTCACTTCAAAAGAAGTTGGAAGAAAGAAACCAAGAAAGGGAAGCATTAGAAGCCGAAGTAGTCTCGCTGCATAAGGAATTGAAGAAGGGAAAAACTATCCAAAACTATGCCAACAACTCAAGAGCATTGGAAGAACTCATCAACAATCAACGATCTTACAATGAAAGAACTGACCTCGGTTACAAATAAGAAGAAGCAAGACCTTCTACAACAAAATAAAATGAACCTATGAGATCTGACATACATGTAGACTTCATTCGACAAGATTCGCAAGCACATCCTTGGAAGACATTTCCTTGATGAAGATTTACATCCAGGTACCAACATATTTTTCATGGCTATTGTTATTCATGTGGAAAATTTGGTCATAAAGTTGTAGAATGTCGTACATACCCTAGGAACCAATACAATTCTAGGAGATCCTTCAAATATGAACTTCCCAGGGCTCGACCAAAAATCAATAGATTTGAACATTTAAGAAATAATATGGAATGTTACAAATGTCAGAACTTTTGACACATAGCCAGAGACTGCAAACTTGAAAATCCTCCAGAAGAATCTTCGAAGCCACAGAATGAACGAACATGGAAGAAGAAGAAGACTGATAATTATGCTCTCGCTCTCAAGGCTCAAAACAACAAAGATGTGTGGTAAGTTGACAGTGGTTTCTCAATGCATATGACTGGAGATAGAAGGAAATTTGTATATCTGAAAGAGAAGAAGGATGGAACCATATCCTTTGGAAATGATGGATCTTCAAATGTTATAGGATCAGGTACCATCACTCTCGGAAGCAAAGATGTTATAGCCAAGAATGTTCTGTTGGTTGAAAACATGAATCACAATCTGCTCAGTGTTGGACAAATGTCTGATCAAGGACACACAATTCTATTCAACTCCACAAAATGTGAAATCAGGAAAGGCAGGTATGGTAAAATTGTGGCTACAGCAAGTCGAGCTCCAAACGAAATATATGTTCTGACTGAAGAAACTAAAGCATGTCTACTAGCTAAAGAAGATGAATGCTAGTTATGGCACAAACGAATGGGTCACATAAACTTTGAAAATCTTGTCAGGATAAGAAAAAAGGAAGCAGTACGAGAAATGCCGAAAATCTCAAAACCTTCCAAAACACTATGTGAGGCTTTTCGGCATGGAAAGAAGACAAAATTCCAATTTAAAATAAAAGAACACTTTGCATCACATCCATTAGAATTGATACATACTGATCTATGTGGTCCTATGAGAACAAAAGGCTTAGATGGAGAATTATATTTCATGTTAACGATAGATGACTATACCAGGATGACAGCCATCAGTTTCCTAAAGAAAAAAATTAGAAGCATTTGAGTGCTTTAAGATATATAAGGATTTGGTTGAAAATGAAATTGATTTGAAAATAAAGTGTCTAAGATCAGATAATGGTGGATAATTCACTTCCAAATTATTTCAGTAATATTGTTATGAAAATGGAATAAAAATACAATTTTCAACAGCACGAACACCTCAGCAAAATGGAGTTGCTAAAAGAAAGAACAAAATTGTATAGGAAATGGGTAGAACAAGGTTGAAGGACTCAAAATTAGATGAAAAATTCTAGGTTCAAGAAATTGATATGGCAGTCTTCATTATCAACTGAAGTCTTCTTAGAAATAATTGCAACAAGACTCCATATGAATTATGGAAAGGAAAACCAGCTAATGTAAAATATTTCAGAATCTTCAGAAGCAAATGTTGTAACAAAAGAGAAGATCAAAATTTGGGTAAGTTTGAATCACGTGTTGATGAAGGTATATTTGTTGGTTACTCACGCAAAATAAAGGCCTATAAATGTTATAATATAAGACGAAAATAGATAGTGGAGAGAATAAATGTTACATTTGACGAAGATGGTGTTATAGCGAATAATGATGAGGATCTAGAATCTTTGAAACTTGAGACAGAGGCTGAAAAAGACACAGATAAAATTGTAGAACAAGAAGCAACTATCAACGAGGAAGAAGTAAACAATGATCATCAAGATATACCAGAACAACAAGAAGAAGCTCCTCCAAGGAGAATAAAATAATGGATTCAAAATAAGTATCCATCAAATCAAATCATTGGTGACATAAATGAAGGTCGACAACTTCATTCATCACAACAAACTCACATTACTTTTCTAGAAACCTTTGAGCCTAGTAGTTTTGAGGAAGCGAGCCAGAATGAACATTGGGTAGTAGCTATGAATGAAGAATTGGATCAAATTGAGAAGAATAACACCTAGGAATTAGTTCCATGACCAAAAGATAAAAATTTAATTGGGACTAAATGGGTGTTCAGGAACAAAGTGAATGAAGATGGGCAGGTTACCAGAAACAAAGCAAGATTGGTTTGCAAAGGCTATGCATAGGTGGAAGGAATTGATTTCGACGAAACATTTTCACCAGTTGCCAAAATGGAAGCCATCCAAATGTTTCTCGCCTATGTATGTTCAAGAAAAATCAAAGTCTACCAAATGGATGTTAAGTCAACATTTTTGAATGGAGAATTAGAAGAAGAAGTTTACATCGAACAACCTGAAGGTTTTCTACCATCAAAAAAAGAAGACTATGTTTGGAGGTTAAATAAGGCTCTATATGGTCTCAAGCAGGCTCTCGGAGCATGGTATGCTCATCTTGATGGATATCTACGTCAACAAGGGTTCAAGAAAGGTACTGTTGATAGCAATATTTATGTACAAATAGATAAAGATAATTTGATAATCGTTGAGGTATATGTGGATGATATAATATTTGGTAGCAATGATGATCGACTAAGTAAGATATTTTCTACAAATATGCAACGTGAGTTCAAGATGTCTTTACTTGGTGAGCTGACATACTTCTTAGGGCTTCAAATATCTCATCAAGAGAAAGGAATATTTATATGTCAAGCCAAGTACATCAAGGAAATGCTCAAGATATTCAAAATGGAAGATTGCAAACTCGTCCTTACTACGATGGTAACAAGTTGCAAATTAAGCATAGACAATTCATCAAAGGATGTGGATCAGAGGTTGTACAGATCTATGATTGGTAGTATTCTATATGTAACAGCCCCTCAGACAGATGTTATGCAAGAAGTTGGACAAGTAGCAAGATTACAAGCAACACCAAAAGAATCACATATTATTGCCGTCAAAATAATTCTTCGATATTTAAAGGGCACAGAAGAATATGGCTTGTGGTATCCCAAGGGTAACAATCTCATTATTCAAGCCTTTACAGATGTAGATTGGGCAGGAAGCATTGATGATCATAAGAGTAATATTGGAGCAGCATTCTATCTAAATGGTTGTCTTGTATCATGGTTGAGAAAAAAAAAAACCTCAATCTCATTATCTATAGTGAAAGAAGAATACATTGCAACAACATCATGTTGTACTCAAGTCCTTTAGATGAAACAAACTTTGCAAGATCTTTAAGTACAATTCAGTGAGCCTATTCCCATATTCTGTGACAACACTAGTGCCATCAGCATCTCCAAAAATCCTATCATGCATTCAAAAACAAAACACATTCTAATCAAATATCATTTTGTTAGAGAACAAGTCACTGAAAATAATATCAAACTTGAGTATGTTTGTACAAAAGAAAAAATTGTTGATATCTTCACTAAGCCTTTACCTCATGAATCATTTAAATATCTTCATCAGAAGCTTGGGATTCTCCCAAGTTCTCATTAGATTACAGGTCTGCAAGACAGCTGTGTGTCAGGGGGAGTGGAAGTGTGTACAGGTCCGTAGGATGGTTGTGTTCCAGGGTGTGTTACCCTTTACCATTGATGTAAAAGGGGGATAGAATGTTGTAGGAAGAGGTTTCATGATCACAGGGGGGAGTACTTGTGTTTCCATCAATGCCAAAGGGGGATATTGTTGATCAGCAGTTGGCATTGATGTCAACCCAAGCAGCACCACGGGCTAACCCAATATTGCATGGGAATTTTGACCTACCAAATTACTATATTCTAGTTCAAGAATTATTTTTATGGTTTCTACTTGTCGAGATGTTTCTGTTGATATATGGAACACGACATAATTCTTCCTGATTTGAGAGATATTCATGTTTGAAGTTTATACCCCCAGTTAGTGGGCTGAAACCCCATAGGGTTGTGGCATGGGCATTGAAAATTTATAATTAATATTTTTTAAGCTCCTAAAATCCCTCCCACATTCACTTGTTGAAGCCCCTCTCAACCTAAGCATTTACATAAATTGTGATCCTCATTTCCTCCTTATGCAAGGGATTTTTCCATCTGAAATAGGTCATCATGGAATTTTCACTATAAATTTGTTTCTATGAAGGTTTAGAAGCTAAAATTGGTATGAGGGAAAGCTGAAATCATAAGGAAGCTACTATGAAAATTCCAGATCAAGGTGTGTAATATTTTCGGAGATATGATATGTGGAAGTCAGGGTTTTTGCATGCTCCTGAAATTCATCTCAAAGAAGTGACCTTGGTAAAATCGTCATAAATCTCTCTCTGAGTATCGGATTGGAATTCCGTAAAAGTGTCAGATAGTACACAGACTTTATTTTTCTCTCCAGAAATTTCAAATCCTAATGAAGAAACAGTGACACATGGCATGCCATACAAGCTCGCTTTGCTGAAACAATCCATAATTAGGGCATTGTGAGAGATTGGGTATAACTCTCCCTTGAAGAATTGAAATTGGGTCAGACCCATGCCATTGGAAATAAAACTCGAAGGACTAATACAGGACCAAAAATCAGATATTGGGGATCTGAAATAACAGAGATACACCAAATTCGATATCGAGCTCCTAGCAAGCAAGAAAACGCTAGATCATGTGCTGTCAAGGGCTGCAAACGACCGGAATTTCTAGGGCAGCAAAGCAAAGCAAGGTGTAGCAGAGGGTAGCATGACAAGAGAAGCAACCATGGTGCATAACAGTAGCAATAATTTCATCACATGAAGTCTTCAAGTGAGCAACGCTGCATACAATCATTGTAAAGGTATCATTGTACTAAGTCATTGTGAATACATTATTGTAAAAATTGTACTAGTGTCTATCTGCCAAGAGTTGAAGAGGTAGTGTTGGGTGGTCTAGGATCATCATTAGGTGGTTGTGTCATAGTTGGGGTTATGTTATAGTGTGTCTTCTTCTTCTACATCATTCTATATCATTGTAAAATGAACCATTTTCCCTAGTACGGGAGTCCATTCTTCTTTTATTCTTCTACAGGGTGGTAGGGTGGTGCTAGGGTGAGTTGTAGCTCATTGGGTGTTGGGGCATCCGTTCAGTTGACTACTGAAGAATCTCGGGTGTTGGAACATCCATCCAGTGGGAGCTAGAGAAGAATGCTTTTGTAGATTCTAGGAAGTCGGAGCTTTATTTTCAATTGGAGTTGAATATTAAATAATTATTAGAAAAGGATTAGGTGGTTTTTGTCCCGGAATGGGTTTCCAACTTAAAAATTGTGTGCATTTGTGTTCCTTTTGTTTACTGATATCATTATACAAACACTGATAATAATTGAAGATTAAATAATTCTCTAATTGAAAGGAATACCGATTCACCCCCCCTCTCAGTATTTCCAACAGAGTGAACCCTTGCATGGAGGTATTGGCACCACAATGCAGTTAGTCCCTTATAGAGGAGCATTGGTGAGTTAGTGGGTCATATAATAGATACTTTAAACCTTGTAAATCTCAAAATTGAAACCACGAATGAAATGTATTCACTCAGGGAATATAGAAACTGAAATATAAGGTGATTATAGACCCTATTCATTGGCCCTGGGGGATGATGTCCAGTTTGACTAGGTCTTGGGGGATGATTCCAAAATTAACCTATAACACTACCTCCTCCACCCTTTAATAAAACCCTACGCAATTGACATCTTCAAAGCACTTTCTGATGAAGGGTGAGGAAATGATTTCATTGTAGTTTGAGGGCTCATACCTCAGTATATTCCCCCTTTGTGTTTTCTTCCCTTCTTTTATGGTGAGGAATTTCCTTCCATGATTTCAAAACCCTAGATGATGGGAGGATAAAAATAGGGAAAAGTGAGTGAAGGGAATGAAATGAGGGAGTTAGGGAAGGGATATGGGGATAGAAAAATTTACGGAGAGGGGCAGGGATCTTCGGAAGGTTTAGGGAGTAAAATAAAGGTAAATGAGTGAGGTAAGTGAGCTAGGGAATTTCAAACATTTTCCTAGCTATAAACTAGCCCAATTTGGTTCAATAGGGCTAATATTTGTAGGTAAATGTTGCAAAAATGATGGGATATGGTTTGTGAGGTATGGGAATGATGTATAACTAGAAAATAAATGTGGAGGAATAGTGGTACTAGGGTTTCACAACATCAATTGATCATTTGTAAACCAAAAACTTGAAATTCATATAAAACCCTAGGAAACTAAGCTTGTTATCATTTCGTGATATACTCGTTGTAATGCTTGGAAGATGAAAAACCCTGAATGGAAGCTAAAAATTTGAATTTCATGATTTTTTGGAAAAGTTAGGGAAACTTTACCTCATGTGAAGAATAGTTAATAGATGTGAAACACAGTTCATGAATGTGCAACACCTCCTTTAGATGCATAACGCGGTTCACGGATGCACATCACCTCCAATTTTTCTCCACTTTCAGCTAAAACACGTGTTTTTTCTCACCAACTGAAGGATGAGCTCGATAATGAGGGGCAAGAGGAATAGAAAAGAAATGTATTAGTGACTTTTTTTCCCTTTTATAAGCATGGAATTGCTTTCCTTAAGTGATAAATGGCCCTACATGACTTTTTGTACCATCACTCTCATTATTGTTTTTGACTTCAAAACCTTGGACATTTGTAATTCGAACTTTTTGAATCTTCCTTGGAACATTGAACTGTGGATTTTTAGGAACCTGAAGTTATTATTACATATGGAAACATAAATTACATTTAAAAATAAAAATTTATTGAAGAAACGTTCTTTATTACCACTCTTCCAATTTGCCACATTTTATGCATGAAATGGCAGTTTGGTGACCTTGAAACCCTAATGAACTAATGGAGATCTGAATTGAATAATATCATGGTGGAGATGACTGAAATGATGATGAAAATATCAGAATAATGATATACTCAGCTTATTTTATGGCATATACCAACAATTTAAAATTTTGGAAAGAGTGGAAAATAATCCTAAACCTAATGCCAAGGGACAATTTTTTTTCTTGAATAGCTAGTGAAATGACAAAAAATTTACTATGGGACCATTAAAAAACATGATAAGAGTCCATTTGACCACTGGTGACAGGATGCAAAGACTCACACTAACATTGGCTACAGTTGGGGATTGCAACTCCCTCGAGGTGTCATGAACACTGTAGACCAAAGTAGCCTAAACATTCAACATGGAGTGAAAAGTTACAAAAAAAATTGAATATTGAAAATTTAACATGATAAAATACCTTACTCTCGCTGAAAGAAAAACTTACAAAACCTATTGATGACAGCATATCACTGAGACTTGAGGACTTCGAATCCTGATGAAAACTACATGCCTCCTGAAGACATATGTATAATCATGTGAAGTGATCCTTCTAGTGTAACCAAACCAACAGATGGCTACTTACTTGAATTATGCTCTCACTTTCCTCAAGAAGGAAGAAAAAAAAATATGGGAAACTCTAAGTGTCCACTGAAAATGTCCTCGTGATCCATAATTCAAAAAAATATATCATCCCTATTGACTGTAGAAAATCAATGTATGGATCTTCAAAAATATGAAATTTGACATTGTATTGAGATCAAATAGTAGAAATACAAGTACTCCATTGATTTTGATCTGAAATAACACTTGGTTGTTGATCCATAGGAAGGCATAGGGCAGTATGAATTTCTGCTATTTCAGTGTTGCCTTTAAATTCCTGAAGCTTGAGCAACTCTGAATCTATCTCTTGCGCACTGTCTATGTTAGGCTCATACTCCAATTCATAGTCTAAATCATCCTTGAACAGAAAACATTCTTCAATATTTTTAAACATGACAACCCTATCATATTCATGAAATAAAATAGTCCCTATTAACTGATCTTTTTGCAGGAAATCATCATCACAAATTGGCTTACTCACAATAACTTCTTGTATAGTCTCATCAGTTTCATGACTGTCATCATTTAAACTCAGATTTTCATTTTCAATGTTGAAATTTCACTAACATAGTCTTGACTATGTGAACACTGCAAACCTGCATTAGCTTGGGCTATAAAAATTATTTTTTAGGAGGTGATCTATTTCATCTTCATATACAGGAGAGAACTAAGTTTTATAGCAGTAATTATTGGCTTGCTGATTTTAATTTTTAGGATTGGGAATAAGAATTTCTCTTTTTGGGTGCACTCTATTTCATCTAAGGAGGAAGCTATTGATTCTTGTTTGGAGGAAAAATAATAAAGGGCTTCTATGATCTCATCATATAGACACTCTTCATCCCCATAAAATTTTTCAAGAAACTCAATGAAATTTCCAGAAACCTCACAAAAACCATCAATCATCGACAAGGAATAATTATAGCTTTGATAATATTGAAAGAGAACTAAAAGAAAGTCATTTAGAGGATATAAAATAGCATATGGTAAACCTTCATACCATGATCTTGCTTTTTCCTCCAAGGTATCCATGAACATATTCATCAGACAATCTTCAGGAAACTCAATCTTTAGTCTGTCAATATGAAAATGAAATTTGACCAAATGCAAACTAATATCTTCTCCATCTTGACCTTTACTCTTTGGTAAACATATTTTCCAATATATACAAGGAATACGGTTTGGAAAACTAGTAATATGATCCGGATTCATAGGAGCATACCTTCGAGCAGTTGAATCCATCTTGAAAACAATAAAGACACCATGAAGTTCTTCAGAGTATTGATTTTGGAAAAGTGGAGTCGACATGCAAATTATGAACCTTTTGTTTCTTTGACACTAGAGTCGCCAGGTGAATGATGCACAACCTTCTTGTGCATGATCACTATTCACCGTCAACAATCAGATTTGATCATTTTCGTTCTTTCATGTGGAAGATGTTGAGTCATGGAAAAGGTATGTTTTTATCCTCATATTAAATTAATTAATTAATTACTTTTATGTATTTATCTTCGTTTTGGGGAATAATATAGAAGAAAATATTGTAAAAGATGAGTAAAATCAATTGTCAACGAATTGTGTGATTTTATCATAAAAACTAACTTTTGATTTCCTTTATGTGCAGAAATTAGAATTGGACAATTTTTGTTCAAAAAATGGAACAACAGTGACCAAAGAAAGAAAAATATAATTTCTTGATCGCACAGGATAACAGAGGAAAAGGAGAATTAAGCTAATTCTATAGTGAAAATCTGATTATTAGTTGTGAAATCCTGAATATCTCACAATCCTAAGGATTCAGTCTCATCTATTAGTTTGCCATTTTTTTATATAAGGCTGATAGGTGAAAAGTAAGAGGGGTTAATTTCTGAGTTTTAACTTTCATTTGGACATCATTATTTTTGTTAAATACAAATTATTTTCACTACGGTGATGTTGTATCTTTACTATTTTGATTAGTGAGAAAAAGTGTGCTTTCTTCATAATCGTGCTCTGAGTATTCTCAGTAGTAGCTTCTGGAGGCTTTGGGCCCGGTCACTAGGATACTTGTTGCTTCTTTTTTTCCATAATCATCGATGTAATCTCTACGATTATTAATTATTTTATCATGTTATTTCAATTTATGTGTGATGTTAGAATTCGTTTGTGTAGTTTACCTTTACCATTGAGATAAATATTATATGTTGTTACTCTTATAGTTGCATATCATTTGTCAATGAATTTCTCAGATTAGCATTAAATTTGATTGGTGTTCATTTTGAGAGATGTTATCATAGATATCCAATGATTGATTATTTTTTTTCTTAATTAAAGGCTTGAATAGTTGATTGATGCTCATTTACTGTTATTTTTCTTTTCAGTAGATAATTTTTAGCCAATATTTCTTTGTGTGATTCTTTCAATTCATGAGTTTGGATTCAATTTATTTACAGATCAATTGAAAAAATATCAAGATTTATGTTTTATAAATTCTTTAAGTTTTTCTTTTGAATTTTTCCAGATTGAACTTTGGGAAATAGAGATTAATTATTGAAACTATAAAGAATCATTTATTCCTAAATATCTTTTGATTTCACTCTGCATAAACATTTCCAACATTCTTGAAATAAACAGACGAATCCTTGGTTGATAATTAATGTATATATTAAGATTGATTTTCATAGTCATCTTAGTGCACAAACATTTTTCCGCCATTTCTGGGGAGAGTGTTAAAGATTGATTTTTTATTTTTATTTTGTTGTGGTGAGAGACTTGGGTATTGAAAACAAGAGGTAAGAAAATGTGTACCAACAAGTAAAGCACTTTCTCAAGGGCCTGATTTCCATCAAATGCATATATAGTAGATAGGAATACATGTTTTTATGAATGACTAGGAAAAAAAGTGGAAATAGATGCAAAACCACCACCTAAATCCACCAAACCCAAGGGGTAGGTGAACCTTGGAAGATCAACCTTTATAGATGATAACATAAGAAAAGAAGAATCTCAGCTGTCAATAGGACCTCAGACCATATCTGGAAAAATATCTACTATAATCCCTCAAGCAAGAGGCTCACCATCTCCACCTCACACTGAGATCCATAGCAAAACAAAATGGTGTGAACAGAGAATTCAGGCTACAAAAAATTTTCATTTATACCCTAGGAAATTCATGTACTCTACAATAAGGAGAGGGAGAGACTAGTGGTGTTGTACGAGAAAATATACAGTCACCAGAACCTGGATCTCCTAATATCTCGATTGAACAAAAGATAACTGATATGCCAGATGAAGGTAGTGTTGTAAGATCCCTTTCAAATTTGTCTACCATTTCTACCCAAATCAAATTTCCAAACCAAGAGATTCCTAAATTTTATTGGAACATCTTTGACTAGATGGTGCATAATCAACCTCGGGGAAAAACACCAACGTTGGAGTATCCTATCATCGACCTACTTTCTAATGCCCCCATGAAATCCATTCCTTTGTAGAGAATTCCTACTTTCCATGGTTTAACCTCAGAATATCTTGATGCTTTCATGTTCAAATTTGACATTTTATGTAGGGGATATGATTATATCATCGATCCCCAAAAGATAAAACTGTTTTCCTCTACATTAAAGGGAGAAACTTTGCGATGCTTTATGGGGCTTGGTGGAAGAGCTATTAACTCTTGGGATCAAATGAATTTTTTTTTCTCACTAAACATCAAGATTACTATAGGACTAGATATTTGAAAGATGAAATATTTGATATGATTTCAAAAGATAATGAAACCCTAGAAGAATATGTTGAACAATTTGCTGGATTATCTAAATATGTTTTAAAAGTAACTCTGATAAAAGGGATTAAAGATGAATGGATAGAAACATTATGTTTAATGGGATAAGGAAATATTTATCAGGATAATTATGACAACATTATTTAGCTGTGTATTAGGTGCTCTGAAGGTATTATGTGCATCAGGCTAACTCGACGAGATACTATTGCTAGAAATAATAAAGCTGCTGGTGGAAGTGTAACTTGGACAGAAATCGACAATCTCTTATAAAAATTCAAAACCGATATCATGGGTAGCCTCACAACAAAATTGTACGTCCTCCAAGACAAACGTAAAAAAGCTATAATAGACCATAATTTAACTATTTTCTTCCCATAATGCCGAAAGAAGCACAGTCATAGGAAATGCCCATTGGACATGGTCCAGACATGCGGCATATGCACTAAGGACCATGCCACTGAGCAGTGACCATCACTTCTAGGATTAAAGGAATTTTTTAAAGAAGTGAAATAAGAGACAAAACCAATGTACTTAATGATCCAACATCAACAATGGGAAGCCTGACCCATAGATATGTCACAAGACCCTTCTCTGTTCTTTTCTTCTCCACTTTTTAATTAGAATTTTTTTTTGGAACAATGTGGCAAGGTCAATAACCTTTTTTGACTTGGAAATATCAATCATTTCCTATGTCACCTTGGACAAACCAACCTTTTCCAAGCACTACTTGGCCAAATTCTCCTTTTTCTACTCCTTTATAGCAAAACAATATGTACCCATCCTGGTGGCCTGCCTCCACGTCAAAAAATCCAAACTGGTCTTCAAATTAGCATTGATCTCTAGGGATAACTAATCCACCTATGGGGACTGGTCCTCAACCTCAACCAACATTACCAACTTTGTATCCATTGCAGAGAAATCCTAAACCTCTTATGCGTCCCCAACTACCAGCTCAACCAAACCCAAATCCCAACAACAAACCATTTCAACTGATACAGATTGTTGAAAATTCGGATCTTGAAATAAAACATATGTAATGCAGTGAACTTAGGCTGATAACAGGATGCATCATTACCCATAAGGATAGTAAAAACAAAAAATATAGAAACACCTTCCATCACTAAACCCTCGACTATGATTGACACAAAAATAAAATAGGGAGGAGACCCAGTCGAGCAGCAAGATCCTTAAAAACTTGTAATCACTTCTTCCCAATTCTCTGAAAGGTTAATAATACCTATATCCATTTTTTATATAGACTTTTATCTCTTAGGGGAACTCAAAAATTTATGTATTAAAATTCCTCTCCCCCTAGCTATTCAAGACATTCCTATTTATCCTAAAATGATTAAATAACTATGTGTGAAAAATCCTGCAAGGAAACCAAAATATTCACCAACCATCCATGTCGTAGGGAATTTATCTGATCTAATTCTAGGTAGGGAAACACCAGTAAAATATGAAGATCCAAGGAATCCCATAGTTACCATTCAAATATATGGCCGCTCTTTTTTGAACACACTAGTCGATTTAGGTGCAACAATTAACATTCTAATGGCTGAAACCTGTGAGGAACTCAGTATCAGAGCTCTAGAACCGACCACTACTTTGCTAGAACTTGTTGATCGTTCTATTGTTAAACCTCGGGGAACTGTAGATGACATTATTTTTTCTGTTGACTCATGGGAGTACAAAGTGGGTTTTCTAGTTATCGAACCAATAAGTCAATTATATGGACACTCTTTAATTCTAGGTCGACCTTGGTTAGCAACAACTGATGCTTATATAGGATGTCGTTATGATAGCATGACCATTATAAAAGGAAATGTTGTAAAATAAATTTTTTTATATCCATGTGCTAAGCAAAATATTTCCATCCTAAAAACTCATCAATATCCACATACATACCTCGAAGAAAACATTTGTTCACCTCTTACTATAGCAGAAGTGCTTGAGTTAAAGAATCATACTGAAGATGATATAATTAATAGTTTTATTAATCAATCAATTATTGTCAACAATGAGAAATGTCAAATGTTGAAAGTGATTCTTGACAATGAAGCCCAGGAAGATCCTTCAGAAGATGTTGATAGTCATCATATACCAACAATTATTATTCATAATAGCAGGCCTGCTGAGATTGAACCAGGCAAGATTTTGGATATTAATGATAATCTAGATAGTGATCAACAATAGAAACTTATTCAAGTTCTGCAAAAATACAAAGGGGATTTTTCCTGGGACTATATATACATGAAGGGAATCAACCCTCAATTATGAACACACCACATCTACACTGAAAAATATGCCCATCCTATCAAAAAAACTCAGCGAAGATTAAATCCACATCTCAAGGATATCGTAAAAGAAGAATTACAGAAGTTGCTAGATGTGAATTTTATTTTTCCTATTTCAAAGAGTAAGTGGGTCTCTCCATTGTTAGTTTTTCCAAAAAATAATGGGAAGTGGAAGATCTATGTGGACTATAGGGAGTTGAACAAGGCCACGCAAAAATACCACTTCTCTCTTCCATTTATTAATCAAGTTCTTGATACACTGGCAGGAAAATGATTCTTTTCATTTCTTGATGGCTTCAGTGGCTACAACTAGATCCAAAATTCCCATAAAGAAGAAGAAAAAACTACCTTTACCTTCCCCTAGCATATGTTTTCCTATAGAGTGTTACCTTTTTGTTTATGCAATGCCCCAACTACATTTCAGAGGGCCATACTCAAAATTTTCTATGATATGATAAATGAGGGACTTGAAGTTTACATGGATGTCCTCACCCTATATGGGAACTATTTCTACCAAGCGCTACAAAAATTAGAGAAATTTCTGGAATGATGCATCACTACCAGGTTGTGTTTAAGCAATGAGAAATGTCACATGATGATGACGTAATGTGTAACCCTAGGACACTACATCTCTGCGGCTGGAATAGAGGTATACCCAACAAAAATAGAGGTAATTCTTCGACTACCTACACCTTGCACTCAAACTGATACTATTCTTCTACTAGCTTCCTTGGATAAGTAGGATACTATCATAGATTTATAAATAAATTTTCACGAATTTCTACCCCTTTGTATTCTTTAACAGGAAATGTTGAATTTAAATGGTTTGATAAATGTGAAATTTATTTTACAGATCTAAAGAAATTATTCTCGACTTCTCTAGTATTACATGGACCCAATTGGGAGTAGCCTTTTCATATATTTACAGATGCATCAGACACATCAATTGGCATTGTCCTTGGGCAAGAGGAGGACAAAAATCCCTATGCTATTTATTATATCAACAAAAATATCACTTTTTCTCAACTCAGTTATATTGTAACATAAAAGGAATTTTTAGTTGACATTTATGCCATAAATAAATTTATACATTATATAACAGGCTTCCAAATTTTTCTGTACACATATCATTTCGCAGAACTGGACATAAGGTAATATAGATGGGCTATTACTAGCGCACTATCTTTTAATATGACAGGAAATGTGTCTAGGCTTGTGATAGCTGCCACAGGATGGGATGACTTGGTCAATCCAATGAAATGTCGTTGCAGCCACAATTGGTAATGGAACCTTTCGAATGGTGGGTGTTGTATTTTGTTGGCTGCTATAGGGTAAAATTCTTGGGTTGTTGGTTATCGAATATCCCTCTCAGGGCTTTTCGGTGCTCGAGGAAAATAGTAAGATTAGGTGTATAGTTCACAAAGAAGGCACATACATTTTGATATTAACTTAAAACAACTTGATGGAATAAGATGGAAGATTACCTCTTTAATGATCTTGAAGTCTTTTGGAGAGCACTAGGTAGCGAAGCAGGAGTTCTCCTTCACCAACTCCAAATCTTGGCTCTACAATCAATTAAAGCACCCGTGTAATCTCTATCATAACATATATTTCCTATCAATTAAGTCAATATATAATAAGCATTTAAACTATGCACATCTAAGCCACTCATCTCATGGTATATAAGTGATTAAATAAAAATGACAATATCAACGCATAGAATGACAAAACAGATACAGTTCTATTGATTTATAAAAAGGAGAATTACAACCGTCGGTTGTACCAAGCCCTCCTCAGCCTTCCAATATCTATATCTCTCAAAGTGGTGATGTCTTTATCAACAAGTTCTCAATGAACCTCTTTGACTCTTGACCTTCACACTACAACAATTATCTTTACTTCACAAGTATTCAAAAACTTTGATAATCCTTCGACCTTGAACCAACAGCTTTCAACTCCATTTTATAGGAGATGGAGAGAGCAATAATTTCCCTTCTCTTTCCACCAGTTCTGAATAGAAAAAACCAAGATGTTTCCTCAACTTCCATGCTTTTCCCTTCTTTGAGAGTTAATTTTTTTATGGCAAGGCCCAATAAGAGATTAGTGCTTTGCAGTTTCCTTTTTGTACTGACTCTCTTGTGAGAAAAAGCTAGAAATTCAAATAATTCTCCACGGGTTTTTCCCGTTCTAAACTCGAAACATGGGTAACGCTGCCCTCTAGTGTAAAAAAATCATTTCCCTAGCCACTAATGTGGCCTATTCTCTAATCAGGTGCAATATAACACTCTTGTTTTGTTATAGTGAGGTGTTACCTTGGCAGAAATAGGTTAAGCTTAGGTCTTTGTATTCCTTCCATATTTATCTTCTCCTCTGAGCCGATGAGGAGGTATTTTGACCTGTAACAAATGCCCCCTAAAGTGTGAGGTCAGAGATGAAGATGATGGCCAAAATACTTTATAATGTGTGTAGTAGAGATAAAGAGATTGAAAGACTGAGGAAAACCTTAAACAACAACATATGTCAGAAAATATAGTATCTTCTTTGAGTCAGGCATTCCCATGCTCAGTAGCTTAAACAACATGATTTCTCTAGAATAGAGATATGAAGAATCTTTCCACTTTGAGCACAATGTGGAAGTGTCTGTCATAACAAGATCAGGCTGAAAAAGATATCTCCATAAACAATATCACAACTTGGGGAAGGGAACACAACTTTAATGATGTAACCTTTTAAGGTCTTGACCGTAGATTCATATTTTGCATATTTCTCAACATGTGAATGAAGGAGATGTCATCGAACATGTGAGAAATCATCATTACCATTCAATAATGAAAATTGTTATGATGACGCGGTGGCCAAGTAATGATGATGTGAGTCCCTAAGATGCGAGTAAAATCTAAGCCGGTGTGAATAAAAAAGAGTTGATCGAACACTCATAGAATCATTCGACCAGGAGCCAATGATGAAACTCACGATAAAACACATGACTACACAACAACGCTAACATTTGCAAGTATTGAGGAACTAATGGGTTTGCGGATCAAATTCCTGAATAATATGTTACAGTTGATAGGAAGGGAATATCTGGAAAGTGAGCAACGCAGACGTCCTACATCGATCAACAGCGAAACCAATTGACTTTTGTGATGGAATATTGAAGAGTAGTGAGCAAGAAAAAGGTCCTAAAAAGCTGGAGTGCTTCTTCATATCAGTTTTAACGAGTCTGAAGAAGAGAACTCCAGGTTTTTCAGATTAACAAGCAAGAAAAAGACCATAAAAAGAACGCTCAAAATCAACTTTGTATAAGTTTAACAAGTCTGAACAAGGGAACTCGAGGTTTTTCAGTTTGACGAGCAAGAAAAATATCGTAAAAAGAATGCTCGATAAAAAGGGTCAAAACATGTGTATGTCTGCATATGAATCTTGATCACTCATCAGAACATCAGTAACAAATCTCAATAGTTGTGACACATGTGCAGCAAGAATTCACGACTTTTTCCAACTAGCTTAAGAGATTCATCCCCTAGAATTGGCTATAAGAAGGTCGGAAGACCTTTATTTTCACTGTTTTGAGTGCTATGAAGGAGCTTTGGGGTGAAAAGGGGTGAAATATTCAGATGACGATTACGGTCAATCCGGGCAACGATTTTCCTTCCTGCGAGATCCAGGTAAGAGCTAGAACCTCCTGCTATCATTTAATTGTCTTTTTGTTAAGTTTTACTGGTTCAAAATGGAAAATTTGTGAGGCCCTAAAATTTTTTTGCGCCTAACGTGAGCCAGTAGTGTTAGAGCCGCGTTAAGCGCACTTCTTGTGAAGGGATGTCGCGTTAGCACGCTCTGGTTCACACTAAGGATAGCGTTAAGCGCACCACATTTTTTAGCAACTCATTTCCCATCGTTTTGAAGTGGTCCGACAATTTTTAATCGGTTGAAAATGTTGCATTTGCAAGTATTTAGATGTTAATCATGAGTATCTGGAGAGAGAGAGAACATGAACGGGAAGAACGAGAGATGATGATGGATGCTGCAAGCTTGATTGCTCTCCATAGATGTGGATTACTAAAATATGCCCGCTTATAACTGATGAGGGGTCGAGAGGACCTCCTGAGGTGGCTAATCCAGCAATGGGACGAGCGGCACCATGTCTTTCAGATTGGGGGCAATGAGCTCTTAATCGAGAAGGATGATGTGTACTTTTTTACCGGCCTATCATGTCGTGGACTGAGGCCCAACTTGACGTGGTCCAGAGCTTACCCATGTTCCACTGCTGATCTGATTCTTGAGCATTGCATACCTGACACTCAGCGGCCCAAACAGCGGTACCAATCGCATGGGTGACTTTGCATGAGACCATAGGGTCTATATTATGGATGATTGTTCATGGCGGTGCCAGAGGTCAACATATGACCACGAAAGGCCAGGATACTAGCCTTGCAACATGTGCGACCTTACGTGTTTAGACAAGTGTGACGGAGTTGTCCATAGGGTCGAGCAGAGCTTACCGCATGTAAGTGATGTATATTTTATTAATTATTAGTTAGATATAGTTATATTAGGTTTTATTAATTGAAAGGGCATGATCAAAGATCATGCCTCTTCACCAAGGGACACCATGAGGCTATATTTAAAGCCTCGGTGATTCCCCATTGTAATCATATCTCATATTTTATCAATAATAATATATACTTATTCAAGTTTACCAGAGTTTTTACACTCCATTGGTATCAGAGCCATCGCTCTTAGGGATCTGTGTGATCACCCAGAATTAAGGAATTACAAGAAAATTCCAAAATTGCAGATTTTTTTAAAAACCAAGTGCTTGTGGGTAGCAACATTTGTTTTTTAAAAAAGAAGAAGGAAGAAATATATACATTAATAAAATAAAAGAGAGAAGGAAAGTTAACATAAAGGGGGAAATAAATTAAAAAGGAAAAAAAAATATTTAAAAGAAAATAGTTCCAAAAGAAAAAAGAAAAAGTAAAAAGATATATATATATATAAAGAAGTACATATACGTACATGTGAAGACAAAGTAAAAAGAAATAAGGAAGAGTAATTGCTCGTGGTTTACAAGCTCGTGGTTTTGGAGCCCATGGTAATTGCCCATGGTATTAAAACCCATTCACCCTTTTCAAAACAACGTGACTTTTCAACAACGTGACTTTTCAAAATTAACAAAAAAAAATTTCCCCATAGTTATATATATATATATAATTCAAATAATATAATAATAATAAAAATAATTATTATTATTATTATTTTTAAAAAAAAATTAATTAATTAATTAATTAATTAAAAAATCCAATTTTCAAAGACAACATTACAAGAGAAGGTACTAGTGGTGAATGACATATGCCAAAGAAGATAAATCTTAAGTGAAGAAAAATGTCAAAAAAATACAACTTTGAGGTCAAAGCTCTTAAGGAAAAGGGGATAAGCCCTAATTACAAGGAGTATGAGGAGTATGTCTTCATCAATGACGATGGACGATCAGATAGAAAAGGAAATATGGCTAAAATGTATGGAGGCCAAGGAGAATCTTAACAAGGTAATGCAGACATTTAATGCCATTATGGACAAGTTAGATCTAATGCAAAAACCAATAGTCCCAAATATTGAATATAATCAACTGAACAATTCAGCTAATTTAGATCATAATCATGAATATAACATGTTGGAAAAAGAGAAATTAAATGAGGTTGAATTGGAAATCAGCTCAAATGAAAACTATAGTGTTGAAATACCTAGAAAAAAAGACTCTGAAATCAACCATGAAAGTTATAGAGCTGAGAAACCAAGAGAAGAAAATGCAACTCAATCCACTTATAAAGCCAGTAATGCAACAACAGAAGTTATTGAAAACTTTTATATAAATGAAAATCCAATGGTAGAAAAAGAAACAATGTTGGTGAAGGAGCCACATAAAGAATTTAACGTGACTGTTATCACAGATGCAACAACAGACATAGTCGTTGAAAATGAAAGAATCCATGAAAATACAGTTTCTTATAAATAGAAAAATGTTTCATCCCCAGAATTGAAAGAAAAATGTGAAGAGATAAACACATTCGAAGCCACTGATACAGTGCCAGAAGTTGTTGAGGCCTTCGATGTTCACGCAGATATGGTTGTTAAGAAGGAAGCGTTTGATGATGAGGAGAAGTTGCATCGAACGATAATTGTTGGTAAATTACCTCTAAATCTAAAGAGAAATCACGAAAAATCACCAGAAGAACAAGGAATAGTTAGGAAACACGAAAAAGTCTTCCAAGACCTGCCAATAAAAATACCTCCTAATAAGGAACATGAACATCCAATAGAAGTCAAGAAAGGACCTGACCCTGTCAATATCAAATCTTGTCGCTATCCACATCACCAACAGATTGAGCTCGAGAAGATGCTCCACGATATTTTTAAAATGTGGGAAGCAAGAGCCCACCGCTCAAGAAACCCAGGCGTTCGTCAACATTGTCCATCGTTACGTATGCTTTGAGGACAAAGCATCTTTAAGAGAGGGGAAATGTTATGTATATTTTATTAATTATTAGTTAGATATAGTTATATTAGGTTTTATTAAGTGAAAGGGCATGATCAAAGATCATGCCTCTTCACCAAGGGACACCATGAGGCTATATTTAAAGCCTCGGTGATTCCCCATTGTAATCATATCTCATATTTTATCAATAATAATATATACTTATAAATTTTACCAGAGTTTTTACACTCATTAAGATCCATACCCGAAGAGTTTAGGTACGATGCATTGATTGTCTCTTTTCTTGCGGAGAGCGGGTATAAATGATATGAGGCCGGGATCATTACAAGAGGCAGGCTCAGTGGGTAGCCTTGCTTCCAC